>JAVIWC010006632.1:0-11294 GCA_031894815.1 Creontiades dilutus | reverse complement strand
CTTAAAGTCTTCTGTCGAGAAAGATCTGACGTACTAGCTTTTCCTAAATAGAGTGAGTTTTTCGTCTAGACGAATCTGACGTACTTACCCGAGGGGTATCCGAGAGTAAAAGAGTTTTTGTATATGTTTGAACGAGACCAATAGAAAGGCTACACCGAAAGGCATCGGGAGAACGATTAGCACCTGTATCTTAGTGCTCAGGTCTCGTCTGTCTGACAAGAAGAGGGGAACGGGCCTTCCCTTTTCAATGAACCTGAGCCCTGGGTTTTCCTGACAGTTGGTTGATTTGTTATGTGATACGCAACATTATTTAATACATGGGAATTATGAAAATCGATGCAGACTCGTTTGTGATATGGAGATAAATTTAATTGTGCTCTGATATTTTAATGAGTGGAAGATGTTAGCTGGAGTTAAACCTTATTGATTTGCTGTGAAGTCATGAGGCTGAGGGATTAAGGGAGCTCCCACCAATTAAAAGTCTTAATATAGAGCGCATTGAGGCAAACTGACTTTCCATTGTACATTGATGATTTGTGGTTGATGGTGTCATAATTTTATTTTTTCTTTGAAGAGGAGTGATGGATCTATTGAAATTCAGGCTTCGACATAAAACAAAAATTGTCATTTTGGTTTATTATTCAATAATGAACCATTGTAATCGCTCTGGGAAAAAAAAATTCTAACCCCCCCCCCCCCTGAAAATTTCATGGTTAACGTTTCAAAGGGTGTAGGATCCGAATCTGCAATAAAAATTTTTCCGTCCGTCCTAAATGTAAACTTATTTATAAGAACATACCATGAGGAATCGAATGAGCCCCTCCCCAGGTCCGTAGGTTAAACCATTCCCGATGTATGGCCCGATTTATGGTCCCAACATTTGCATTTTTTGGTTTATTATTGTTTGTTTGTAACCTAGTGATGTCCGGCCGATAGCGTCGAGTTGTAGTGCATGTGGATACTGGAGTGATAGCCGATGTGGATACTTGTAGTTTATAGCCGATACACGGGTTGAAGCATTCTGATATGCATGAAACGCTGATAATATATAGGTAAATATTATTCAATATTATTACTCGGGTTTATTATTATTATAGCACGTAATTCGGTTCTTAACCAAAATGTTTGGCGGAACGCGTTGATTGTGGGAAGAGAGAGCAAGCGCGTTGATCATTGATTGTGCCTGATACCGCTAGATCGCATATGCGTCTATCTGGGGAATTATTCCCTATTCTGCCCCCTTCTCCTCAGATTAGACGTGCGAATCTTCGGTCGGCGACGCCATTCGGCGATCAACTTTGTCACCTCCAAGGTAACGCGCGTGCTCTCTTGCTTCCTTTCACTCGGATCCTCGAAATCACCGTCCGGTTAAAACCCCTGTTTTCCGCGACAATTATTGATGCCCTAGGATTCCTCTCTCATCCCCTTACCTTTCCTATCGTAATTCCCGTCACTTTATTAGCTGTGCGGCATCAGCTCCAGAGCAGGATCATCAAGGATCGGTCGGTAAGTCCCAATATCTGGGTTCTCCCAGCTTTCCTTGAATTACAGTCCACTAGGTATATCCATATTTCTGAGATCGATAAACCATTGGTCCCATCGCGCCGAGATAGGTACTGTTTCGTATCTTTTTGCTCGTAATTGCGCCCGGATTATAATTGGGGCTTCCCTTGCGTTCCGATCGTAATTTGTCTACCCTGTCGGCACTTTCGTCTCGTGGAACGATTGAAAGGTATTTAATTGTACGCCCATCCCTCCCTGAAGGGGTTGATCAGCCTTTATTGTTAGGTATTAGTAGAGCAAATCAGATTTGTCGCATAATTATATATAGATATTTCCCATTTGATTGTATAAATTTATGTAATTGCCTATCAGGCATTCACGTTCGTACGGGTTAGCTTACCCTAGGATATTGTACAACCTTACACTTTATTTAGCAGCTTACCGCTCACGATCTTACCTGAATAGGATTAGTAAAAGGATCATATCATCACGAACACCATGTCCATTAGTAATAAGGAACTTCGGTTTGTTGCTGGTCGTTTGAAGGAGGAATTTGCTCGCCTGCAATCCATCTACGATCTTTCTAAGAAAATTACGAACGATAATGCGTCTGCTTTCATGACGAAGGCTAAATCCGTTCCTACCATTCGCTCTACATTTCGCGAATTATTGGACACGGAGCAGAAATTGAAGATGGAACTAGATGAGAAATACGAACCTGATTTCTCTAGAATGGAAGCGTTCGATCAGTTAGCGGACATAGTATCAACGGTCCTGACTAATTTAGAAAATAAAATTGAAGCGGCTAAAACTTCCAAACCTATTGCTTCTACGAGTACAACCCCTACGGTTGTAAAATCAGAATGTAAAATCAAGTTACCTCGATTAGTCATTCCCACTTTTGATGGGAAATTTGAGAATTGGCCCGCGTTTTACCAAGCTTTTGAAAAATTGATTCATCAGAATACTGATCTTGATCCTCTTGAAAAGGTTAACTATTTAGTTTCTCATTTAGATAGCAATGCCAGATCAATTTGCGCTGGAATTTCGGCCACAGCCGAAAATTACGGTATATTATATAAAACCTTAGTGGATAGATACCAGGATACCAGGTCTTTAGCCACTCATTATATGGATAAGTTGTTAAATTTTAAGCCTTTAGTTAAGCAATCTGAAAAGGATCTTAACAATTTTTTGGTTAATTTTGTCGAGCCTTCTCTGGCGTTGCGTGAATTGAATTTAGAAAATTTTTTTGATTTTGTTGTTGTATATTTAGCAGTGAAAAAATTGGACGATGATACTTGTCGGGGGTTTGAACATGAGGTTCGCCATGAGGGGATGCCTTCGTTTCGGAGTTTGGAGACTTATATTCGTTCAGAAGTAAAAATAGTATCTCGTCAAGCCGTTAAGCCTTCTTATAATGTAGGCAGAACAACTGGTAATCCGTTGGGGAAAACTCACGCCTTTGTTGCCCAAGAAGCGGGCCCAGCTCCTGCAACCAATCCTGGTTCCATTCAATCTAAACCAAAGGATCGGAGGTGCGCAGCGTGCAAAAATAAAAATGACCACGCTTTGTATAGGTGCCCGACCTTCAAGGAAATGACCCCATATAAGCGTTTTGAATTAGTAAAGAGGAATCGTCTTTGTTATAATTGTTTGCAGGGTCATTTCACTCAATCCTGTTCAAATTCGGGAAAATGCACGGCTTGTGGGAAAAATCATCATTCGATGTTACATTTCGTCAAGGGTGGGGGGATACCCCCCGGAGGAGTTAAAGTCAGCAACGACCCTTCACCGGCCAGTAGTGAGATCGCAATTGTTGACGCAAATTCGAATCCCCCTCGTACAGCATCCTATGTTTCCAACAACTCGAGAAGTAGTATGGTCTTGCTTTCGACCGCTCGTGTGGTGGTTTCAGACTCAAATGGGAAACCTCACGTTTTGCGTTGTTTGTTGGATTCAGGAAGCCAATCGAGTTTCGCCACTCGTGATATTGTACATAAACTTGGTTTACCTGTGAAACCAGCCGATTTGGTGGTTGATTGTTTGGGTAGAAATTCGACGAAATGCCGTGAAAGGGTTTCCCTTAAAATTTTCTCCCGAATTCGAACTGATGTCAGTTTTGATATAGACGCCTTCGTCTTGGATACAATCACTGACGAGTTGCCCACAGTCCCTGTTTCTTTAGATGGGTTAGCTCACTTGGAAGGTCTAGAGCTCGCCGACGAGAAATTTAATGAACCTGGACCCATCGATATTTTGCTTAGTGCCGCAATATGGCCTCATATTATTCGTTCTCAAAAGAGAATTGGGCCCCTTGGCACACCAACCGCATTGGATTCTTCTCTAGGATGGATCGTTATGGGTGATTATTTTGTCGAATGTGGAACCCATCGTTCTACAAATATGTTGGCTGTCACTGAGCCAATTGACTCGTTGTTAGAGAGGTTTTGGGCAATCGAGGAAATCCCTGGGTCAAAGGTCATGAACGAGGACGATGTTAATTGCGAGCAGGCTTTCTTAAGGAGTGTCAAACGCACTAGAGAAGGTAGATTTATAGTCTCATTGCCTTTCAAAAGACCTATCGAATTACTCGGAGACTCCTTCGAATCAGCAAAAAGAAAATTTCTGGCTCTAGAGCGTCGTTTCGCCCGTGATCCTGAACTCCACCGTCATTATGTTCAGGTTATGAATAGCCATATTGCTGATGGATATATTTCACCCATATCCAGGGAAAGTTTCACAACTGAAACGCAAGCCTATTTTGTCCCACATCACCCAGTGCTGAAGCCTGGTAGCACCTCGACACCTCTCCGAATAGTTTGGAACATGAGTGCACCTACAACATCAGGGTACTCTCTCAATGATTTGGTTTATGTTGGCCCAAAACTCCAGTCTGACTTGTTCAACATTTTGCTGAATTTCCGTCTATTTTCGGTGGCCATTTCCAGCGATGTTCGTCAGATGTTTCTTCGAGTGTTGGTTGCTCCTGAGCATAGAAAATTCCAAAGACTTCTTTGGAGACCTGACCCCCTTGGTTCGTTGACTGTGATGGAAATTAACACATTGGTGTTTGGCTTGTCCACCTCGCCTTATTTAGCGCAAAGATGTTTGCATCATTTGGCAGAGTTGGAGAAGGAACGATTTCCTCATGCTGCACAGGTTGTAAACCGAGATGTCTACATGGATGACATTGCAACCTCGGTGTCCACAGAAGCTGAAGCTAAGGCTCTGTATGGTGAATTGGTGAACCTCTTTCAAACAGGTTCCTTCACCCTAGCGAAATGGTGCACAAGCTCTCATCAATTATTGCAGCACATTCCACAGGCCCATCGCCTGAATGACTCAGTTTGTTTTGAGGATTTGGAATCATCACCCAAGATCCTGGGTCTTCGTTGGAATCCAGATAGAGATGCTTTTGGGTTTAGTTTGAGGCAGATTGAAGCAAAATGTACCAAGCGGCAGATTTTATCGGTGATTGCAAGAATATTTGACCCCTTGGGCTTACTGGCACCAGTCATAATCGTTGCAAAGATTTTGATAAAGAAACTTTGGCAGGCAGGTGTCGATTGGGATGATGCACCACCCATGGAAATTGTGGATGCGTGGAAAAACTTTGTGTCAGCTTTGCCTTCCTTGGAAGCTGTTTCTATCCCTCGCCATTCTGGGATCAGTCCCCATTCAAACTCCATTTTAATGGGTTTTTGTGATGCAAGTAAGGAGGCATATGGTGCTGTTGTGTATGTTAGGACACAGAAGTCAGATGGGGGTCCTATCACTGTTCGAATGATCTGTGCCAAATCAAAGGTTGCTCCTAAGCAAGCTACTACGATTCCTCGACTCGAATTATATGGAGCGCTCCTTCTGTCCAGACTCCTTCGAAGCGTCATTGATACCTTTAGTGATCGGTATACCTTTGACAAGGTTTATGCTTGCACTGACGCTACTGTCGTCCTTCAGTGGATTAGCTCTCCTGCCTCCCGGTGGAAAATGTTTGTGGGCAACAGAGTCCAGAAAATTCAGGAGCGACTGGATGCTTCTTATTGGCATCACGTGAGTGGTGATGATAATCCAGCTGATTGTCTGAGCCGAGGGTTGATGGGCAAGGCCTTTGTGGAACACAGTCTTTGGCACTCAGGGCCTTCCTGGCTTTTGGATGAGGAGAAAGATTGGCCACTCGTGCCTACATCCAGTATTATAAGTGCTCGTCCTCTTGAGGAGGCTAGAGTAGTTTCGTTGAAGATAACTGACCCAGTTGATTGGGTTCTTGAGCCCCTGCTCAATCGAGTCTCATCATTGAAAAAGCTGCATCGCATCTCTGCGTGGGTGCTTCGTTATGCAAGGAAATCCCCACTTAGAGTTGGGCCTTTAGAGGCATCAGAGATTGACCAAGCCGAGAGATTGTGGTTGCTCTACATTCAGAAGAAACACTTCTCCTCAATCATTGCAGAACTTGAGGCGCATCCTCGTCCCTCCAGAAGGCATAGTCGTAGAGACCCCCTAATTGGTCGATTGGATCTATTTATCGAGAATGGACTTCTCAGAGTGGGGGGTCGATTGCACAACTCATCTCTCCCTTATGAGCATCGACATCCAATACTCCTGCCTAAATCTGACCCATATGTTGTGATGCTGGTGGATCAATGGCACCAGGACAACCTCCATACTGGAGCCTTTTTGTTGTTTTCCCTTATAAAGACCAAATTCTGGATTATCTCTGGTAGAGAATTGGTGAGACGGAGAGTGCACAAGTGCAACACTTGTTTTCATGCTGAACCCAAACACACTAATCCAAAGATGGCCTCCCTACCCTCAGTACGACTTCAGCAGGCTAAAGCCTTTACCAATTGTGGGGTTGATTATGCTGGACCATTCCAGATTACTATTGCACGTCGAAGAGGAGGAAGGATTCAGAAGGCTTATTTGTGCCTGTTTGTGTGCCTGACTACCAAGGCTCTACATCTAGAGCTGGCATCCGACCTCTCAACACCCTGCTTCCTGTCAGCTTTTAAGAGGTTCTTGTCTCGTCGAGGGCCATGCTCGGTAATTTGTTCAGATCAGGGCACAAATTTTGTTGGTGCTCGTTCAACGCTGTATGAACTCCACACCTTCATGGGTAGTAGAGAGTACACAAATGCCATAGGGAACGAATTGTCTAATCGCCGCATTGAATGGCGACTTAATCCACCGGCAGCTCCTCATTTCGGGGGAATCTGGGAGTCTCAGGTGAAATGCGTCAAGACGCATCTTGCAAGAGTAGTGGGCAACCAAATTCTCACCTTTGAGGAAATGACAACACTCCTCTGTCAAATTGAGGCTTTACTGAACAGCCGACCTTTATGTGTGATGGGTGAAGACCCATTAGCCCCATCAGCCCTTACTCCAGCTCATTTCCTTACTCTGGGTTCGACTCTCAACTATCTGCCTGCCCAGGATGTCAGCCATGTGCCACTGAACCGACTTGACCATTTCCAACGCATTGACTGGATTGTCCAACATTATTGGAAAAGATGGAGCCAGGAATACATACATACTCTGCAGCAACGAGCAAAGTGGGTGGATGCTGAACCAGCTGTTGAGGTTGGAAATGTTGTGCTGCTCCTGAATGAAAAAACATCACCGTTGGAATGGCCTCTGGCCATTATTGAAGAAGTTTATCCAGCTGCAGATGGTCAGGTTCGGGTAGCAAAAGTGCGCACTAAAAATGGAGTTCTTGTGCGGCCAGTGGTGAAGCTTTGCGTGCTTCCCACCCAATAAAATATATCATTCTTTAGTTCATATAATTCATATTGTAAATACTCGTAGCTAGCATAAATCTATTGTTTGTTATTTAGGTGGGTTCTAATTTGTTGTATAATTTGTAATTTTGTTGCTTTCATAAGCTGTTGTTTGTATTAATTTTGTGGTCATTCATTTAATTGGCCTATTTGGTATCCTGGATTCTGAAAGGCTGTTCAGCCCTTTCAGGGGTGGGGGATGGTTTGGCGGAACGCGTTGATTGTGGGAAGAGAGAGCAAGCGCGTTGATCATTGATTGTGCCTGATACCGCTAGATCGCATATGCGTCTATCTGGGGAATTATTCCCTATTCTGCCCCCTTCTCCTCAGATTAGACGTGCGAATCTTCGGTCGGCGACGCCATTCGGCGATCAACTTTGTCACCTCCAAGGTAACGCGCGTGCTCTCTTGCTTCCTTTCACTCGGATCCTCGAAATCACCGTCCGGTTAAAAATATGAACAACTGAACAATCCAAATATTTTTTTTGGTTGAGAACAGATTTACGTGCTCTATGCGTATCTCCTGAAACTCAATAATCGCTCTCCATCACCTGTGAAACACGCACACTCCAAAGCTTAGTAGAAATTCAAATCATGAACGCTAGCCAATTGAATAATAAACCCCAGCGAAAGAATTTGCAGCGTTTTTTCTATCCCTACCACAACTTTATTGACTAGCCACAGGATTTTTCGTCCGTTGCTGTGAAATTATCTTTCTTAACTGACTATAATTCTCATAAACGAAATTTAGATACTGAATCAATATCGGAACTGTTTGAAGAGGCCCTTTCGTTAAATGTTTGAACCTCTTGTCATTTATTCGCCGAAAAGTTTGATAAAAGGGTAAAAAGACGAAGAGGTGTATTGACTGAGGGCGGAAACCGGAGGCGAACGAGCGGAGCAAAAAGTTGATAATATCTGCTTCCCTTTTATTAAGGGAGGTCTGGCGAATGAAACTGTCATCTCTCCCACGAAAAAAAAGGTTCCCAGGTAAAAACGACCTCGGGAAGCCAATTACATTGATACACTCATCAACGGGAATTTAGAGTCGGGGAGGGGTTTTTTCGATTTTCTAGCTGGGAGAGAAGAGAAAAAAAAAAGTTGATCTCCGTCGGCTTCAAATAGGATTAAGAGGGATTCGTGGCGGAGCTGATCCTTTTAAAATGTTTCAACGGGGACCTCCTCCACTTTCAGGTTGTGACATAGTTGGATTAATCCATAACGGTATCGAGTGTTGAAGAGTTGACCCTTTTGAAAATAATGGAAATAAGAAATCTCGTGCGGCATGAACTGCCTTTAAAAAGTTATTTCAAGTTGAAGTTGGTCTTCTCGAAGAATTTGCGGTTCGGAACAATGAAGGTTCGTAAAGCTATTGTAAAAATTAAGGTTCAAAAACGAAAGGAGTGGTTTTATTTATTCATCTTTTATACTTTTTTTTTAATTAAATTTTTTATTGGCTTCGTATAGTCCATACAGCCGTTACATTTTAAATGTTTACAATATTATTACATAAATTAATGCAGAAAATCAGAAAGACACTTGAATCCTCGTCAGAAAGTCATTTATGGCCACATATATTTCGAGATTTTCCTGTACGATGAGGGTGTCCAAGTTGAATGGTCTTGTGACTGCTCGTGGAAGGTATTGAAAGAGACGACTTCTTTCGACGGCATAACGGGGGCATTCCATGATAATGTGCGCCATAGTCTCAATTTTTCCAGGGCAGTGCCGGCAATCTGGTGGCGTTTGAGGGTGTAGAAGGTGGATACGCTAGTTGGTTTTTCCGTGTCCTGTTCTCAGCCGTATGATGTTTCGAAAGAAACCCCTGGGTTTTCCACCGGGAACTGATGCAAACCAAGGGCATCGTCTCAACACTGGAAATAGATTTTTGTACCTATTTTCTGGGTGTGTAGCGTACTGGTTGGTCCATATTCTATGCATTGATTTGGAGATTTTCTTTTTTAATTCTGTTGGTGGGAAATCAGTGGATGTTGATGATGGTGGGAGCGTGATCGCTTGTTTTGCTGCTCTGTCAGCAATTTCATTACCTTTTATTCCGCTATGGCCTTTTATCCAGCAGAGTACTACTTTGTTCCCGTTAGTTTTCAGAGAATGGATGCTTCTCAAAATGTTTTCTTCAAATGGTGCAATTCGACTAGAGATTGTGAGTGCCTGCAGTTTGGCTAAAACGCTTTGGGAGTCACTTAGTATGACAATTGTTCTGTTTTGAGCCCCTATGTCAATAGCATGATTTAATCCATACGATATTGCTGCAGCTTCGGCTGTGTAGATATTGGCTTCGTTCCAGAGGCAGTACTGGTTTGATTGGTTATCTGTCTCATCGTAATAAGAGCAATCCACACCAGCCTCCTGCACTGATCCATCCGTGAAGATGTATATGCCATCAGGCCATCGTTGCTGAAGGGAATCATGGTTGATTGTGGTAAGACGGACTATAGTGATGCGAGATTTGAAAGTTTCATAAGGTAGTTTGAATTGTAGTGGGGTTGGTGTATTTTATACTTATTTATTGTCCTGGAAGTTACAAAAAGTCCTCTTGGACTTTTCAGACCGTTCTTTTTAATATTCATGAATTGAGTGGAGGCGATAGTAGCTCATAGGAGGTTCGCACAGGCTTTTACCGCATTTAAACCATTATGACTACTAAAAAATAATTAAAAGAATGAGTTGAATAGTTATTTTAAACAATTTTTATCAGCCATCACTGTATTGTTATGATCAAAGAAAATAACCTGCAGTAAACGATGTTTAAATGACTCTTATCTCAACTGGTCGTAGTGGTGCTGCTATAGTGAAATTTCTCCTTAGCCTTAAGGGCAGGGGTTCGAACTTTGAATAAAGTATTAAGTATTTTCGGGCCGTAGCAGCAAGAAATTTCGGACCAAAGCGGCAGAAACGAAATGCTCAATTCATCTTAACAACTAAACTTAGGTTCTTATCCATCCTAATTATTCCACTTGCTTTACAATATGTGTAGTTTTCGTTTTTGAAAGATACCGAATTTTGCAGAAAGGGCGATGTCTCAGCCACCGTGAGCTTCACCAAATTTTAAATGTTTTAAGCACGCAACAAATCTTCCAGCGATTTCCTGTGTGTCAATGAGTCTTTGGCACTGCAGAAGGAGGCGTGAATGAACAAGTGAACAACCAAACCGACCTGAAAAATGGTCAGTTGACAATTCATGGCCTAGAGCAGGGCATTTTTGGTCAGAGGTGTCGTTTCCGAGCTATTCGCGATTTAAGAGTTTTTCGTGTTTTCGATCTTATGTCATTAAAACCGTCATAACTCCCTCAATTTTGGAGATAGCTCAAATTTGATGACTCCGTTGGAGAGATCGTTAACTTTTCTATCTATTTGATGCCAGAAAACTTTTTTTGATTACATTGAAGATGTGCGATTGCTGCGCGAAATAGCAGTTTTGTCAAAATCTTGAAATCGCCTGTTTTTCATCTCGCCTAGAAACCCAATGAATGCTTGACGCAGAACTGTGCAGGCCTGGTAAAACGTGTGCCAAAATGTCAGCTTTCCAACGGTGTAGTCGTTTTGGTTTTGATAAATTTTTAGTTAAGGTAATAGTGTTTAACTGCAGAAAAACGTGTGTTTGTTTCTGTTAAAATTGAGGAAAAGTCTCGACGAAAAAAGGTTAGAGGCGGGATATCCTTATTTTTCTCGCTGAATCGAATGGTGACAACGCCAGACTTCTTAAGTGACGATTTAAGTTGGTTTTGTCGGATGCATGAACCCGTTCGTTTGTGAACAGCGTCTACGGCATTTCTAAGCTGTCCGGCCAAAGTCATGTGTTCATTTACGATTGATTGCGATGAGTTGCATTCATCTTGTTGCTTATCTTGGACTCTTATCAAACCAGGCTTCCTTATCGTTACCCTTTCGCCTCTTTCCTCGCTGTATTCCCTTCAGCGAGGTTTTTTCCTATTGCATATTCCCATGCATCATGGTGCGCTATAGCTATTGAACATAGCTGGTAATAATAAC
>JAVIWC010006631.1:600000-1134699 GCA_031894815.1 Creontiades dilutus | reverse complement strand
ACATGTTATAGAGCCGAAACTCATGCTTTGTAAAAAATATCAGATTCCAATCGTTCAGCTATCAAGGATTCTCCAGTTGTAAAGATTTTCCACAGCTAACAAACTGCCAGTTAGCAACCATAATATTATGTTATTTAACAAGTGTTCGGGAAGCAAACAAATCGATTGCGAAGGGTAGCGCGGTTTAAGAAGAAGAATGTTACGGTGGTTCTGACCAAGCCCTGTTTCTATCTGCTTGTATTTTGTCCTCGTCGTTACGTCCTTATATTATCTTGCACGACTATCAAGAGTTTCAGTAAGCAATGTCGTTTATTATTATATAAATTATAAATATATGAAAAATTACTCTAAGCATTCGGGGGCATCATTTTACATGAAACCGGTGAGAAAGGAAGAACTCTTCCTTCCTTTCTCACCGGTTTCATGTTTTTAATTAACTTCATGTCCCTACTCTTATGGCAGAATCAAATTCAAGTGAGTAGGTTCCACTTAAGGTGTTAAGACCCCTTCAAGCCCCGTTCAAATCCTCGTGGCTTGAATATAAAGTCGTTATTAAGGAATCTTTGGGTTAAAAAAAAAAAAAAAAATATATTTTTGGAATCCAGGACCAATTGATCATCATTCGGTTCAGAGCCGGAAATATGTACATACCTGTATGGAACGTCATACCTTCCCCACAGCTTGCTATTGCAAGAAAATGGATTTTAACGTTCCTACGGATCATATTTTTATTAATTTCTACCACTCGTATTGGTTCGATCAAGAAGGCTAATTAATTCGTCTGAATAAGTGACAAAATGGATTTTTTTTGGCGTTGGAAGAATGTGTGGAGTGTCCAGCACCACTCTTATAAATCTGCTAACTTTCAAATTCATGGCAGTTGAAGCACTGTCTGTTAGGAGAGCTACTGCCTTAAGACGGCCATGCATCAGCCTCTCCTTGTGCGCCTTCAACTCGCTGATCATTCACTACAGTTTAGCCTATCATGAAATCAAACTTTGAGTTTCATTTATATACTGGGACCCGACGAACTTTATTATGCCTTAGAGGTTATAAATGAGCAGACTTTTGATTTTATCAAGGTTAATTATTATTTGGATAATAATTGTTGGTAAAAAAATCAGTATTTTAAGGGTTCTTTATTGGCAGCATTTAGTGTCTTTCAATGTTATAATGACGTTTATGTGCCATTTGTTATGTGCCATTCGTCCCGGATGACGGATGGTTTTTGATGATAAAACTTTGGTCATTGCGAATAGTTGGTTCTTCAATAATTTGAAGTTTTAACGGCAATTTGAATCCTGAATGAGCCTTACGGCATCCTTCCAACGACGTGGCTGCTATTTCATAAGAAGAAACCCCAGCCACAATATTGGATCTTGCACTAAAACTACTGACATGAGAAATGTCTTACCCACTAGTTCCACCAGGAGCACCCAAGAAATATAAACCACCATTCCCATCATCAATTGCCGTCAACAATGTATCATTCACTTCCTTCTGTTGGTGATTCAACAGGGGTACATTCGTTTGAACTATTAAATATCATTCCTGGTGATCATATTCACTTTCCCGTTCAAGTTCTCGATTAAATGCGCCATTCATTTCACAATATGGCAATTTCATTCCTAATTTTTTTCATTACCGCACATATAGTAACATATGTCTTCGATACTGATAAATAATTTATCAATTATGCTTTCACTTGTGTTTTGTTGTTCCATATCAGTTGAGTTTTGTTATACCACGTTTTATGTCACGTACCACGGGAACGCGATGGAAAGTATCCTATTTCTTTCTCCTGATTCTAAGCTACCTCCCCACCAATTTTCAGCCAAATCAGTTCAGCCGTTTTTGAGTTAAACGTCGTGTAACTAACCCGACTTTCTTTTATACATAAATATATGTGAATAATAAGCATTAGCATAATGGAGTTGCAATTTCTAATTAAGATCAAGTACATTATTCGTCAAATGGTGCGAGTTCATACAAATATTTACAACTCACTTGCGTTGTGACACCTTCTACATTAATCTTAATTTCTGTTGCTAAGTGAATCGTACGAGCTTGGAAACGTCTATTGTAGATGACGCACATGCGTGGTATATACATATTTCAAGTTGTAGAACACTTTTGACAAAACATATTACAACACCTAATGTTCTTAGTATTATGAATCAATGCATGCCCTCGGAACT
The DNA here is from genome assembly GCA_031894815.1 of Creontiades dilutus. Classification (NCBI taxonomy): domain Eukaryota; kingdom Metazoa; phylum Arthropoda; class Insecta; order Hemiptera; family Miridae; genus Creontiades; species Creontiades dilutus. Next base: position 1,132,501 of record JAVIWC010006631.1, on the reverse strand, counting down.
TGTTTAGTCGTACATAAACAATAATAACAATAAATAAAAATAACATGAAGGGCTCGGGGACCAGTATACTTTTGAAAAAGCTTGGATTTCTGGCGGTCATGGGAACTGTTGACTGCTGGAAAGTAATATTATCAATCAGGAACTTCCTGAAAACTGTAATAGCCGTTAATCCATCTGCCGAAATGACAGCGCTACGCGAGCGAGATAAGAATGGTAGCTATAAATACGACCACATAAACACAAATGCAAGTCTCTCAAACGTTTTGGAAATGCTTGCTGTAGGTTACATTTCTTTGGAAAGATTGGTAAGAATCGCCTTTCGAGCGTGCGCAATTTACTGGAAAATGAAGGCAAAATCGAGCCGACTTTTGTTCATAGAATACGCTTTGAATGAAGCTGTGTTACAATTCGGTACGGTTGTTTTAGTCAATTACTTCGCCGCTTATCTCATGAATGGAGTGTACATACGGAGGAAGAGGATGTTCGTAAAAGACGTCATAGAGACAGTAATCGTTATCTGCTGGATTTTGATCATGTCGGGATTGGCTGGAGATGAAGTGATCGATGAGTGGCTTCTCTTCACCATGGGATTGGTGGCAGCTGTTCAAGGTAACGAGAGAACATAAACATGTCAGATTCAGTTTCGGTTGCAAATTCAGTATTTGAACAGTTCCATTCAACTAAAGAGCGAATTTTCTAAAAATATCATATTATGAGATGATTTACCTCGAATGGTGTTGCAATTTGAACACTTTGGAGACAAAGATGAGGTTAGTTATGATTTGTGAAGTAGCTAAATAAACTTTTTCTAAATTAAATTTCGGTGCAAAAATAAATTTCTAGATTTGTAAAATTTTGTGGGTATGGTTATTATCGGGTTTTAGTTTTTTTTTACAGAAATTTAGAAATTATCTATGTTGATTTTTATTGAGATCCGTGAATCAGTAATACAAAAGCATGTGTGCGTTAATGTCGATTTATTAATACAGTAGCTTCTTAAAAAAAAAAAAAAAAAAAAAAAAATTCAATACAAAAGCTTACCTACTTCACAACAGCTGAAGAAAAAAAAACACACCCACACCTGGTCTTATCTATTGACTGCCCAGAGCAATTGTTCCATGTTGCCACTGTGTGATTTTTCTTTTTCCACTACAATTGTTTAGAAAATTGTTATGGATTTTAAATGCCCTTCTCCAAGTTCGATTTACTGATTGAAACTCATTTTACCAAACATTTTCCATTTTTGGATAGTTATCAGTTTTTTGGCATTTAAAGTGATTTTTTTACCACAATTTTTGAAACATGACCAAATAAATGTGAGCAAAAAGTGCTGTTCTACAAACTTCCTTTCTTTTTGAGTGTTTAACGAGATTTTGCTTGATATATTAGTTGATGACGATTTTTATCAGAAAGCTCCTTTTTTTGCTGTCGGAGTAAATCCACGTTTTTCTAAATGAGATAAATGAGTTCGGACGTTTGAATTCGAAATCAAATTTAAATTGTCTTACCGAAAAATGTCCTTTTGTTCCCGGAAGGGCCATCTGTAGGTCATATCACCAGTTTAACAATCTTTTAAAAATATAAAATTCTCGAAATGTTTGTAAATTTTATAACAGGAAAATAAAATTGTAGAAATGAAATGACTCCTGACTACACTTCACTATTCCGTCTATTCGTGATAAAAAAAGCTATTAAAAACTCTTCCACAAAATTTATTGATCGGAGAATTCTGTGGCAATTACTTCAAAAGTTTCAATACGTTGGTTTAAGAGGCAATTTACTTAATTAATTCCAATGAAATATAACTTTGTACTCATTCAAGAAAAACACGTATTTAGTTCCCCCACCTCTCCCGGAATGTTTTGTTCTCATTTCAATATGCATTGTTTCGAAACTTCTGATCTTTGTTTATGGAAACGTATGAATTATTATTTCAAATTCTTTTGTTATGAAAATAGTAATTTTAGTTAATTATTTTCAATGGAATGCTTCGAGACCAGAATTCCAATTAAAAAAAATTCAATTAAAAAAATAAATGAATAAAAAACTTGTGGGGAAGTTGGGTCTACTACAATGTACGTAATCATCGAGTAATAAACATATCAGTGATTAATTAACTTGAAAGGGAATACATAAATGATAAACCGTTGTCTAACAATTCGGACTGTTTTTTGTTTATTCTAAAAGAAATTGTTTCCAATTAATCAGATGTGACTACACTTTTCGGATGGCATCGATGCACTTAATTCATTATACACAATAGAGCTTTGCAAAAGCCATATCTAATACAAAAGTATTACATGATTGTTCTAAATTTAGTGAGATAAGTTTTTATTTGATTCAATCGCTAGGTATTCAGAGTGTGTACATAGTACCACCTGGCTTAAGAGAAGGGCTACGGAACATAGAATTAATAAACCTCTGCGTGACATTTTGCCAAAATTTTGCTATACCTTCATCAGTTCCAATTCTCATTGATGTGGATGGTCTTTTTATCTCCCAAGCGAATTCGTAAAAAAAAAATATCAAATGTTATGGACATCCCGATTCGTTAATGTCCAATCTTTATGATCCTTTAGAGTTCATCGGAAGCGATGCCGAGGTTCCGAAGTCATTCCCCCCCTCTCCATAATTGCCAGGAAAATAAGGAACCACAATCTGTGATGAAATCAGTTCTTGAATTGATTGTCACTCACTGCCTGACAAGTGAAGTGACAGAAGTTAGCAGAGCCAGTTGTCAGGTATCTCTGCAGCGCTCTCAACTTGTTTCAGGTTACATAGCTTGGAGCATTTTCGTCATCATTGACCTTGCAGCGCACACAGTACATCTTGAACACAATGATGCATTTGAAGGAATATTAACAACATGGGATTTTTCTCTGGAAGATTGGATGGTGTCTGTGAGACACAATTGGGAAATAACTAACACCAGCATCTTTGGATGCAGCTATATCCTGACGGACGTCAACGTTGGCACTGAACTACCTATGAGCCACATAGTCGCTATAGCCCACTTGGAAATGGCTCACTGGACACTCAGGCATTCGATCTACAATTATATCGTTCCTATAGTAAAGGCGGTAACTCTTTCGAGTTTTCTGATGTTTACGTACAACAATCGAGCGATCACCAGTTTATTCGGCTTCACAGACATGCCGGAAAGGTTTCTGCCGGTTTTCCTCGCCTACTCCGTCATCTGGCCACAAATCCGAACCGTTTTTCGTTTTATCGATTCATTGTTATCCTACTGGACAGTACTAAAGAGCGACAGACTAGCTAAACAGAATTATGAAGGTGATGCTGGGAATCTGATGAAAGGGTTGTACGACATCGCTGGGGCTACGGAGCATTTCCCGATTTACGACGAATGGTATTCCGCATGGATCCTCGGACGCCCAACTGTTTATAAAAGAATCGAAAATTTGTCATTGAAATGATCAAGTACGTACATGTTATAGTACGTTCGTGTTCGTTTGTATAGTTAGAGTTATCTAAGAAGAAAGGGTTTCTTCAAATCACACAGCTCACACTAATTATGGGACAATAAAACATTAAATCTATTCTGTTTTTCGGTTTAATTCGGTTATTTTATAAACGATATGTTCGGTTGCAATCGGTGGGAATACATCTTACACTTCAGTTCAATTTATAATCAGGTACTTGCAAGCTTTTCACATCTACACTAATATAATGAAGAGAAAATGTTTTATTGTTTGTTTGTTCAATACGGTTTTAGTCCGTTACGATTACTAAGTCACCAAGGCCCATATCTTTATTGTTTTAAATTGGAGATCCCAACCTAACATCTAACAACGTAACCCAAGGTACCTACGTTTTATCTATAAAATTAATTTTTCCTTGTGCGCTGCTGAAACTATTGACGGCGTATGAAATATTGTCCTGTTTGGAGTATCTATTAAGTTTCGATCAACACTTTCTAAAACCGTTATGGAGATTGAAAAAAAGTGTTTCGATCTGCATGTTTTTTTTGCGAGGTTTTCAAATAAGGCAACTGTGTACATTGCAGACGTGCTCAACTGAAATAATTTATTTTTTTTAAAATGGGAAGTCCATTTTTTTCTATGTCCATTTTACCTTTCAATCTATTTGTTTAGTGTGTACAACCCGTTCAGCGAGCGCCCAAAGTTGCGATGTCACCGAAATTGCGCAAAACATGGAATATGGTGAACCCGAAATGTGACACATGAACTTTCATTGTTTTTCAACGCTGACAATGTAGATTTTTACAGGAGCAAACACACATCTGGGGTCTAGTTGGGACTGGATTCTTTCAGTGGCTCTGTCGATCCTAGGGGCTGATATTAAAAAATCTGAGTATCTGAATTAACACTATCGTTTTAGTGTTTGTTATCGATAGATGTCTCTTCAATAAATCGAATGAGCTCACCCGGACTACTTTACGTACATCCTTTCAGTTTCCCTAAGGGACTTTGACTTGACGGAAAACAAGAATGTCAACACGAATGTGAACGTGCTTTGAGATAGTAAAAATAGCCAGATTTCACGTAATGATCGAATCAGCTGATATCATTGGTTTCAGCGGTTCTTTCTAAATCAAGTTTTTCGAAACATATGTTATATATTCGTAGACGCGTAGGTAGGTGTTTTGTTTTATCTCGTAAAATTTCAGTCGTTCTCTTTTTGGATTTCTATATTGTGTCCCTATTTAGCATAATATTCAGAATAAAATTGTACCAATTTTCTTTTGGGTCAATTCGTGTGGTTGAAACTTTTTGACTTTTGAGAAATTATCCAGTATTGGGAAATTCCTACTAACCAAATTTCACTCGTCGAGGTTCGATCGTGAACAATTGCCCACGACAACGTGAAAACATAGATAAATGTAGGTACATACTTCCCACACACTTAGCAAACATTTCAGACAGGTGGAGCGACAACAAAACTGTATTCCGCGCCCTAATGGATCCCCGATGCAACCATAGAAAAGAAAGAGCTGCTTCTCCGAGTAAATGATAACTCGATACAACTCCCGTCCGGCGCGTCGGATACCCGGGGTTTTTCTCAAATAGAATTCAAGGGGAAGAGGGGTAGCTATAAAATTGCATTAGCGGGCCAGCGAGAAAAGCCGCAGAGGGAAAGACGAGGTGAGATAGACGGAGGGAGGAGAAGAAATTCATTGCGAATTCAAGAAGCATAGGTCCCAATCGCCGCAGAGCGTCTATCCACAACGGTCGGGTTATCCCATCACAACGCAAGCTTCTGCCTCCCCCTACTGCTGTACCATGCTCTACCCCTTAACTTTCCTTGTTGCTTTCAGATCTCTCCTCTCTCGAGGATGCTTCTTTATAACTCGTTTCTGACTGTTTTGAAGACAAGCTTTTACATAATTCAACCCGTTTTCGCTCTTGTTGGTTTTTGATGTTCGGAGAATTCTCACCCGTTTCGTTGTATTTGAACGATAGGGTTTCGACTGCTATAGTGTTTTGTTCACAGTTTCACTTTTAGCTGTGTAACAGGTGGTTTCATTTAAAACATACATACTTCCGCATTGTTCAGGTATCGTATGTATTGATTCTTTCTTTTTGTTTCGATAATTGACCGTTACACATTTTATGATATCAACATCATGCTAAATCAGCAATGTTCAGGTGTGATTTCCCTCAAGAATAAATAGAATTGCGAAAAGTCACATGTGTGTATGTTTGTGTGTTATATTTTATGTGTCTCAGACAACGTACTCACTACAAAGTTTATAAAACAGCAATAGATGCGATGAGAAAAAACGATAATGATTCATTACATAATCACATGCTTTAGATATTATCGATGAGATTGGGAATACCTTTGAGCATGTCTTCAATAAATTTGATGAAGGATAAGATGAAGCTCATTATGCTTTTATCCAAAATAGTGTAGTAGGTATGTACTCGGGATGAGTATACATCAGCATACGACTTTGTGTGAAGTCATTTGGATCAAAAGGAGATGATGGTCATCTGTTTAGAGGAATATAGCTAATCATTTTCTGTAAGTTTTAGTCAAATTGAATATATAGTGCAGTAATTCTGTGATGAGCGTTTTGTACAATGGCGGATCATTTTAATACGAATTCAATTTCTTAATATTTCGAACTTCTTGCACACAATGACAAGATCATTCCAGAGGAAAAACATTAGGTTTATGCTGAAACTAACAGTTACCCTCACAACAAGCAATAGTTACCTTGTTGTCAGCAGTTCACGACAGCCCCTAGGAAGCAACTACTTGAACCCTCACTGAAAGATAAAGTACTTTTATTCTATGTCCGAAGTGAACATTATATTCTCTGTTTTACTGTTTCACCGTTTCCCAAGAAGAAAACTTCGCTTAACTGATAGTTGGTTCTAGAACTGCTATACTCGGAGTGTAACGTTTTCAGTATCAACTTCGTAACCTATCACGAGGACTTTTAGATTCAGTAATTAGGAAATATCTCAATCCACGCAGCCCAGGAGGGGATATTATGATAATTCGACTCTAAGCAAGGTTCTAACCGGGCTCTATTGTTCCTTTACCAATTAGTAATGTTAGACTTTGTGATTTCTCCGTCCGAATTCGTCGAGAGAGCAGACGTTTGCCTCCTGCGGAGAGTTCATTATCTTGCAGAAGAAAAAACTCTGGGGGGTGTGGGTTCTTCACTAGAGATGGGACATCCGGGGATATTTTGCTTCGATATTACGATGTTTTGCCACCGTTGCCACACATTCGATAATATCGGTATATTGATGTTTTGGTTCCGATGACATTGGTTTGGTTTACTCTTCACTCATAGAAAAAATGCCATCTAGTTTGCTTGCTACCTAACGTGAAAAAAATAAATGTTGAAAATTCTTTCAACTGCTATTGGCGAATTTTTGAAGAAAAAGAAACTATTCTTCTCAGTCCAAAATATTTGAAATGAGAATTTTCAAAGAATGTTTGTATCAAATTCCGTTTCAAAGCATTCTAAATCCACTGTCAAAATACATCAAAAACACATTCTAGACGATAACTGTCGATGGAATTGAGATTAAAATCTCAAATTTTCACAACAAATCTATCTAGGCTTTCAAAAGGCTGAGTTTGAAGGTGGGCACAATCGCCTCACCCTAAGGGGAGATTTAGGGCATTTCAAATTGGAAAAAATTACCCGAAAACCTCCTAGTAGGTGATCCTCTTTTATAATGGGTTTTTCACGCTGAACACGATGGTGAAATTGGATTGGAGATATCTCAACCCGTTCAAACTAGAGCAGTTTGAAGATGATAAAACGAGGTAAATAGGGAAAATTGGCAAAAAACAAAATTATGAGATTCTTTGGCTTTCACAAATTTTAAATTAAAATGAGGTATCACAAGTCAGAAAATAAACTTGTTGATTTTTGCGTAATTTTTCCTCATGCAAAACTAGGTCCTTTGACAATTTGCTCATTTCGTAATGCTGCTTGACTGGAACTTTTTTTACCTCCTTCTTCAGCGTTTAAATGTGATATAATTTGTCACAAAATAAAATTGTTGATTTAGCGTCAACATTCCTCATAATTTTATTTTCTCTCCCTCAGATATTGCATCTGGCAGACTTGGGGTTGGTCGTTTGATAAAAACGTCACCAGTTACTTGTAGGCATCTTTATGTAATATTCACGCACAAACACTGAACGAACGAACGAACACAATCCTTAGAATTCTGGCAAGAAGTGAACGGTTGTAGCGTGTAATAAGGATACTGTTAACTGATAAGGACACCGATATCGAAAATATCGATCCATCTCCCATCTCCACCTCCCATATCTATTCTTCACACCACTTAAGATATAGGAAAGGGCCATTGACTTATGTGACTGACGTGGAAATGCCACACTCTAGACACTGCTACATTACCTGTTATCAAAAGATGACTGTAGCTGACGTGAACCTGTTGTTGATGGTATTGATAATTCTAAATACGTTAGATTTAATTGTCATTCAACTTAATATCTCTGAGTAAGTGACGCTTCATTCGTATTATTTTTGGTAGTAATGGCCGAAAGGGATTTTTCCAACTTTACGGGAAGTTAGGAGTTTCCCTCAGTCAAGCAAACAATGGATTGTTGATACCGCGGGATCCGCCTCCCTTTCACCCAACCAACTTCCCGGTTAATACGGTCATAATTATCCACCTATCCGATATCCCATTGAAATACGACACCCGAGAGCTGAGCGAGGGGGGAAAATGAAATTTTTCATTGTTTGCCTCGCTAATTAGCTACCATTGTTTCTCCGGCACGATTTTTCCCTTTCGATAATAAACTTCGAACAGGACCCACGGTGAATCGACGGAATGAGCGAGTAAGAAATAATAAACCGGAATATGAAATACGAAGGTCTCTGGATAATTATACGTAACAAAAATTTTTGAACTGGATAACGAGTTCTTCCACACCGAACCCTACTTAATTCTGAATAGAATCATATTGATGACGTAATAAGTATACTTACTTATTGTTTCCAGCAATGAAAATTTTTCAAATATTGAGATCAATGAACTAAGAAAATATACACTGTGAAACGAATATATAACTGCACATTGATTTAAGGCAACAACAACGTTTAATGAAAGTGGTTATCACTTCATTTTTGACAAGCAGAAAGAGAAACCTCCTTCTCTTCTTAAGACTCTTCAGATGTTTTTGTTCGTCAGACAAGATCCCTGGAGAAACGGAGAACTTTTGTAAGGAAGAAGAGCCGGATAGGACTAGGAAAACCCACTCGACACTTCGAACCTGCTCGAAATGACCAAAGTTTCCTCCAAGATTACCAACACCTCGCAGATTAAGATCAACCTTCGAAGTTGGACTGAGGATGAAAAAGAAAAAATCCTCTTCGCCGTGGAAATTGCGGGGGGGGGGGGCAAAAATCCCCAGTTTCTGTAAGTGATATATTTTGGGTACTAACCTTACTCCATCGAGGGAAAAAACAATTTGGAAAATGGCGTCAAACCCCATTCTTGGAGAGGAGGTGGCTTTCACTTAAACATGAGGTCGGATGGGTTGGAAAGAGCGAATCAACTTCCGACACTGTGAAAAAGTTCTTTCGGCGTTGCCAGAAAGATAAGACCCCGGTCCGTTCAGGGAACGGAATTGATTAGAGGTCAAGGCAGATAAATTGAGAAGTACATGGGACACTCTCATAATATAAGGCGGGAAACGAACAATTTTTCTGTCTTTCCCCCTTTTTTGTGGTTAGGGTGAGAGGTGCGCCTTCTCAGCATCCAAGTCACGTCACTTCCGTCCGTCTTCGGTTTCACTTTGGAAAGGGGAGTCCGAGGGAGTGAAACTTGATTAATACGGAAGCCATTGCTTCCCATTATACCTAGTTTTGACCTTACAGTTGAATCACCAAACATTATGGAAAAAATACCAGCCTTCAGGGTATCAGGTTTGGTGAGAAGGATCAGCAAACACGTGAGAAACAGTTTATTAAAAGCCCTTACCTACTGAACTACTACCGCATCCAATGAAAGAAAATTCACTCCAATGGCGGCCCCTGCATTGAAACCCCGGGGGTGCACCGAGGCAGCAATGGACAACCACGAAAGGAACGTGAGACCAAAATGTGCTTTTCCCAGTCAAAATCAATTTTAAACTAGCAATATTCAAAGGAGATCAATCTTGTCCGGTTTCTCAGCTTCAAATCCTGAAACAAACGACTCAATCCTACCTTTTAAAAAACTTCAATAGTACTTACATAAATACCTTTAAAAAAAGAAGGTTTTGGAATGATTGTCGGACTTCAGAAAACCGTGTTTTGCAACAGTTAAAATTCATATCTGCCCAGCAAAAATCATCGTGGAGGTGAAAGCCCAATTCCATCTTTTACTCAAGCTTCATTCGTATTATTGCAGCAAAGAAGACTAAGGAAGCAGAAGAGCTTATTACTTACCTCATACTCGCAGATCCAATCTACCGTTTCGTAGTAAAGAGGGTTGAACTTGCGATTCATGGAACGATTTATGCTTGCCTCTGAGGTTTGTTGCAGTCTTGTCAATGGTCGCATTGGCCCCCACGAATTGCGAATAGTCACTCTTTGCTACAATTTCGGGAACTCACGGTTTACAGCACTTACTTACTTGTCGCTCCAGGACAGCAAAACCATACCCCCTAACCAAACTAACGACTCAACCATACTCTCACCCATCCTGAGGCTCTGTTTGGCGCGTGAATTTTAAGCCCTTCTGCTCTCCAATGAAGATTCATGGGGAGAAGTTGGGAAGCAGTATTGTTATCGGGTATCTTTTTCATTTTGCCCAGGGGGTGTAGATGCGCCTGTGCTCCTCTCAGCAGCCGCCCCTGGTCTGAAGTATATTGACGCTTATTAACAGGGGGTATGGGACAAAAACAAACGAGAAACAAAAAACTGATTACAAGTCCGTTTTAGACCATTCTAACAGCGCATCTAAAAATAAAGGTGAAACTCTCTCTGTGTGTGTGTGTGGCTGTGACAAAGTTTGTTGACGCTGGTCAGCTAGCAATTCCTCACCGATTTTGATTCGTTCCCGATTTTACTTTAGTTGTCTTAAACACTTCGGAAATATCGAATTTCACATAGGAAAAGAGGCATTGGAGGGGATAATGCTAAACAAAACTTTTTTTCACGAAAAATTGTGTCGAATCTACTCAGGACATAAATCTTTACAGATTTTCGTGATTCATTTTTGTTCGATCTCAATTTTAGTTTAGTTGTTAAAAAAAACCACGAAAATTCTCCTAATCAGGAGAGGGAATGGAGGGGGAAGCAGCCAATAATCTTTTCAATCGCTGCTCAAGCGACAATGCTCGACCGATTCATGTCATTAGTTTTTTGGTCAGTTTGTATTTCGGTTCACTATTTTAACATATTTCAGCACATTCTATTTGCATTATGAGGTGAGGATAAAGAGGGTGCAATATTGGCAACTCCTTATTTCTTCACTATTTTCATCTGATTTTCTCAACTACTTGAACACATTTTTTTCGAATCTAATTATTTTCTAGTTGTACAACCAACCTCGGAAATTTTTATTTTCTGTCAGGAGGGGGACTGGAAAGGTTAACACTAGATATTCAGATAATTTATACTATCGATTTTCTTCAATTTGTTTTTGTTCGTTCAAGAGTTTTGTTTTAGTTACGAAACATAACTCAGATAATATAATTCAACTATGGTGGGGGGAGATGGAGAGGTTGGTAATAAATTTTTGTGTCTCAGCCAATACACGTACTGTTTTGCCCAATAAGAATCAAGGGGGTTCAGTTTTAAAAAATGTCCATAAGGGTTTATAACTAGGTTTAAGAGTGTGTGAACCAGACGCCATCTAGCGTCTGGGTTATCCTCTGAGGGTGGCGGTAGGTTAAACCGCATTCAGCTCAATGGAAGGAGCAACTATACCATTCCATCACCTGACCAATCTGAAAATATGAGGACGGACATAGGGCATTCCCTGTAATGCATACATTACTTACGTATTTGGTTACACTTCTCCACTGTATGAGATGGATGACCTCAGGATTTCAACTTTTACAATTATCAATTGAGCTACCGCTTTCTTTGCATGAACTCTTGCTGATTCCAAACGATTATTACTGAAAATAATTACCCAAGAGTGCGGCTTCCAGTTTGAAGTTATAGGTGAAGCGTGGAGTCGAAAAAAAAAATATATATTACCTTGTCTTTTTGTATACTTGGTTTACAGATTTTGAAGTTTTCATTTTCAAAAGGTGTACAAGGTTTTGTTCTCTTGTCTCGGTACTGCAATCTGTTTGTTTACTGTGGATGTCTCCCACATTTATCAAACCTCATAAAACCTCTGAGTCTATACTTTCGATCAAAATATCCACTCTTAGTTGAGAGAATTTCGTTAATTTTGGATCTCTTACCGTGGCTAATAGCGAGAATATCAATCATACACGACAGATTCGTTCTCATATAATTTAGCAACACTCGCGAGTGTTGAAACGTAGTTGAAACGTTGGCGACTCACGTTTCAGAACAATCTGCCCCTTCCTCCAGTTCTTGTTCCGTCCTTCCCCTTATTGACACGATTTTTCACGGGGCGTAATAGAAGGGTTGTTCGCCTCTACCCCCCTTAACGCCTGATGCTCACCTTTATAAAAGCACTTACCCCCACCCTTGGCTCATCCTTTTCTTTTCAGTACCGACAAGACGGAGAGGGGTCTTGAAAATGTAAAGCCCTCGTTTGCAGTTTGCAGGAGCCTTTTAATGGACTGCGATGGTTGGTTAATACGGTACTCTAATGTATTCAGAATAGAGGGACAAAAAGGAGGAGGAAAGTTGAATTATTTTGCGGCTAGCGGACTTACAGAGAGGTGACAACCTAATTCCAAACGGAATATTTATTTGAATAATAATATTATGTTTACTGTGACGGTTTCCGTTTCAACCAGGCGTCGAAAATCGTTACTAAGAAACGTTTCCAATTGATCCTAATCGTTCACGGTCCGGATAGGACCGATATTACCAGTCGAGAACCGTTCCAGTCTGAACCGGCACGAAATCCAAACCGGCCGAAATTTAACGTTCCTGAGCGGAGAGATGTTGAGCGGACCGATTTTTTCCGGTCCCGCAAAGAACGAAAAAATATCGTTCCCCGGATTTTGTTATCATCCTTTTATTCGCTCAGGAAACCGTCGAAAAAGCCTGGAATTTAGCACACAGTCTCCAGCTGGGTTCGCTGCATTAAATTTTCGTAAAATTTAACGGTTCAAATCAAGTTTGACTCCTTCGCCAAAGACATTCTGTTGTATTTATCCACTAGCCAGAGATGGATGAACGCTCGCTCCGCTTGCGGCAGAGTCAGGAGTGGTATACGAGGCCCAAAAGTTGATTAAATGGCGACGGAACGAAACAAATGAGGAACGAATCCCGTCAAGAACGAAAATATTGGAATTGAATCCTAAGGGGAGTGATTACTTCTAAAACAGTTTTATATTACTCTGAAAATACCGTTTTCCATCGGCACTTTATTTAGGAGCCGATATCTATTTCGAGGCCTGGTTTCAACCGAGAGAGTGTGTCTACGTTATGATCTTCTCGCCTTATGAACCAGGCCGAGTTACAAACCGGGAAAGGAAGGTGAGGTTTTAGTTTATTTAAATCCTACATAAATCTAAGAACTGTCCCTTCTGGGTATCTTACGGGATCCAATTTCCACCTAAGGATCTTAAAAATGTCCTCACCTGCCTACCGAAAAAAAACCTAATGATCTGTCGCGGGGTTGAACGCTCTGTTTCCAGTAATTTCGAGTGTCAATTTGAGACGGCCCAACCACAAATAGCTGTAAAAGGTAATTTCTGATTACTAAATTTTTAAGTGAGATCTGCGTACGTCAATCTAAATTTTAAAGAAATGTGCGACATATTTATAGAAACGATTAAAAGACAGAAATCCAAAAAAATGGTTATTGTATCAGGAGTCAGTTTTGAATGGATTTTTCGAATAAAATTAATGCCTAGTTAATGTTCTGTGCACTCAATATGTTTACATTTCTAAATAATTTAATATACGACGTGAAATAATACAAAACACTATCACGAACTAGTATCGAACGACAAAACATCCATTGATGATTTTGATTGATTCAACTATTTACAGGTACAATTGTGATTAAAGTACTCCATTAGTCGGAGAAAAGTTCTAATCATCGGATGGGTGAATTCTCAAAAATTTTCATTTCGAGCACTTTGCGAGTAAGAAGATAGTTAACTAAAAATTGTAAGGGCAAAAAGCTTCTACTAGATAATATGTTATTAAAATTAAGACTTTGAATGTCTATTTCTTTTTTGCCCCGTTTAATGAAATATAAATACTATGTTGCCTTAAATGTTTTGATGTTCCCAATTTTTCTGACCAATAATAGGGTCATTCCATACTCAGAAAGACTCGAAATACCGACCCCCTCCGGTTTTATTCATACTTCCATTAACGAATAAAAAAAGCCTAACAGGTCAGTTCCTCCAAAAATTAACGGTTTTAGAAGCTGTAGCAGTATGATATTTTGACGATTTTGTCGAACTTTTATGATTTAAACATGGTTTTTTTACTATCTCTTCGGTTCCAAATTAAGCGTACGCGGTCTGATTTTCTTCATAATAAAGTAACGAACATAACGGACCCTGCAGAAAGCCAGTATGAGCGTCCGTTTTGTTTGTCTGGTGGGTGTCCGCAAATTCTAAAAACTCGATTTCTCCCAAGTCGCTCAGTAGAATTAGGCGTTCGACGTCTTAAAATGTTTGTAATTACTTGTTTTACAATGCCAACTACGGGTTTTGTGTGTTATATTTCATTTGACGGAGTTATAACGATTTTAAGTTCTATGCACCTTTTTTTTTCTATGCACCTGAAATTTTTCCAACCAAAATCCGTATTAGCATGAGGTTCTGCATTGAGATGACTGATAAAAACACAGTTGATAACAAACTCGGCGCTGCGCGCCACGTCGTGGGGCAAGGCCGCTGGATCCTTACTGCTTAGAGCCTGCGGCTAAAATTAAAAAAACACGGAGCATGCTATCATGACTGAAACATTCGGCTGTACACTGAATACTTTTTCGGACGTTTCCACGACAAGAAATATGAAGAATGTTTGCGTTGTCTTTACGAGTTCCTTTGTCCAATGTACAAACAATCAGCCTGACCGTTTGCATTCGATATAATATTGCATTTGCATACAAACGTACCGCAACGATTGAAAGTATCCTACCCAAGGAAGTTTTTCTTGAAAAAATGGAAGGAGACAAGATGAGGGGAAGGAGCGAAAAGGAGGGGCTGGTCAATGAGGTGAACGTGTTGCAGGAGTTCGAACGTAATTGCAGTTGTAAACTCTAACTGCTCAGCATGTAACTCCGCCATTAGCAGTAAGAACTGTGCTTAGCGACTCCTATCAGTTAACCCGGTGTCTTGTTCCACAACCGTAGTCAAATTACGGATGGAGTATTTGTTTATTTATTATTTAATTTGTCATTTAAACAATACAATATTTACACAATACAATATAATAATCTAAGAGCCAATTATAAAGTGAAAAACCCCGTTCGTAGAGTATTGAATAAGAGTTAATCGACACATCTCTGACCATTTCATGAAA
Source organism: Creontiades dilutus (assembly GCA_031894815.1). Classification (NCBI taxonomy): domain Eukaryota; kingdom Metazoa; phylum Arthropoda; class Insecta; order Hemiptera; family Miridae; genus Creontiades; species Creontiades dilutus. The sequence goes on along the minus strand of JAVIWC010006631.1, from coordinate 1,117,383 downwards.
ATCTGGATTAGTCTCGGCTTTTGTCAGTCACATTCAACTTCAACCTACTCAAGATAGGGTCCTACTGCCCAGAGCCAAATACTGCGGCACAAAAAATTATAGGAACCTCGTCAGAACTCGAACTCATGCCTTTCCGTGGGAGAAACCGTATTTATCAAGCCAGCTTCGACGGCCAAATCAAACCAAAACTGCAAGAATTTTCCCTGAACATAACACCGCCTGGCACGAAAACCAGTAAAACTATATACTAAATTAAAAAAGCTGGAGAATAAGAACTTATAATTCAAAACCCTAACTCCTTCCAAAAGGGAGGACGTTGAAACAGAAAACTGCAAGTAAAGGTAACACTTGAACCAGTAAATTGTCCTAACCAAACTGACTCGTAGTTTGTTTAACTTCTATTGTTGATTAGTTTCGAAACCTGCAAGAAGTTAAGATTGATTTCGAGACCTACTCGTCAACTTTTTCAATCCCTTCTTTGAAGCATCGAGCAACTTGTTGACTGCTTCTAATAAATTGGTTTTTATAAATACCGACCCGGATGAAAAGGGCACTCATTACGTTCGTCTACCTGTTTTAAGTCACCACCGCAACAGCCAAAAAACTTCCACCGACCATTTCAATTTATCGCTACACATTTCCTCGACAAATTCGATTTTCGCAGACGCTACCCTCTTTAGAGCCGTAAAACCTTTTAATCGATCTGTTTAACGTTGAAAAGCGGAGAGCTATCGGTAATAAATGAGAGAGCGCCCCGAACCCCCTCCTCTTCTCTTACTCTTCAACCACCACAGCTCTTTTTCGTTTTATGCTCGGGCAAATAGATTTTAAAGGGAACGCGTTTTTCAAGGTTCCTGATCCATTATCTCTAAGGAGGCGCCGCTCCCAAGACAATTTCCCATGGCAGTTCAATCAAGGGGCAACATTTTTTCCGTTTTTCCTGTGGAAACGAAGTTTTATATTCTTCGCTCAACTCTTTCATTTCCTTCAAATTCTCAAAAAAAGAACAAAGAGTTTTAAGAAAAGAAAAACTCTCTGCTCAAATTGACTTACAAGGAAATTGGAAGGTTGTTAATCATACATTAAACTAGGATCTGATATTGTTCCGCTCAATATAGGGAAATGCAGCTCATCCAAACTTGAATATAACCAAAAACTTGAATATACAGGTGCGACAGAGCCGATTGACGGGTTTCGAAGTGCTATAAACAAAGTCGGAGAAAACTCGTTTTATTTATTCGATCAGTACGAAATACAGTTTTTTTTTTCATTCAAGTTCTGAATATGTTATCGCTAAGATGGTGGACGTCGGCAGCGATACACTGATGTAGCTGATTGTGGAAGTTTTCGACCCCTTTCCGGCATATAGCGAGCGGTGCGGCCCGGATTTCTTCGGTTATTCGCCGTTTGAGTTGTGCCAGGGTGTGTGGGCGATGTTTAAAGACGTTATCTTCAAGGTAGCCCCAAAGAAAGAAGTCACAGATGCTCAAATCAGGTGAACGCGCTGGCCACCCCACGTCCCCTCTCAGTAAGACTAGTCGCCCCGGGAACATCTGTTTCAAAACAATGAATGGAATTCGAGCTGTGTAGGCTGTAGCCCCATCCTGCTGGAATCAGATGTCACCCAAATCGTGTTCTTCAGCATGTTCTTCCAATTCAGGCTGTTGGAAGGTTTCCAACATCGAAACATAACGCTGGAAATTTTCCTCCGTCGGTGACATTTTCTCTATCGAACAGCCTGCACATTTTCGGGCGTTCTTACCGTTCTCGGTTTTCCATCTCCTTGTCCTCGTCGTGTTCCTTCCTCTTCTCGTGTGAAAACTCCCTGTTTTCTCAAGTTAGGGATCCCACTTTTTGATTGTGTTAGCAGAGGGGACAGAAACCTTGACAGGAATGTTGAAATGGCGCCGAAATGCCCGCTGGGTCGCGATCACAGAATTATTTTCGTAAAACTTATGAACGGCAAAGCACTCCGGTCCAAATCATGGTGCCAACTAAAAATTACAGACCCCAAGGAACACTCCTTTCACACCTACCTGTCCCCACCACAGCCCGAGTAATGACCCTGCGAAACTCATCAATCGGCTCTGCCGCACCCTGTACAATTGTACAGAACAGTACATTTATTTAGACTCATAATTAACATTTATTTGCTTGGCTCAGTATTCTGCAATTAAGCTTCAAAATTGTTATGAACGTATCGGTGATATTTCGGTGACAGTATCTGTTTGTGCTTTACCATACTGCATAGATTTGATCACAATTAACACAGTCGCTCATGTATTTACACAAAAAATTCACACAGGTGAAGGATAGTACTAGAGGAATGAAAATAACTATAAGCCCAAGCTGACTGTGTTCCTCTAAGGGTTCAGGAAAAAACGTATGGATTAATGAACTTTTATAGAGTAATTTCAGAAGGCTATTCCCCAAGCTCGTACATTCTATATTTCCGCCCAGATTTTGTATTTCTCTCAATTTGATGCTGATTTGATGAAATTGTTTGTTACAGGTACTGTGTCATTCCTTACGTCTATGGTGAGTTTTTTCTGTCCACACGAAATGTGTATCATGTTCATATTTTTCGCTTAAATTAAAGTCGTTATAAAAATGTCCCACCAATTATTTGGTTGTTAAAGTCTATAGTTGAATGTAAATTAAGAATCTTACTCATAGAATCTGCTTCTCAAATCAATACGTAAATGTTTTTCTCTGAATATTGGAGGAGTTGAAATTGGTAAGCGCACCGTAAAATTTCGGATAATCAAAGGTGTGCTGCGTTTGGAGAAATTTTACAATATAATTGATCATTTAATGGAATTTGACGATTAAACGCTAAATACCACACCATTACGTGAATACAATTCGAGACTTTTGTAGCTTTCATAGACAATAGAACGTAATACACAGATATATTAGGTAGGTTTACAAAACCAAAATCTAAACTAGTTCGAAGAGGCTATCAAATGATAAATGAGCATTCTAATTATAAATCAAATTGACTTCACATTATGAAATTCTGCAGTAGTTGGAATGGATTATTTTGATGGCCCTTGTCGTGAAAAATCAGTTAGGAATCTCCTTATCAAGTTAAGCAATGTCTAATTTAACCATTAAATGATTAAAAAGGCAAGCCTATTTGCTTGATATCACCAGGCAGTGCCTAGACCGTTCTGTTATACAAGTCAATCAGATTCTCAAAACCTCTTTAAAGTAACCCTCTTTCTTTTAACATCCTTTCGAAATTTATAGCTTCGGCCATCCGAAATGAGAGAAACGTGGATCCCTACTAGTCGTACAGTAGAAACTATTATGAAACAAGTTTTCACCGATTTGAGACTTTCGAGTACTTGTTTGCGTAACTAATCCACACTGTTCTCTTTTCAATACTTCTGATTTATTATTACCATTAATGGGACACCTAAACGGAGGGATCCTATGCAAAAATACCCTGATAGTCCCAGAGGCTACATATCTGTCAGGTCCAGACACGAAGAGACCCAAATTTTCTCTTACTAATCTCTACAAAAGAAAGACCAGGAACTGTTAGACAATCCGCTTTCCTAGAAGTTATGACTCAAGCAGACAAAGATTGAACATCGTTAAAATTCAAATCTGAGCATTATCAAAATGAAATATTATCCTTGAAAATCTCTCAAATATTGCCACTGCTACGTGAAATCATACCATAGGATTACAAAGTACGACAGTCTCCTATCAATCATACAAGATAGTTTTGTTTGAGTTAAGAATGACTCATATATTCATTGTTGCTACTGAGTTTCTAGTCCTTTAGTTTACAGCAGTCGCCCTTCGTCTCATCTAGCATTTAGGTATAGCAACTAAAAATAATAACTAACTATTGGATTATTAATGAAGAATTCCACAATTATCTTAGAAGAACGCAATTTAGGTTGAATATGATCAATCTAAATACAGTTCAGAGAGGCTTGAGCACCACTATCAGCATCTTCTCTCATGGATTAATTGGAAGGCAACATTTCCCTAGCATCGTTGCGTGGAGGTTTATGGATTAGGTTTCAAGTGAGAAGCAAATAATTGGTTCTGGGAAGGGAAGCGATAATTCTCCCCTCCCCTTGATTATTCCTAACTCTAATACCCACCCTGAGCTGTTTGAAATCTTGGGGTTTTGAACGTCGTTATCGCCAGGCTGCTTTGAGGCCTCCAAAGAACACCTCTTCCGGCTTGTATTAGGTATATTATAACTAATTCAACTTGGAACTTTGTCTACACCATCTTGTAATTGAGAATGGCCGGTAGCCGGCTGAAGTGTTAGTAGATTCCATTGACGTTATTATCTCAACTCCTATCCTAGGCGAACATCCAAATTCACGTAATCACTGAGAGTTTCACTGAAATCAAAAGTGTGGCAATTTTGTTCGTTCCAGGATTTAAACTTCACGCATGAGCAAAAGCGATGCTTCTCCCGCTAGCAATTCATGAGTTCACATAGATCCCTATACCAGAGAACCCCAATTATATCGAGTGAAAACTGTCGAAGTTATGATAAGCGGAGGCCCTACTTAACTAATTAATACATCTGAGATGATAACTATCGATTAAACCATATGAGATCTAACTCTTACGGTCATTGAGTGTGCCTCGAAATCTTTTGAAAACGTACGAAGTCTTGACTGTCACAGAATTTATACGTTCGTGTATTTCAGGATGCAGCAATAAAACTTACTAAGAAAGAAATGGTAAAATTCCCTGACAATTCTTGTAAATTCAATTGAAATTGGACTATGTTCTGTGCAGATCAGCGAACAAACAAACATGAAACTAAAATGGTTGAAGAAGGCGAATAAAAATTTTGAATAATTTTTCTTTTCCACCTCCTCAAAGGTCCAGCAAATTACCTTTTCGCTTTCCTTACTAAAAACATATAATTGCCCCTAATATATACGCATTACTAACCATCATGTTTGATAGTAGGTTCAAAGGAGTCTAATGTGGAAATTTTTCTGAGCAGCCGCTTTTCCTTTGATCCTAATGTTACTGATACCACACTAAGGGAAGTACGGGGAAATGCTGATAAGAAGAGAGCTATATTAAAAAGAGCTACCGGTTTATTCTCTAGGGGTAACAGCAAGGCAGTCTGCCAAACTAGTAGTGAGATAGTTGAGTGAAACGGTAGCTAGGTAATGCATTTTTCATCGACCTGACTCACTGGTGCTCTTCGCTGGCAAACAATTGCTTCTACTGTTCTACTTGCTTTCTTTATCTTCTCAGACAATCCAATAATTCGTAGACGAAATGTGAACTCGGGATCACTCGAGCTGAACCAACTCTTTGCACCCCTGAAATTGAAAGTACTATGAGTGTAAATAACTTCGTAAATATCAAGAAGTGAGGAAGTAGAGATTATTACATGTTACGGTAATAACGTAGGTTGTTAAAATAACTAGCTATTGCTTTTTTGAAGTGGTTGAGATAACCATTTATTCGAAAATGGCGTTATTTAGGATAACATATTAACATATATGGCCGGTAGCAGTAAAGAGGGAGACCACTATAAAAATGGTAAGGTTTTCTCTTGCTCTTGAGGGTACGAAGTTGTGTGTGACTGCTTCGTGGGCTAATGGCCAACCAATCCAAAACTACTCACTATGCTATCAACTTCAATAACCCTTAATAACGGACTATAAGTGAGCTATTCGGAATTGTCCAAACTAATTCATCATTTTAAACAGAATTCAAAATTTTCCGAATCAAATTTTTTTTAGCGAATTTTCTTTTTTTTTGTATCAATAAATAATACTTCATTTGGAGAATGAATTATCATTGGCTTTGGGTTAATGACGACCATCAGAAACTGTTCATGAAATAGTTAATTTCCCATTTTTCAAGATCCTCCTCGAATCCCATTACTTTTTTATTTTGTAGAATTGATAAAAGTATAACCCTAATTACAAGTGAGCCAGATTGATGAAATACTGCAAAATTCTTCGTTAGAATTGAAGTTACTTGTACCTCCGTTTTAAAACTTGTATACGAAGCTCATAGGGAGGATTTATTTCATTTTCTGCTCTCAGCTATATGCTGCTTACTTAGGAACGCTATCGTCGTTTTAATAATAGGTAGTTTTCTAGTTATTGCCAAGGTTGGTATAAAGGGAATATTCTGTCTTTTAAATTGCCTAACTAAACTCTTAGATAACCAAGACATTTTTTCTTTGCTATAACCTGGAATAGTCGTTTCCTTTTAAAATTCTTAGCAACAATATTATTCTAAACTATGGACACAAAATCTAAATCATGACACATCACCATCCATCTGTGACAAAATTGTTTCGCATATCTGCAAACAAATAAACAAGAACTGTTGATTCGGTACTTTTTAACATGGACGATATCGCTTGTGTTAAGGAGTCGGACAGATTCCTCGTTGACGTGATCTTAGCCGATGGGCTTGTGTCACAACTTGTTGCTTTAAAGAATCTTTATTGTTTTGATCTGAAGTTCGAGATGATGACGTTCTTCGAACAATGTTCTAGAATCCCCGAATGATGTTTCAGTTTGTTTTAACCGTACTAAAGCTGAGCTCCAAAAGTCCAAAGTGTTGGTTGTAAAATGTCAACGTGTTCCGGATTACAGCCTACATTTCTCTGGGTTTAGGAAGGAACTCTTCCTTATTTATCTTAAAATGTGCTTTCCATCTTAGCGTCATAACAAGGTATTTGGCTTCATCAGCATTGGGAATCGCTTTCCCCTTGAAATTAACTGGATTGCAGGCAATTCTTCACCCTATAACATGAAACACTATTGCTATTTATATAGAGCAACAGCACATATGCTGGTATGGCAGCATCGTACCACTTCCCTGGTCTAAACTTCTCGTGAATGAAGTTTTTCGATCGTTTCTGAAGATTGAACTCAATATTAAATTTCTATGAAACTGCTTTCCTTTGATCTTCCCATAACTTTTAACAAAATAATACAATGAACCTCCGATAAGGCGAGCACACTATTGAAAAAGCCTTCGCATTAGTTTCTTCCACAAAGCAACAGCGAGGCTCGCTGCCAAACGAGTTATGAGATAGTTCGGGTGGTTCGGTAGGTAGGTAATGCATTTTTCCTCGACTCTGCTCACCCAAGCACTCCAGAGGGGAAAAACTTCGGATTTACTACCGCCTCGACATTAGTTCCCAATTGCGAGTTTCTCATAAAGACAAACTTCTGGTCCAACGGAGTTCTCAAAAGCGTATATTTCTGTCAGACTCGCAGTACATTCCACAATATGGTGTTTTGATTTAGCTACTGAGACTGCTGGAAATTATTAAAAAGAGCTTCACTCTTTTCAGATCACTAGTTGGAATGATTAAGAAATAAAATCAACGGTAGGCACATTTTCTGAATATGACTATTACTAATTTATTTGTAATGCAAAATTTCCTTTTTATAGAGATTCAGTAGACCTTGAATTGCCAATAAAATATGATTGGTCCATTGTTTCTTCTACCTTTCATTCTTCGTACCAGAATAATCCCTATTCCGGAAAGCAAAAAATGTTTTTCGGTATCGGCGCGGGACCTGTTTATTCCGCGTATTCCACGCTTTATCTAAGCCGCTTAAATACATAGGTAATGAATAAGCAGATCGCTTCGCAAATAACGGTGAGCTGTGCATTCTGGTTTCTGAATGGGGTGTAATTTTATAGGCTTGCCTCATTGATTCTATCTGTAGTGGGTTTGACGAAGGACTCATCACAAGTTCTGAGTTGTTGGAATTTAGCAATGCTTTCTGATCGGTTAACTATTAACTTTTTCCTCTACAATTGAAAATTGCTGTTTGATTTTAAAACCCTCTCTATAAATTTCTTGAAATCTCACATTTCATACCGGTCTCAATTTTTTGCATTCAATTCTGTTGTTAGCCAAGCTTTGACTAACTTCGGGTTTCTGTCAAAAATCAATAATTGTTATAGAATAGATATTGTTGTAGTTATTATAGTGCTTGTTACTGTTGTAGCATGTGTGACGACATCCCTTGTTGCTGCCAGGAATCTGAATGTCAAATTTTAGTCGATGATTTCCAAAATTCCTGTTCAACGAATGTACAAAACTTCGGCTCGAAAAAATACACCCTTCGGTAAAAAAACCGTTAATAGACTTGAAAGGCAAGTGTCCAATGATGATAAAAATGACCACTATCTTCACCATAAACGCAGCAGTTTATCTTGAGTAATTACGATCAACTGATTCCCCTGTACCATTGAATAGTGCGACGTCTCCCCCATTAGATATTTGTTGCTTTCTTCTACCAGAAAATTAATTCTTACAAGAATAAAGTAAAGTATTGGAAGATTCAAAATTATAAGGAAATTTTAAAAACCCGAAAATCTTCGATTTCGACCTTTTTTTTGTGGATAATTTCAAACTATGTTCTATTGTTTTGTCACAGCCAATTTTCGTTTGAGGAGATCGTACGTGTGGTGAGCAAATTATATTATTTTGTAAGACGGAAGTATCTGATCGCGGATGACGGGAGTATCTCCACTCCATGATGGTCCTCATTCATTAACATTTTCTGAAGACCTAATAGAACATCGATCGATTGAAATTGAATAATTTCGAATTATAAAATAATAATTATGTTCTTTGAAGGCATAGTCGCATACTAACTCATTTGAGTTGATCGTTCTTGGTGAAATTGGTACAAGAGTGAGGTTCCCCACCATTTTGCTGGTTGGATAGCTTTTCGCTTGATTTTTCGTCTCCTCCATTATTGTTCTGTTGATTCATCGTCTGTTTATAATAAACCCGTTTTATGAAAATTTCCCCGTACATCCGTTCATAAACGCGATTTCGAATAATTTATTGGAAGGCTCTAAACTTGAATATCATACTGAAGTTAAAATTGTATAAAATATACAATTTTGATAAGAATGAATAGTTTGTTTGTTCTCATACGTACTGTTTTCTACTTGAGCCTACCAAGTTCGTTCTCCTAGTTTAGTAGGACAAATACAGTGATAAACAATCGTTACAGTGCTGTTGTGACGAAACGAAAAATCATTTCATTGAGCTCATATGGCGAGTCGATGGGCACCTACATTTTGCGGCGGTTTTGTAAGGTTCGAATGGCATTTTAAACATCTTCAGACATCGCCTAAGGTCTCTCTTTTCCTCTTTTTTTCCTCATTTCTTTTTTCAGATGATCAATATTACACTCCTTCTTATTTTCAAGGTCGGGGGCGTTTTTCCTTATCGCAGGGTCGTTTTTTCCGGGCTCGAATTTACAGGGGGCAAGTTTCGGGTTACCGATTACACAATTCACGTTTGACCTTTCGGGGTTGTTGGAAATGAATATATAAAATAATAAAATAGGTGTACATGCTCGGGTTTACGTATAAACGCGGAGACCACACGACACTGAGATTCAAAGAGAAAGGGAAATATCTGAGATGATCTCAGGCGGATCTCTAAGCCCCCGATCTTGAGAGGCGTCAGATTCTGCAAACACTCGCGAGTGGGAATCGCTACCGCCAGCGTTCGGTTGGGCAAACACCCCTCCCAGGACTGCTGAGGCTTTACCCTCTGGATCAGAGTCTCATCTGGGCGCCACGGAACAAACGTTAGGTCGCAGTGGCTTCAGCGAGTTTTTCACCAGTCATGCAACGTCACTTTCCCAGAGAAATCTTGTACTTTGCTTATAAATCCACCAGCAGGTCCCCCCCCCCCCCCCGCACTTCAAATACTTTCATGTACAACTTAGACAACCATGTAAATAATGATGTTGTATTGTGTTTAAGAAATAAAAGGAATACAAATCTTGCTAAGCAGGGTGTGACATATAGGTTCCCCGAAATTTCAAGGAGAGAGCACAGAATATTGAAAGGTTTTGAAGTATCTTGAAGGATTATTAACCTCGAAAGATGTAGAAATTAAACTTGTTTCAAGGATTTATGGAAAAAATGATCCGCAACATGTTCAACGACTTCAGGTGGTTAATTCGACCTGTATTGTTGGTCCCTCGCCGTACTTATTCTATTACGACTTTGAAAATTATGCGATCACATTGAAATTAAACCGCAATTTTTTGATTAACCTCAAAATGTGAGCGAGATATGACACCAAATCCGGTGTCAGATACGAGTTGGATTTCACATCTCACATTAGCGCATGAACAGAGTGAACTATTTTTGGATGAAAATGGAACTCCTAAGAGACCATGTAGAGCGTAATCCTCAGTGAAAATCGAAATTAATTTTATCGAACCGCAGTTGAAAGACCAAGATTGTTTCCGAAATCGGCAGCCTCTGTAAATAAATTTAAGTTTTTCTCCAACTGTAGTTTTTAGTGTTTCTGTGCCCTGGAAATCAATATTTTGGCGCTATTTCAACATTCCAAATGTTTTCTCAGCTTTTATTATTACGATTAGATTTACATCATTTGCAGTAGGTGTCACGCAAAGAAGGGTAGCCCTTGAAGATTTGATTGGAATATTTGATAATTACTAAACGGTTGACCTCGAGCCATTTCATGGTAATTCTTGAGGCTCTTGCTTGGGTAGTTTTCATAGGATTTTTTTTTCAGCGTTACATTTTGTGTAATTTTTCAAGGGTAATTATTTTTTGGTGACACACTGTAAAGCTGCGTGATGATACCAGCGAAAAATTGGCAAAGAATCTTGAAATTTAAATTTGTGGGAAATTAAAAGTCGCTCGTAATGTAATAGAATCTTAATTTATTGGCAGCAAGAAAATAGGTAGAACAGTCAAAATATCTTTAAAAGTTGGAAGTAAATTTTCTTCTTCGGCCCTCCAACGAAATAAGGCGGCTGGTGGAATTGGTTTCGGTCATTCTTAAAAAACCTAAAAAAAAAAATCTTAAATTAATAGGTAATAATAATAATAAAACACTCTACAGGTACATTTTCCTTGATTATATTCAAAATATTCTTTCTAAAATAGGGAAAACTGAAAAGTTTAAAAGCTGAAAGTGTTAGGGTTAACTTCATGAGTGTATAGGCTCAAGACTTTATTATAAGCATTTTTTTTGCACGTTCTATACAAAGTTTAGCCAACTGTATATTTGAAGAGTTTGCTGTACGAGCGAGGGTGACACTGTTCCATGTTCGGGCTTAATACCAATTTTGTATACGAGATTACATGATTGAAATAAAAAAATTTGCCTTAAATGGAACACATCCAACTCACGAAGAAGCAGAACAGTAGGGTATCGTAAACTTTTCCGTAGGGCTATTTGGAGTATAATATTCTAAGTAACTTGCAATGATTTTAGCAAGGGTTTAGTATTTAATACCTCCTGTATTTCACCTGCAGTCAATAATTTCGTCACACCTTATCCTCGACTGGTTGTGTGTCGATGGGACAACAGTAGGAAGCTTCACTGCCTATTCCACAACATTCACTATGCGTTGGTTGTAAATTTAGTTTTTCCATTAAATACAGCTCATGAATTCAATGAATTAGTTATGCCTACCACTTCCGGGTTCCGAAGAGCGAACCCGTCAAATTCCGGAAGTCCTGGAACACAAAAGCGGTTGTTAGACGCCAAAGAGAAACGAAGGCGCCAATGCGGTGGCGGCAGAAGGGGTCCGGAAGAGACGGATTTTCGTCAAGTAATTTTCATGATTAAAGCTTCCTTTCATCTAGTTTCGAAGGCTAAAGTGTTGAAAGTGATGTCTAGAAAGGATGATGGGGAGGGGGTGAAGAAAATGAAAGTTGTCGATCTGAAACGGGGCGAAAGATGAAGAGAGAGAGGGTTAATGAATTCACAAAAGGCGTCCCGGCGTAAAATGATTAAATTGAAAATTGGCGGAGACACAGAGGGAGGCCCTTTAGGAAACGCCGCGGTGAGTATTTTATAGAGTGATTAAGGGATCCTCGTAAGTCTGTCTTCTTCACACAGAGAATTATTCAATTCGTTCGGATTAAGAGTTGTTGCCGTTTTTAAGAGGTTAAGTGGCTCTTCCTCTATTCTGAAGCTAGAAGCGGAAAATCAAAACTGGTTTGTTGTGAGTCAAGAACTTCGTAAGTAAACATCGAGTCCATCGTTTCCAGATCCAGAATAGGATCTGGGAACTTCTTCAACTTCTGTCAACTACTACACGACATATTGCCTACCTTTATTTGCAAGAGTTTGAACGGATGCGACGTATTTACGTAAAGAATGAGCTAAGCTTTAACTGGTTGAATTGAGTTTTTGGTATCTAAAATAGCGCCTGCTACCGTTTTGCTGAAGGTTGGGTTCTCAAAACCATCTAACAATCCCTTGAAAACTGGAAAACTATCTCGCTACAGTTTACAATCCAGCTAAGAACCCCTTGTGGAACAGATGGAAAACCCAGAGGTGTGCATAAAAGTCTTAAAAAAATCTTTGCCTCTCAATAATGCTGTGCGGAAGGGGAGCTTGCTTAGTAATGAGTTAATGTTTTTATAATTTTCCTGGTTTTATTCCCTCCATTCTACATGTTTTCTTCGTTCTTATTGTGTATTGTTGTATTGTTCTTTCAGTCGAGTGAGTATCAAAACGGGCTGACAATAAGCCATTCACGAATGCCAAAACAATTGAAAAACAAATAGAAAATGCAAATGAAAACACAGATGTTTATTATTTCTTTATTATATAACCCTCCAACGCGGGTCACCAGGCTTCCAGAAACGGACTGTACATCTAGATACATTTAGAAATTCATATGAAATGCAAGGGGATAAAATAAAAGAAGCCTGTGATACATCATTCAGACTCGGCGCTTCCATGAATTGAAATTTCAATTGTAAAATGATCACCATTTATATTTTAGCACTGTGGATCGATTCGGGAAGAAATTAGCCTCAACAGCGTTCAGTTGTTCAATGTGTCTTATCCTCTAATTGACTTCTAGAATTCGTCTGAAATTCAAATCCGACAACATCAAACGTTGCTATTTCCTTTGCAAGAAACCCAAGCTGATATCGAAATACCAACAATGGTTTAATACACTGTATATTGGCACGTCGTAGAAATCGACGAATAGAACAACTGAAATTTAACTAGGTAATATAAGACACCACTATGTACTCTTCACTTTTCCGAAAATATGTAAATAAGTAATATCAACCTCGATCGGAGCGATATGGCTAGTGAATTCGTTTAGTAGGTACGTGTGAAAATTTCTGTCTCCAGTAACTTTTAGCATCCAAACTTATAAACAAACGTTTGTGAGCAAACAGATCAATCGGAATGATCGCATTCGACTCTTGGAACAAGTTCTTTTTGAATCAAACTAACAGTTTTTGAGATTCCGATTTTTTAAATGAATTAATTCTCAAATATAATCACCTAGGATTGATTGATCAAGATGCCGAAATTACTGGCACATCCTGAATGTTGGATTTAACACAAAAGAGGCTTGAACACTATCCTTAAAATATTAGTATTGAAAATAGTAAACTAAAAAGTTAAAAATCCTATTTAATAATGAATAATGTCTATGAAAATTTTACTGTTGTGCCTCAACAATTTCTCTCCTTTTTTGAAAAAAAAAAAGAACGTTTGATCCAATGATAGGTAGGTAGTTTTTTGCAATTCCCTGAATTTGCTTGCGTTGTTTTTCGCTGGTTTCGAAACTCGCATGCTCAAGTGCCCTTCACAGTTGCCAAATCTTACATGAAATCGAGTACACGCAGATTTTCGAACGAAAACTACTTTTTCAGATTTTGGCAACCTTAAATGGTCTCTCGCTTGAAATCTCAAGGTAATAATTTTACATTTAATTCGATAAGAACTCGGTAACCTGTGCTTGGATAATTCGGATTTCGGTTAAACCCTGCAATCTTGAATAAAAATCTGTAAGTAATTGAGAGGCGAATTAAGTACGATGTATCCTATTGGGTGAAGGGGTGTATGAAGCTGTGATAAATTTGTTGAACGTTTCACCATGATCGAAATGACCGGTAGTACTATTGGTGTGTGCTGATCTTCTTTTGCCCTAATTTCAGTAGGAAATGCAACTGAACCCAGTAAATTTGGAATGGATTGATTCTACTCACACCAGGAAACCCATAATCAACAATCAGGTCGGGAGACTTAATGTAAGATAATATTAGGATATCATTAGCAGACAGGTGGGTCGCTTATCAGACATTAGCGCAGAACAAAGTTTGATTCATGATCACCCTATTGATTTTTGGGATGTGATGAAGGAATGTTTAGTTCTTTCGCAGACAATCCCGCTTGTTGATCTTTCATTTCATTTTTATTGATTTCGTATCAACATCCTCAACAGAACGAAGTATAACTTTCCCGTAACCTACTCACCCTCCTCAACCTCATATCATGTGATTGGAATCATGGGAAGTCTAAATTTCACTTCAGATCTTCTGTAATCTTCATGGAAGCAGATAAAGTTGTGTATATTGATTTATCATTAATTTTCTTGACTAACACGTGGCTACTCAACGTTCGATAGTGGATTTGAGTCAGCCCATTATAATAAATATTCGCAAATCCAAATTTAGGTCAATGGTCACATATATTTGCCAACAGTGGTCATCAGGAGTTGAATTTGGTTTGGCACTATGATCCAACAAACAATGTGTTCAGTTGAGAGACGGCTTCTATTGTTCTGAACTGTGAAATAGAGGTACTGTTAAGTACCTGCGTGCATGTCAAAGGTGTTGAAACTGAATCGAACTTCATTTCAGTAAAATGTGCTAGAAAATGGATAGAAATGATAAAAAAATCAAAGAGTCTTAGTAGATTAGAAGCATTTTGTTATAACACGTATTCTTCGCAATAACATTGACAGCTTGTTTTGCACACAACGTGCTCAAATGTGAACTTAATTTAAAATAAATGTATTGTATTGATTTTGAAAAATTCCTTCATACGATCATGCTGCCTAATAGCTATCGTCGGGACGGTTTTTTTGCAAAATGTACTCACTTTTCCAGTTAATGATTCGATAAATCTGGTATTTGAACGATTTCATTCATTTCAAAGGCATGCATGCTCCGTTTTCTCGAAAATTCCAGGAAAATTTCAAATAAGTACAGGAACCCTAAAATTTGACAGGTGATGTCAAGGTAGGTAGGGAAATAGTTTTCGAGTCATGGTTCTCTAAGGTATAGTACGTCTTGAAAGTAACCTAATGGGAAACTCAATTAAATAATTTAGTTAACATTTTACAACTTCCAAGGCCGGGAAGAGAACCGATGCTACATGAAATATCGACACTTTTGATACACTCCTAAGAGCTATCGTCGTGAAGGGTTTCCTGCAAAATGTACTCATCTTTCCGGTTGATGAGTCAATAAATCTAGCATTTGAACGATTTCATTCGTTGCGTAGGCTCACATGCTCCATCTCCTCGAAAATTTGCAGGAAAATTTCAAATAAGTACAGGAAGCCGGGGATGTCAAGTTATACAAGGTACCTAGTTTTTGAGTCACGGTTCTCTAAGGTATAGTACGTCTTGAAAGTAACCGAATGGCAAACTCAATCAAATAATTTAGTTAACAATTTACAACTCCTAAGACCAGGGAAGAGAACCGACGAAAACGGAAAGAAGGTTTCCAAGTGAATTAAAACCGTTCCGGAAAACTCCCGCGGAATTACCGGAGCCCGGACTTTCCTTTCCCTCAAACGTCAATTGAACTGGAAGAGGCGGAAGGCGAGGAAGGAAAGGCGAAAATGAAGGTGGCATCAGGTGGAAATTTACGAGCGGGGCATGTATTAGGAAAATGATTAAAGGGGAAGGAACCAAGTTTTAATGAAGCCCTTGTGGAATAGTCGGGCGTACGAGACTCGACGCTCCGCCACGTACTCCGGAACCCCGCTTTTCTTAAAGTCCCCTTCACCCACCCCATACCAATTCCTTAGGGATTCCTCTTTTACTTTATTTTTCGACTCATGATGAATTTTAGTCTCACAGGTTCTTTGTGGGGTTGAAGAATGTCTGATAATTGCAGCGTGCGATCCTGATATTTACAATTAAATAAACTTCGGTATTTTATCGAACAAAAATGAATCAGAACAGTGCTACGGAATAGTCTATATCATCTGACACTTGTTGAGCTTTGAAGAAGGAGAGGCAAATTAGCTGATGTAATTGCAATGGAATTTGGTTTTCAAGAGTTCCTTTTTAAATCTCATTTTTGTTAACTTTGGATATATATTGCGGACACGGTAAACGTTCGAAATGTTTTATTTCATCTCCTTAAATTTCGTTTTCTACTCGTGGTTTTCGAAGTTGGATCCATGTAAATATTATCGCAGCATTGTAGACATTTTGATATCAGATTTTGTTTCGTGCAAATTGAACAGTAAAGGTTGGTGTTCAAGTAATTATATTTATGATAAAGTCATCCTATCGTCTTAGAAGCCTCTACAAGACAACTTCAAAGTATACGGACAAACTGATCACCTAAAACGCCCTCATAGGTATCCTAATCGTGCTCTTCTTTGTTCATCATAATGCAATGCGAGGAAAGTAAGCTCCAAGTTGGGATAACATACTGCGGGGCACTTCTGATAAACGTAGATGAGATATTAACGTAGGAAAGCTATACAATACAGAAATAATGTTTTAAATTTTGTTTGTAAAAGGTCTATTGCGTCAAGTAATAGCAACTTATAAGGAGTATTCAAGTAATACAATAATAAAAGCGTTCTTAAGATCTAAGATGCTTAACTTTAGACTTATTGTTTTGATAATTGAGTCACTCAGCCTTGGCATTCACTTTATTTATTGGTTCATGTTGTTTTGTTATTCTTAGTGTCTTAATTCGATCTTCGGTGTCAAGGGTGTAATGTAATCTATCGTTCCTGTTGACAGTTGAGCACATTACGTCCAGACAGTTCGGAGGACTTGGTAATACAATATTAGCTCAATGTGCCAGTTGTCATTGGCCAATTGACTTTCCTGAATTGAACAACTAGTTCAGACTTTTAAGTAGGATTTCCATTACAGTTTGGCATCGAGCGTCATCCTTCCGATCCCCATTGTAATAATGAGATAGACTGCGATAATCGCCTTGTTCGAATGAGATAGACTCCAGGTACACCGAAATGAGCTATCTTTCGGGTGCCCTAATTTCTTAATTTATTGATCAGATTCTTCCATGGCTCGTTCACGAACACAGCGTCCAATGACACAAACTCGAAGCAAACGTTCTGGCGACAGATTCAGTTTGTCCGCTCAATCTTCCAACAATAAGGACGATGCAGACATCTGGCGGTACGGTCATTTCGGCACAAAGGTATGGTTCACCAGATTTTTATCACTAGAGGCGAATTAAGACTACTGACATCATTATTTCGCGGAAAGAGACTTGATTCATCCGTGAAGAGCTGAACGAAATTCGGAGATATGGATTGTTGCCTTCTACTTACGATGTCTTCAGTCACAGCTTCAACCCTGTCTACGGATTTCTAAAATCGCTAGGCTACAATACGAGTGATCGGTAGATTACTATAACGAACGTTCTAATTGATTGATTTGTTGCCTCGATTTTTGACATGGCTGCCAACATTCAAGAAAACTAAAACGCTCTACTAAATATAATTATTATTTATATAAATATACAAATACTAATTATCCGAAAATAATAGTTAGGAAAATTACCAAATCGGCCATCTGGACGACAAAAATCCCTAGATTCGACTATAGAATGCTGTAATACTATTTGAAGTTTATGTTGGAGAGGCCTAGTATCCAAATTGGTTATTCTCGAACTCTCTTATGTTTTTTGAAACGATTGAACAGATTTGAGCTGTTTGAATCTTATCCACATCAGTTCCCTTCGTTTCTTGCCCAGAATCCTCTGTCCATTTTTTTCATCACTGTCGTCTATTTTCGTGCTATCCAAATTTGACGTTATGATAATATTCCTGACCAGTTTGTTAGACTGCCAAGTAGTCCCGAAGTCATATGCAATGTGCAGTATTTTTTTGGTTATTGGCTCCTTTTTCCAGGATTTACTGCCTTTGTACTGATCGCATTCGACGCCATGGAAGTCTCAACCTCCTCAACTGAATGATCCCCTGTGGAACACAAGGCGAGCAGAAAGCAAGAGATGTCGTTGCTGTACGTAGAGTCATATCGGTCTCGATTAAGGAACTTTTCCCTTCCTTTAGCTATTGTTTGATGTCTCTTAGTATGGTATCTATAGTGAACAAGACAAGATATGGAGGCTTGACGCTCCAAGTTCAGACCATTTACCACAGACTGCGTCTAATACACATCTATAAGAAGGAAAAGGATAGATTTACGCAGAAGGGTTATTCTAACACAGAAATAATAAACCTCTGTATTATAATTTGCAGCGTAATTTCTTTTTGGAATTCTTTCCGCGTACCTGACTTATGAACCACTATTTGACACTGCCTCACTCCGATCTAAGCACGGTTAAACGAATACGATAATTCGCTTCAATACCAGTTGTCGTATTATTCCACGTGGACGATATCGCCCGGGTTGGGGAACCGGAGAACGAGGTCACATCCGGAAAGGGGAAACAGGCTCAAACAGCTGCCTCAGTTTTCAACTTCCAACTCAACTCATAGCTCCAATTAGGGCAAGTAGACGGTGGTAGGGGGTGGGGCACAACGAGGGGAAGGGGTATACTCTCTCTCACTCTCTCTCTCTCAATATCATTCTCTTTTTGAATCTCTCTTTCTCTTTTCACTTCTGTCGTGTACGACCCATTACGTCGGCTTCTGCCCTCAGGATGCCATCACGTGACAAGGACGAGGATTCTTATCTTGTAGAGGAACCTTCAGTGAAATAGGTACACACCCATTCACCGTGGTCTCAAGATGATGAAGCCAGTAACATTATTACTAGAAAAAAAAGTTTATGAAATGCTAAAAACCGTGAAATCTATTTTTTGTAGTAAATATTACTTAACAAAGTCAATCAAACCAAAACTAGGTCATTAAAAAAAATATGCTCCATATTATACTGACAAGGTATAAACGAAATACTAAAACTCCGGTAAATGACGAAAAATCGTAAAAACTCTAAATTATTGGATAAACGAAATACATGATGTAAAAAACATATTATTCAGCTTCATAACTGAGTCATATAGAGGGTGTTCCCAAAAACGTTCCCCTCCCTGGTAAACGAGTTATTTATGTAGGAAAAAAGAATGCTTACTAGTAAGAATTTCAGAAATGACAAACTTACTCAGATCAAAAAAAAAAAAAAAAAAAAATCTGCTATTTCAAATGGGAAGTTTAATTTCTCATTTCGAATTCGGAATAGGCGCTACATTTCATAACAATTTGAACCCTCAACCGATTTTTGGTGCTATACTAATAACTGCCCGATATTCCTTCAGTGCTCCACAACCGTCTAAGAACGTCAGTTTCTATGATACTAATCGCCCCACAGAATATACTACGCAGAATATATGTTGAAGGCGAAAAGTACTCCTAGAAACTCGTAGATTAAGGTGTTTCGTCAAGATCTGTCATGGTTTTTGGGTTGGTAAAGTTGTTTCACATCCTTCAAGTATGCGACGAGCAGATCTGACTAGTTCTTTCTCATCGTTCTACAGCAGTCTCTATCAAGTCGATCTAGGTTTCGGTATACATCCCGAAGAATCCCTCTGGATTCTTGTATGATGAGCACTATTGTGGGGCTGACTCTTTTGCCAACATGAAAATACCGGCAGTCTTTGCTCTGCTTCATGATGAACACTCAGGGTCCATCAATCCTACCCCGATTGTACTTTCGCCTCCCAGCAAACAGGGCGCTTCCGTTTGAACTGGAGGTCAACTGGATGTTTGCGTGTGCCTATCATTTGTGGACGATTGAAGAACTAGTTTCTCGACAGATAGGGAAAGAGTTCGTGATGGTCTTGGTTGATTTTCAGGTCAAGTCACTGGTAGTGTTTCGTGAAAAGTCAATGATAAACAGAAACACGATTTCAAGGACTTCATCCAACTTCAATTTGAAATTTTATCTCCCATTGAGGTCATTATGACAGAAAAAGAGTTTCCGATTCACACTGCCTGAGTGGTACGCTAGGTTCGGGGACAAAACTCCCGAATAGGGCGATATTTTCTCCTACGCTCACGTTTCTTCTTCTGTTGCATTCCAACACCATACGCACGTATATCAAGGCCCATCCATATCTGTACTTAGAAGCTATTGTTCGCGTAAAATACATGACGCACAAAATCGATTTCTGATGCTACTCAAACCCATTCTTAGAAAGTATTTATAATAAGTGCTTCATTTTCACAGAAACTGTTAGTTTCTCCCAGAACACGATCGAATCGTAATTTTCATTCTGCAAGTTTAAGACATGATAGCAAGCGTGATGTAATATCATTACCTATATCAACATGAATTACCTATATCAACATTTTAGTTTTAAACCTCGATTTTGTAGTTTAAAAGAGGGCTACTTATCCTAGTCGTGGGAAAACGACATAAGGTTCACGGCTATTCATTTGCTGAACATTGTATTTATCTTAATATCATATCTTTCTAGGGAAGTTCAGTTTTGTGGTTACGACCTGGAAGTAGGTCATTTAACTGACTATGTTCCGTATGTGTTCTCAGTTCCACGAGCTGTCATTTACTTTATCTTTACTCTCCATTCGTACTTGTTCCATTAGGTGAAAGTGGTTGGCAATGGACAGCACGATCCTAAATCCTAAACCTAACGTTAAAACTGCTCCTAATCTCAACAGCCCCCTTACGGTAGATCACGCGGGTATTAATTTAACCGTCCAAAAACCTAAAACTTCCCGCGGGCTAAAGTACACTTTGCGTCAACCCTCAGCGGCCTGTCCTCCATGAAGAATATATGCCCTTAATTAAGTGACTCGCTTGTATCACTCCTCTGTATTCCTCGCCTGTATTCTCCCCACTGACTATCGCTCCGCTCATTTTTCAGTGCGTGTATGCTGACCACGTTCCGGGTGATGGATAGTTTTTAATTAACTCCGCCGGCATTTTTTTCACGGGGGAATTTGAACGGGATTCGTCCGTGATTCGATACCGGGTGCAACTACTGCTCCAATCTATTATGTAATGCTAATATAGACGTCGATAAGGTTGATTTAGGATTGCAATTTAATTAAAATGAATAATTTACCAATAATAATTAAACTTGAGAGCTTCGCAATTATATGGCAATCTGTTAAATATCGATTTCGTGAACACAAGGGTGCTTTGCCCTTAAGCATTTGGCTGAGTGTACTCTCATTCTCTCAAAAACCTAAAAGAAACATGATCTGTTCTATATTGACAACCAATGTTGTAAAATCACTATAATAACAAGAACTTCAATTTTCAATAGCAGCTGATTAGTGAAAATAATTACACTGAGGAACACAAAAAAGTAACATGTCAAGTAACAAAGAAAGTAATAGTGGACTGGATTTTTGAGGTCGTTAAATCAGAAAATGAAAACTTTTTTTTTTTAGATATCCTTGAATTTTAAACTTACACCCATACGGATTGATCCAGGAAAAAGTCAAGGAAAATCCAAATGCAGGAGAACACATGGCTATGATGGGTTTTACCAATCACATATCCGTGCTCCCGTAGGTACTGGCCTTAATTATGAAAAAAAGGAAGAACGCTGCAAATTCTTTCACTGGGGTTTATTATTCAATTTCATTCTTTGGCTTGCATTCATAATTTGAATTTCTACTAAGCTTTGGAGTGTGCGTGTTTCACAAGTGATAGCGCGACAGTGAACGAATTTGCAGCTTTTCATGCGTATTAGAATGCTTCAACCCGTGTATCGGATATAAACCCTTTTAGGAGTTCACTCCAGTATCCACATTCACAACATCACTAGGTTACTGCGACCAAAAAACAACAAAAAACAAAAAAACCGCTGTTGTTTTTGTTTTGATCGCAATAACCTAGTGATGTAGTGAATGTGGATGCAAATGTTTGTGGCATAAGATCATGCCATACATAGGGAATGGTTTGAGCTACGGACTTGGGAAGGGGCTCATTCGATTCCTCATGGAAAGTTCTTCAAACAAAGTCCACATTTAGGGCGCCTTGGTTTTTTTGGAGGTTTTCAGGGATTTTACAAAACTTTGACAAACCTTGAAGAGCACTTTAAATTAAGTGAGAGAGCTGGCTAAAGAATTGGGGCGTTGTCGGACCAATTTTGATTTTTCATGAAAATTTTAGATTTAATGCTGATATTGATTTTTCATGAAATTTTCAGATTTTTTGCTTCAGCATTTTGGGAGAAATCGTGCGTACGGCGTACGGCGGACGGACGGAAAATGTTTTATTGCAGATTCGGATTCTACACCCTTTGAAACGTAAACCACGAAATTTTCTGGGGGGGTTAGACATCTATTTTTCAAGAGCAATTACAATGGTTTATTATTGAATAATACACCAAAATTAACGTCCGTCCATTGAGTTGTTGGTAGATTTAGTTTACCACAAATATTTTAGGCAAGGCATCTCGATCAATTGAGCAACTCCATGGAATGCGTATTTTTGTATCATCAGCAAGACGGTGCAAGACCACAGCTTCTAACCCCGTTAAGCTCACTCATAATACCAGAGAAAGTTCATTCGAACGATGAATAACCAAATCCGCAGAAAACAATCACGATTACAGGTCTTCGAAAACATTTTTCTTCTCTGAACAAATACACTTCACATTTTTCTTGGTTAGATTATGTAAACAGAGCAGCAAAAAAGCATTGGAAAGCCCCTTATAAATCAGGCATAATAATTAAATGTCAATCCTACCACCGTCCAACCATGACAAAACTTCCAGCACCAGTACCTAACTGGTACGAGACGGCGTGGTGGGTATACAGTACCCGCACGACCGCCAGGTCTTGAAGGAGGGGTCGGCCTGGCCCCTTGTTGACCCCAATCACCTGACTTGGTACAAGGATGTTATGTACTTATCGGTAGGGGGTTGTTTTCATATTCAGGAGTAGGGATGTCATGAAAATATCGATATTTCAAAATATCAATATTCTTTCGACGATATATATCGATAATTTTGGGCGATATTTTCTACTCCGATATGGCGATATTTCGACATTAAATGCACACTATCGGATGCGATATTTTTCACCCGCAAATATTCATATCCACCATATCTTACAATAAAACTAATGCTCAAAACTAATTTTATAATTTCCATTAAAGAACTCGGCGCTGCACGCCTCGGCGGGGGCTTCGCCCCGTGCACCCCCGGATGATTTCCGCTTAAGGGCCGTCGTCCACTGGAACCGGCTGCACAGCCGTCAGATCGTCCGACGCGCCGGCCGGCACGCCGGATGAAATTTCGTCCGAAAACGCGCGTCCACTGGAGCCGGTTTTTGTCAGTCCAGTTCGTCAGTTGCTAGTGAAATGTTACATGTGCTTTTGTGTCTCGTGACAAAATAAGCAACATTATAATGGATTTTGATGATGTTATATTGTTTGAAAATAGCACAAAGCTATAGACGTTAATCCAGAAGATGCTGACACAATCATTAAATGCATATGTTTGTTGCATAACATTGTTATTGATAAAGAAGGATCTCAGATTTTACCCTCAGATGTTCCTGCGTCAACACAAACATGTGATCGTTTTGCTACCGTTGGTGAAAATAGATGTGTAAATGCAGCCTATTTCGTACGAGAAAAATTTAAGACACTTTTCATCAATAACACAAGTATTAAGTTTTGGTTTTGAGCGTAAAATAAACCTCCTTCATAACTACCAAAAGTATAATAATTATACTAATTATAATTATAATAATTAGTATTACCTATTAGCGTATAACTATTAAGATAAGTCTACTCCGCGTGTTTACAATTTTAAAAATTCAATACTGGCCTTGATTTAAAATGAGCCGAATAAAAAATATTAAATTTTGAATAATATAAACGACATGGTGACTCGACTATGATTAATAATAATAAGCGATCTTTGTCCACAACTTCAGTTGAATGTCTCGTCGATGATATCGTTTGTCCCGCATATCCCACAGTGCCACATTATCTTCTACTAAACTAATTAGTCTTTCACAACCCATTTTTAACTTAGGTTCATTATTGAATAATAAACGAAATAAGATATCCGAATAAATAAAAAAGAAAAGGTACTGTGTATACCCAAATGGTAAAAACTATCAAACCAATGTCTTATTTTGTGCAGAAGCAATATCGGTAACCAATTAAGCCTTTTTTTAGCTGTGATATCAGTCCGATATCAAATTCCTGAGGACGTGAAGATATGACCGTTATAGGGGCCATCACATTAAGTAAAACCGTTATTTTCAATCTATTTTTCGAGGGAATTATTACCTATAACAAAAGTAGTGCCTATATTTTTCATGAGTAGGACATGGTACTCTGTTTTCAAGATTAATTCAAAGTGTGTTTTGTGAAGTTGCGTCAAAAAGTTCGTGTTCCCGAAGTTTTCGAGCGTCTAAAACTTCGAAAACACGAACTTTCCGGGCCCCGCGGCGACCGCCTATCCCTCCGCCGGCCTGCTCGTATCGGAGAGCGGCCGGCTTCGACCAGTCCTTTCCTGTCCGTCTTCGGGCGGGGCGGCCTCGACCAGTCCTTTCCTGTTCGTCTTCGGGCGTCGAGGCCTCGGCCAGTTCTCTCCGGTCGTTCGGGCGTGGCGGTCTCCGGCAGTCTACTTCGTTCCGTGTTCGCGCGAATACCGTTCTATCTTCATTTTCCATTTATTGGGAACATGAATCTTCATGGATTGATACAATGGAATGCCGGAACATGCAAATACACAGGTAAGTACCAAGTATTTTCCTACTAAATCTCTAATAAAAAACCATATAGGCCGAGATTAGGTAGGTGCCGCATGTTTAGGAAGTCCCACGCAGTGATTGATCAATAGATGGATAATGTATTATCATTGGTCTTGGTGTAAGACCAGCTAAGCCCAAGAGCTGTTGGAAGTGACGGAGAGAACCGCGCGATTTGCTACATCGGGCTAGCTCAACCGAATACGTCCGAAAAATCCCAATTTATTCGGATCTAGAAATCCATCGGCCGTGCACGGCCGATGACGGCCGAATAGCTCTGATGCAGTGGACGCGCGTCAACTGGTTCGCTTGTTGTGGGATCATTCGGTCCTATTCGGCCGTGCACGGCCGATGTGTTTTCGGCCGAAATCGGTGCCAGTGGACGGCCCCACTAAAGCTTAACGGCTGTGATGTGATGTACCTTGAAAAGGGGTTTGCTCTCTCTCTCCCTCACAGTATTATATAAGATACCTTTTTGTAACTCTCACCGTATTGTATTAATTAAGATCTGACCCCGGTAACTGGGCTGCAACTTTTCCATTCCATCCCGAATCTTTCCAGACACCCAAAAACGATTTGGGGAATCCGAGAATATTCAGGATGGTTACCCAAACCTAGGGGTCCGCTGAAGATTTTTTTGAATTGATTTTCACTCCAATAAGAAGTTTCGTCAACAAAACGAACTCGTAAAAAATGGTTCTCTGGGAAGGACCTCTCTTCAAGGTTAAAATTTAGGGACATCTTGGAGGCTTGGGTTCTAGCCAGTTCGACGCTTACTCGAGAGCACATCAATCACAGGGTTTTCCTCACCTCTATCCTTAACCAATATTGGTTCGATTGAATTTGGTTTATTATTCAATAATAAACCATTGTAATCGCTCTTGAAAACAAAAATTCTAACCCCCCTTGCAAATTTCATGGTTTACGTTTCAAATAGTGTAGAATCCGAATCTGCAATAAAAAAATTTTCCGTCCGTCCGCCGTACTCACGATTTCTCCCAAACGGCATTAGCAAAAGAGCTGAAATTTTCAGGAAAAATCCATGTTGGTCCGACAACGGCCCAATTCTTCAACCAGCCCTTTGAGGGTTGTCAAAGTTTTGTAAAATCCCTAAAAATCGAATGAGCCCCTCCCCAGGTCCGTAGGTCATACCATTCCCGATCTATGGCCCGATTTATGGTGCCAACATTGCCGTTGTTTTGGTTTATTATTGTTTTTTTGTTGATATCAGTAACCTAGTGACGTAGTGATGTAGTAATGTGGATACAGGAGTGAACTCCTAAAAGGCTTTGTAGCCGATACACGGCTTGAAGCATTCTGATAACCATAAAAAATGCTGCAAATTCCTTCACTGGGCTTTATTATTCAATTGGCTTGCGTTCATGATTTGAATTTCTACTAAACTTTGGAGTGTCCGTGTTTCACAAGTGATAGAGCGATTATTGAATTTCGGGAGGTACACAAATATGATCAATGGGTCAATCATCTGTGAAACACGCACGCTCCAAAGCTCAGTAGAAATTCAAATCAGGAACGCAAGCTAATTGAATAGTAAACCCCGGTGAAAGAATTCGCAGCGTTTTTTTTCCAGTTTTCCTTCTTACTTCACATACATTGATTTTACAACCCTACATAATTGTACAACTTTTACATTGATAATTTACTTCCCTGGTTCCTGTACATAATTATTATCATGAAAAAAGTTTAATTGAATTTTCGAGTGCTTGAATTCTTTACCTGTCGTAGAATGAAATTCAGTGATGCATTATTATTCACTGGACTCACATTTAGTTTGGATTAAAGTTTGAAAAAATTTGATGAGCGATATATCGAAACATTGATATTTTCCTTGGATATATTGAATTTTAAAAACTATACTTTTTAAAAATATCGATATTCAATATATCGAAATTCTTATCCGATATTGACATCACTAGAGTGCATCAACCTACGATCTAAAGCGGTGTGAATGCTCTGATTTTGTTCTTAATTAGGTAGTTAGTGATACCAACCCTCAAATCGAACATTCGTGTTATGTCGCATTTTATAGTTCCAAAGAGCAGTAAAATAATTCCAAACCATAGTTCCTACACTATTAACTTACCACTTATTCAAACCAGGCTACCAAGGCTTTGCAGTTAGACCCTACAGTTAATTTCGCTGACATTCAACTCCTCAGCTGTTTTTTGTCTGACGTGTCAGTTTTGTTTGTCTGTTGTGATAAAAGTGAGTTTTCTCTCGTTCTAAACAATATTTATGCCTGTTTTTTCCATAAAATACACTTTGTAATTGTAAACCTTCTCCACATTACGTCAACATACGTCGGGTGAGAGGATGTATGTACCTACTGGGCCACCTGTTGTGGAAACCACATGTACTTTTCCTGACATTGAAGCGATTATGAGGAATTATGCTTCAGGAATACCTAAACATTACGTCAAACATCCGATGAAGGCAGTCCATGTCATCAGTTTACTGATGAGGGTAAACCGAACTGCCACAGTTCTCCGAATATATCACCTTCGATGAATAAATAACATTGAATTTGATAAAATGGCCCCATTTTCTCAAATTCGTCAAAAGTATATACTTACGAGTATGGTCTCCACAAAAACCATGTTGCCATGGCACGTTCTCATGGTTCCATATTGGCATCAAACGCATTACGAGAATCCCAAGTGTAGGGGACTTGATATCTTGGTTCCTCTACTATTTCACTTTCTCTTCTGAAGGGAGATCAGCTGAATCATCTTGCTATGGGGGTTCTTTTCAAGTTTTTGGTTAGCGGATCAGCTGGAGTTGGCAAGGAGAATTAGGAAGTTTCTGTAGTGTAAACCCATGATTCCAGACGGCGGTACGCCTGCAGCATCAGGCTCAAACTAACAGAGGCCGGAAGATAAGTTATGTGTATCGGGGTTTCCGTACATATAATCACGAGTACACCACCTAGAATAGGATTGATGTTGAGCGTAGCAAGTCGATGATTCCAGACCTATGCCTGCAGCATTATAATTCCTACCTTTGAGTTGAACACAGGAGGTTGAGCAGGTGACTCGATGTTTCCAGAATTCAATTTCTACGTACATTGGAGTTCTCACTCAAGGAAAATACTAAAAGGTGTACCTAATCACTGGCAACAAGGGTTATTTGGGGTTTTAGCAGTAATAAGGCAAGGTTTTTAGTTCAAGAAGGAGCTGACCAAGAGAAGTCGCGGCTCGGTGTCCGAGTTTTTATACCTGTTCGTATCCATTCTTCCTCCTTCCCTTTCCCGAAGACGAAGGGCTCTTGCGCCTTTCTCACTTCGCTACTCTCATTTATTGGCATAATTAAGTGTCTTCGAGCTAAGTTCTCTTATACGAAGCAATGAGTTTTTTCACTTTTCTCTACATATATGCTTCTTAATCGGACAATACCCAAGGCTCGGACAATTTAAACAACTGTCTATGCCTTAAACTGTTTTATAATGGAAAGCAACGATTTTCTGTCTCGTCAGGCACATTTTATCGTATTAGAGTGAATTGGTTAGACACCGTTCTACCACCTCTAAATTAGGCGATTTCCGCCGATCAGATCCCGCTATTTACGCTCCCCGATTTAATTAATAATAGAAGCCAAGATGAAAAGGGGCTAAGAGCCGGTAAGGGTTGATGAATGACTTCCATCCGTTCGCCTGTGGGTTGAGAATATTTTGAAGCACTTTCCGCTAATAACGCCTTTGAAGGAGGGAAACGCCTCGGGGGGCCTCCCAAGCTCCTCAGACGTTATAAAC
The DNA here is from genome assembly GCA_031894815.1 of Creontiades dilutus. NCBI lineage: Eukaryota > Metazoa > Arthropoda > Insecta > Hemiptera > Miridae > Creontiades > Creontiades dilutus. Next base: position 1,088,872 of record JAVIWC010006631.1, on the reverse strand, counting down.
AAGGCTTGCCGGGAAAGGGGACCCAGCTGCCAAAGGCGTTTGAAGGTGTGTTTATACAGAGGCACCTTCTGCCTTCTCTGAAGACTTGAGGAGGGCGGTTATAAGGCAGTCCCTGCTCGGAGAAAACGGGCTTGTGCCGCGCGGGAAACAGAATAAAATCCACAAGAAACTGTAAATGGAACTGGTCAATAAACTGAACACCCGAAAAAAGTGAGTGCTAAAGGGAGAACTGATTACAATTTAAAACAAATTTATGCTGATTTTCTGTGTTGCCCTCCTTTTTCAAAAAAGGTTTTCAAAAATTACTCGCAGTCCAAGGTACATTGTATGTGCGCCGTGTCTATTTTTGGAAATTATAGAATCAGCGAAATAACAAATGCATGGTCAAAAAATATCATATCACCAGAAAATCCGTATCACCAAAGATCAGCCAGCTGTACCCTTCTGTCCACCAATATTTCCACCACCACTTTCACTTCTTTCTGTTTTATTATTCCGAACTTCAAATTTTAGGATGAACTCATTGTGACCCAAACTTTCAAACTATAATACTAAAATAACCCAAACCAAATAATCAATCAAATCGTCTGAATTATATTTGTATTGAATTGTTCTAAAATTATCTGTGTAAATACATCACTAGCCTCACTTCTGTTATTACCGTATACTTTACAACTTATAGTCCCATCTGTCAAAGCGAAATGAAACATGCCAACTCGCAAAATCGTTTAAAACCTACAGAAACCTCTGGGTAATCATCTACCTGTTGTACTAGATGAACTACGCGAGCCGCGGGAACTATACGGAATTAATCAAACGAAAAATGACCGGTCATTTCCATCCCTGGCGGAAATGCGGAAACAGGGTATATCCGCCCCGGAGGGCCAAAAGCGCAAGTGTTGATTTAGGTTGTCGTATTTCCCAAGCCCCGGGGCCTCCAAAAAGCGGTTGATTGATTGACGTAAACGGCATTAAAGGTTCCGGGAGGGAGCAGCTTATTGCCCTTGTGGGGCCTCCTTGGACAAGGTGTTTCCAAATGGGGAATAACAAGATTCATGGTTTTCAGACCCTTTCACCGAACCTCCTGGAACTGGCATCGGTACGAATCCAAACACCTTTCCTCCCTGAGGGAGGGGATTTCTCCGGAAGGTTTATTGATAAGGGTTGAAGCCTGCCCGCTTGATATCCGTCGAGATTTCCTATCACTGAATCCAACTGGAAGATCCAATATATTAATGTTAAGAATGTCAAGAACAATCTGTCCATTTATCACCTCTTTAAAAGTTTAGCTATCAACGATTTTGGGTCTAATTAATGGGAGAGCTGTATGCGATTCTACCGAAAAAATGTATTTACTCCTTTTGTGTTTCATAGCTGTTTATTTTTCAACATAAACATGAACAATAAACAATGATACTAGTCGTGTTGTTTAGGTATTGTAGGTATTTTGATATCAGCTTTTGTTTTGTAGAAAACCACTATCAAAGGTTGGTGTTCATGGTAATAGTCCCAGGACATCTAGAAGTCAATTACAACGTTGGTTTCGTTACTAATACGTCCACCTTGCTGAAATACAAGAGGGGCTCTTTTTATGGCACCTACAATTCATTACAAGATATGGAGGAGCGCTGCGCTTTCAAGGCTCCAGACTTAGCTAGTACGGGTTCCAGTACCAGCACCGAGACAGCTTTTTTTCACGGTCTTAGCTCCTGGTCGTTCCTAGTACGTGTGACACTTCCGCGCTACCCTCCCACGTCACCCATCCCGTGTGACATATTTCGGCTGGTTAGTCCAAGGCTCAAGCATGTTCCATGCTAATAATGAACGTCTGCATGATACTTTGCAGACGTTTGAATATTATTCTCAATATTTTAAAGTTTCAAGTTGTGTAGAATCCTAGAATTGAATTAAACAAAATACGTTCGTCCACCATCCTGAACGTTTCTCCGAAAATAGTAGATGAAAGTCAATGAAATTCGGGTCAGAATTCACATTTGAAGTCTAGTTGGGACTGACACATTGACCAATCTCAGTCACTCCTTAAAGGCGAAATACTAGGGCTGAAATTTCGAAATTCTGAATATCGAAAACTTTCGAAATTACACTATTGGTGCACGTTCTGTCGGCTTGATTATTCAAATGACGCTAGTTGTTTGATTTTTTTGCTAGCTTTGTCAACCAAGATTACAATCTCATTGAAATTATCAGATTCAAAAATAAATATATTTCACAGATACAACTCAGGTGATCTCCAATAGAATAGCTATCTTCAATAAACAACACTGTTTGTTAGAGGAAAGAAGAGTTATAATAACAACTGTTAAAAAAGCAGTAAATATCTCGTGAACACTGGGCACGGTTGAGCTCCTAGAACTAAGTGACAGAGAGTGGGAGTGTAGTCCCTCGCGCCAAGTGCAGAATTGCCGAATTAACAGTACGAAATGATGCCAACTAAATCATGACGAAAAATTACTGCCTACATAAATGAAAATGTCAAGATACCTATTAGCGTGATACAAAATGGAAAAAATATTCTATACGCTAAAATACAAACATTTGTTACACATATCCGTCAATGTGGTGAAGCCAAACTAATGAATTTGGGCCAAAATAGAAACATAGTAAATGGATGCTAAAAGTTACATGGAACTATATTTGAAACAGTAACAGGTCTTAGTAACAGAGTTAAGAGCACATCCATTTCTCGTAATGTTCGTTATTGATAGACGTGCCTTCTAAAAATCGAATGAGCCCACACAGATAGGTTTATGTTTTTTCGTTCGCTCGTCCTAAGGACTAGAACATTGACAAAAAAAAAGGATATAGGCACGAATATGAAAGTGAACATACTTGGACTTGGTAAAACTCGCCTAGTATGAGAGGATCTCATCAGCTGGTACAATTGCTGTGGGGTTTCGTTTCACGATTTTCTTCTGAAATCGGATTTTCTCATGTAGTATAGTAGTCGTACACATAAAGTGTAGGTAAGTGTTTTATTTTACCTCGTTGAATTTCTATTTCTTCCTATTTTATGTCCTGATCAACCCAAAAAACTAAACTTTAAATGGTAGCATGATGAATTGAGGTAAATCGAGACCTTTCCATAAAAACAAGACTGGCATATTTTTGGAGTATAAGTTTTGATAACAGCTACTGTTTTGCACAAAGGGACTAGTGAAGGTTGATGCTCGAGCAGTTATATTGAAAACGAAGTCATCCGACTGTCTTCGGGTATCTGAAGTCAATTACAAGGCGGAGGGAGATCTGTGATCAGCAGAAAGGCCATGTGGCTATTTTTGTAACCTTTTTCAGATTTATTCTAATACATAAATAATGAACCTCTGCTAATGAAACTTTGCAGGGTTTTTTCAGGTTTTAAAAAACATTAGTTCAGTATCAGTAGTGGTGTTTTTGTTTAAAAATGTTTCTCTTATTTACTCGTGCGGCTGTAAGTCTTTAAAGTCTTCAATTTTGAATGAACCATGACGATTGAAGGTCTTTGATTCCATAGGGGTTGGGGGGGGGGTCTGATTAAACAGAAACGACCCCTCCCCTACCACTACCACTTCACCCTCTCCTCACAGGGGCGCTCATCTTGTAGAGTGTCAGGCGGTGAGAGGGCTATCGACTGGGGCTGGCAAATTCTCACCACTCTGTAGCAGTGGAGGAGCCACTCGGTCCCAGGCCCCGCAGTGCCGAACTGAGAGCAAGGACACTCTGTACAGAGCTGACGATACCATAGTACCGGAGGGTGGAGGAAATAATGAGAACCCTCGGCCCTCTTCCTGGGACGGTGGCGGATGAATGAGAAGGTGGAGTGCGATGTCTCCTCCTTCCCAACCTCATTATGAAGGCGAGATCTCGTCTGGACGGGAGGAGGTCGGTTATTCCGGTCATCTTCCTGCACCTTAGTCATCACGTCGTCCCGTTTCCCTTCCACATCTCCAGGATACCTGAATATACACAAATACATGTAGGATTCACGTCGTACTAGATGTACAACACATAACACGAACGCTCAACGCTGTCAGGATCAAAGATCCTACCTACCTAGAAATCGACTGCCGAATGTAAAGCTTTAAGTTTTATTAATCCATTGGTAAACGCCATAGTTAATTCACTACAAACTGTGCAGTAGAATAAATCATCAAGTACATATTAAACACCATCGAACTTGCTAGAAAACACTCAGATTCCAAACCAGACTTCCTACACCCATGGCACCGTCTCACTAACGATCAAAACAACTGTAGTTCCTAGCATTTCCTGCTAGTTCACTTTTTCCAAACTAATAGCGCTAATGCTGCATTATGGGAACATCTTGTTGGGACATCCCAGCTCTTAGATTCTGCTCAATTCAATTTAAGGTATCTCCTTTCAATTGTAAATGCATCTACATACATAGTAGAGAGTTGTTGATCGTTAGGTCGACGGCGTTCGGTGACCAATGTGACTAGCTTGAGACACTTGAAATATTGTTGGAATTACCCCTGCAAATTCCCAACATTTCTGCCCTAACAATTATTTCTGTTTCATGTAAATAATAAATAATTATTCATGTTTCATATTTATTTAATATTCCAATAATACAGTTTTGAAAGTGAAAATTAGTGATGAATTGAGTGTTATTGTCACTGAGAAATCGGATTGGAATTTGTTTAGATTTTCCCTAATCTGATATAGGCCCAAAATGAAATCTGGAGAGGAATTGCATCGTAAAGGAAACCGTACGTACCTGTTGATGAACGGCAAGGGAACGACTAACTCTTCAACAAACATCTTGCAGGAGTTTCCGTAGAGGTACAGCAAACGAATTGTTATCACAACATGTCCGAGTTACAGTTCCAAGGACTGTCATTCCCCGTTGGTTTTTAAAGTTAGTTTGTTTACAATTTTACGATCCGGGGAATCGCGTGGTTTAGACTTACAGTCTGTACAAAACAAATGAACAACATAAAGCTACTGAACCTTTAGCAAGGAAACCTTGCGAGGGGCGTTCCAGTGGCCCTGTACGGCCACGCGGCCATTCAGAGCTGGACTAATCCTGCTGGTGTGTTTTTATCTACACCCTATCTGTAGACTTCTGGTGATTTTGTTATTTGTTCTCGCTCCGTCCCCATTTCTGACAATTATTCACAATTTCAGCATTTATTTCGCAATGGAAATGTACTTGACAAAGCTTGGGATTCAAAAATAAGAATAACATATGAAATCTAAATTTGAAATATGTTTGAAAATTAGACCACATTTCTTAAATCAAAATATTGAAGCGAGAAATTCGACGTTAAAAGCTGTATGAGCAATGATTGGATGGATTTTGCATTGTCACTTCATTCCCCATACTGACGGAAAACTCAAAATTTCCAAGGTTTATTGCATAACTACACTAAAATTGTAGATACAATTTTTTTTCAAACAATCGATAAAATGACATGAAAAAAGTGAAGAAATTACGATGTATCACTACTACCCCCTTTACGTTTCACAATAAAAATTGATTATTTTGACATACGTTTGAGTACTGAACCAAAACCTTAACTCAACAAAAAACATGACATCAAACGTTTGAGAATTCTCGCTTGAGCGGCCATTGAAAGGATTGTGACCCCTTCCAACCCCATCATATCTGTGAAAAGACCGATTTCCAAGGTTTGTTGCACAACTATACCTAAATTGGGATTGGTCACAAATCAATCACGAAAATAGGTTGAGAATTAACCTGAGTAGCGTCAATAAACTTTGTAGCAAAACACACTTTCGGCTTTAGATTCTCCAATTCCTCTCTTGTTAAATTCTAAACGTGAGGTTTGTTGCAAGACTGCAGAAAAATTGGAATCGATCAAAAAATCAATCACGTAAATCGGTTCAGAACCGTCTTCAAAATCTGTCACACACATACACATAATCTCACACACGACTACACCTATGCTTCTCTCTCGGATTCGGTCTTAGAATGGTCTGAAATGGATTTGTATTCAGTTATTTTTTTTCACATGTTTGGGTACCCCCACACTCCCCATTGTCGTTTCTCATAGGCGTAACTCTACTGATGAACTTGCTTCAAAGAGATGCCGTAAGAACTTCTTTCACTAGCTTGTTATGCAAAACATAAAAAATTTGCAGCCCCCCCCCCCCCCCCCCGATGCAATGTTCAGTGAACACATTTACTTCAAAATTGCAATGACTTTTTTTTTTTTTATTTTTATTTTTTTATTTCGGCACTAAGGCGTTTTGTACGCCATTCAATTTTTTTTCCTGTTTTCTGATTTTTGTAATTTTTCCTGTTTTCTATTTTGTGATTTGACTGATAATCTTCTCAATAAATCTATTAAGAGAGCATTTAAACTTGGCTCTTATCGGATGTTAGAGCTGAATATTTCAGAGCGTTTATCGCCTTGCAGGTTGTAATGAAGTTCTCGAGACCCAACAATCGCCTCCCAAGACCTACGTTCAGCGATCCACTTTAAATGCATTGGGCCGAGAATTATGGAGTATTCCAGGGGGTTAAGGGGGTACAGTGGAAATAAGGATCGGGGTAACTTAAAGGAGGTGAATGAGGGGAGAAGTGGAATTAGGATGGCAGTGGGAAAGAGGGTTGATCTAGAAGAGCAATTTTTCGTCCGTCCTCAAAGTTCGCCCTTTTTTTCCTTCTACGAAGACCAGGGCCGGGGGAGCTTTTAAATTCCTGACTCTTTCCGCCACCCTGAACGGTCTCTACTCCTCTTCTCACCCACAATTCCATCCCTTATTCACAATTCCACCCCTCCGTTCCACGGACTGAGATACGGCCGCCTCTAACTGTCGCCCTCCACCCCAACCCTTGATACCGCTATCTATACGAACCCCTAACGGTAACACGTATAAACTCGGCTTTTACCGCGTATTTATATGTAGAAGTAGATTTTCTCTCTTTTTTCCTGGTGGAGCCACAACTTTACTTCTCAATGAGTTAGACTCCTTTTTCCTCGTATGTATATCAAAACTTTTGAAAAACAATTTTATCAGGACATTGTTCCGATTCGATATAAACTCACAATCTGTTCGGTAGATTTTAACAAACAAAAACTTTCTTCACCTAAGGCCGGTTTATCAAATATTGGAACAATAACGGTCCGTTGCTACGCCGAGTACACGGCTACACTCCAAATAAAGTCTTTGATATTTTTAACTCCGAATTTCGTAGTGGATAGAATTATCTCCTGGATAAATTTTGTCTCTCTGATAGCGCCAATAGCATCCTCGTTGTTATGCTTAAGAAAAGATAAATAAGTAATAAAACAATAAGCTGGAAATTATTACAGATAGGTTCATTAGCTTCGTATTGAGTAGCCCGTCAACGAAAATCACGTAGCAGATCCATGTATATTGGACGTAGAATGTGGTACATCTAAAGTCGGCACTTCATGGCTCCAAATCTTGTACCAGCAATCAAGAACACCTGTCTTTTAGGCCTCCGTTTGGAAATATTTATGTATTTCTGATCGTCTGTGAACATAACATCTGACGATCAAATGAGGTGATATAATTAAAATGGAAATCCAGTTTTTCACAACTCATGTTACATATTTGGGGACAAGTAGTGAGGTGTTTTATTTTATCCTGTTAAATTTCAGTGGTTCGATTTCTATTACAGCTTTTATCTCTGCTCCCTGAAATAATCGTGATTTCCCTTCCTAATTTGTTTGTTAATCGTATAAGAGTTATTTTTATGGTATGTAGAATGTAATTACAACTTACGGAAGCACAAGGAACCGAGATTAGATAATATACCGCACTCTAGTCTAATACACTCACCTACTCTCATATTCATAGATGCTTAGCTACTCCCGAAGTAAACGATAGAAAATAAAAGAAGCGATTATGAGGTAACGCAATATCATCATACTTCATCTGACTCGACCCCACTTTTGATGAACCTCGATTCCATCATTTCCTTTCACCCCAGCAGAATCAAAACCTCCCCCGTCTATACCTAGTTAAAAATTGTCTTTCAACCTACCACATCGGTTTGATTTAAGATGAATATTTATAGGGAGCTTTCGTTTACATCCATTAGCGGGGAGGCAAAAAAATGTGGCCCCTGTGCGGGAGGGTTGATTCATTTTTTTTTTCGAGACCCAATAACCTCGTTTCAATCAACCAGGAGAATATTCATCCCCGAGGTTTATTAAGTTTTTCGATATTATGTTAAAAGACGAAATCACTGACGGTTGGAGTGATGAATTTCCCGTTGGTAAAATGCGAAATTGAGCCAAATGGAATACAGCGTGCGCCGAATTAATTAAACCTTTTTTCCTAAATTAATTGAACCTTCTACCATATTAATTTTACCTGTCTGAAAAAACGGATTTTTTAATGTTTTGGCTTCCAAGTATACGTTTCTGTAGAGAAAGCTTTGTTTTGACTTTCGAGAGAGGAAAACATTTTTTTTTTCACATTAGACAAAAGTATGTAAAATTGAGTAGGTATAACTTGTTTAAGAAAAATCAATATAGCTTCAAAAATTTGGGATAATTTTTTGTTGTTGAAATTTATTTAGTTAAATGGTTGGTTCATTATCTTCAATAATTTCTCTCTTCTAGTCGAACAGAAAAAACAATTGTTTAACCTCAAAATTGAATATATTAAAAATCCGTCTTTCTACCGTCCGGAGCTTTTCTCTGATATCACTGGACAAAAGTTAATGGAACCTGGGTCGAATATCACTTTTGGGGTCTAGTTGAGACTGAATTCTAGGCATCGATCTCAGTCAATCCTGTCAGTCAATGTTTCGATGTGAAATCGAAGAGCTCAAATTTCAAAAACCTGAACATCAAAAACTCTAGAAATAACGTAACGAAACAAGTAACTGTTTATACGTTCGTTAATGATAGATTTACCTCCAATGAGTCGAATGAGATTATGTGAGTAGGTGGTAAAACTTATTTATTTTAATATTTTTTGTTTGATAAAGGTAGAAATTAGTTCTGTGAATCGAATGAAACCACTGGGGTTGCTATACGAACATGGACCATTTGAAAAACCGGTCATTTACACTGTAGAAGACCGGGGCTAGTGTTTTGATTCTATCTGAGACGTAAACCAACAAATTTGAATGCTGCGTTAACATTTTTGTTTTTTGGTCGGGAGACCATCACGTAGTTTTAGAAATCAGTGTGGAACGCTGTTCATTTTGGGACGTTATGGGAGTTCCCGGCTCGCCGTTATTCCCTTTGAACACAAACTGGAGTGAAATCGACGTTTCCCCAGTGAATCTCGCCTTTTGTTTAGCCCGCGAGTCACTCTCCATAATTCAAGCGTGCCCACTGATGGGACCGAAGTTCGTTTGTTTAAAAACGGGTCAATTCCCGAATGCGGGGTACGTCGGAAACAAAGGGAAATTCGCGTGTGATTTCTTCCTGAATAACCCACTAAATGCCGGCTGTCGAATTAACTGGTTTGCGGATTGAAATATGAGCCGATTTCAAGCCCGAACCTGACGAAAAACGTATACAACGGATCACAACTAATTGGATTAGCGAATCGTTATAATGAGAACAAACTTGATAGCTTAAATCAGGATCAAAACAATGCACTATTTCATAATGTGTCACTTGGATGGATAAGGTGGTTAATGCTACTTTTAGTGGAATATACAAGCCGCTGCAGAATTATCTAAGGAACTAGGATTATCTTCTTACGTTTCGATTTCGGATTATCAGTTTACCAAAACCTTCCAATACAAAAATTTGTACTATTAATAGGTCTACGCCAATTCACAAATCTGATGGGAAACGCTGCAGCTTATTACCTACTGCTCCTTATTACGGGCATTGTCTGTGTGAATACCCTCTGTGCTCAACATTGTAACTACAATTTGTTTTAATTGCTGTGAATTATATGCAATTAGCAAATTTGCTGTAACTGGTTTTATTTACCGCGATTTTGTTATATCTTTTGTTGTATGGTTTGGCACTTATGTATAGTTTTGAGATATATTTCAGATCTTTCAAATGTATTTATAGAAGGGGGAGAATGTTGGGGTTAATGGCCGATCCATTCAAGCGTTGCTCTTACCTACTAGAACATTCAGTCAATTTTCGTGCATTTCTTTGTTCGATAAAGAGCTAGGTCTAGTTAGAAAAAATGAGAGTTTATAATTTTGTTTAGCAGTAATGAATGTATTACATTCCAATATGTTATAAATTTCTTCTGAAATAATCTTCACTTGTCACGAAACCCAAGGGAATCGCGGTAGGAATAAAAACGAGTACGACGAGTATTTACTTACAAGTAAAGTGTTACGAGTATTTAAACTCCAAGTAAACAAATGTGAATAAAACGTCGAATTAACTTGTGACCGTGTAATTCTGTTGACCTCAATCTCTTCGCTTGGTATTTTTTCAATAATTTAATTTTAAATATCTAATTTCCAATTATTTGATTTTGAATATTTATAATTATTTGAAAAATATTTTTTCAATAATTTATCATCTCTGATCCAACATCACTTGGTATAGTACGTGAATATGATTTATATCTATGGATTCTCCAATAGAAACGAGTCCGAAGCTGCCAGAGAATATGCCCTTCGATTTGCCAACAGCCACACTCCTTCACGTTCTCTTGGGTATGATTCGCGTTGGATTTCATGTACTTCGGCAAATTCATGTTCGTGCTAACACCTCAAAACGTCAGCGTCATTCCATTCTCCCATCCAATCCTTAGTGTCCTGTCAAAAGGAGTGAGAAAACAGCTGGAAATAGGTAATTTATGTTGACCAGTTCAGTCCTGACCTTATTCCGACGGACTATTCTCTGGAGAAATCTCGAAGCAAAATTTTACGACGTCAGGATTGAGTCAAGAAATCACCTCATTAAAAGAATGATGGATTGCATAGATCAAATACAGCGAAACCGATGAGAGCTTCAAGTGCTGTTGAAACAATGCACAAAAAGACACATTTGTGCATTCAACAAAATAGAGGTCATTTTGAAATTTTACTGTAATTGCTTATTAGAAATCGAAATTTGACAAATTTAAAACTGCCCCTTAAGATAAAACAGATTAATTTTGTTCTTAAAGATGCCTACTTATTTGAAACCCATAACCAAGCGTCAAAAACCTCGACTTGCTTCATTGTTTTTTGCATTCAAACGAGATTTTCTCGAACAAATAAAATAGTAAAAATTGTTTTTGATATACCATTCGAAAGGGTGGCCTTTTGGTGCATTTTTTAAGTACAGGCAGCTGATCAAATGCATATTAGAGTGAAGTACTGAATGTTTGAAAAACCTTCTTTTTTAAAATTTTCTTGAAATTTGCTTCGTAGAGTGATTTTTTGCCAACTTGATAAGAGCAAAAAAAGTTGGTATGCGTTTGAAAGATAGGAAATTCAGCGTCCACAATTAGTAAGTCACGTCAAAATCAGCTCCAATGTTTATATCAATCACCAACAGTCGTTGTTTCGTAATCGGTTGATAACTTTTGATTCACAACGTTCCTTAGTTGTAAAAAAAGAAAAAAAAAAGCATTTACCTATCGCCATTAACAAAAATCAAATTATGTGGCACAGAGAATCACAGTTGGTATTAATTTATTGATTGGCGGAGCCACCTGTCGGATTATTTATGAACCACATCTAACTTGCTAAAAAAACCACTTTAGAGCTGACTTAACAAACGAAATATTCCAGCATACCTCAATCTTCTACCTTGGATGTAATTCATCATATGCATATTCACGGTTTATTATGTTTCTTTGCAATAAGGTTTCACATTGTGTCCTGGTATGATAAGAGGGGAAGATGGATCCGCACTCGGCGAAACAGGCGTTGTCGTTTGTGACTGCTTCATGCATTATTTATGCTGACTCCAAGAAAATGCTACTTACAAGCGCGGTTCTCCCGCGAGCCTCGTTCTGGTAAAGACTGTTCTTTTCAAGGGTGGCAACGTGGTGTTATAGCCAACCGCCATCTATCAGAATTTCCAACAAGGAAAACGCGTTTTCCCACGTACGCCATTCGTCTCTTCAGTTGTACAACGTCAAGCGCGTATTGTTTCCAGAAACCCGAACTTATTTCCAAACCAAATATGAAGAAGATGGACAACCTGCCTGCTGTTGGACATAATATTAGTAGCCCCGGTAATGTATCTTGGTCCATAGTGAATTGAAAATTTAGGGGTTCAAAATTATCAAAGGCGATTCTGACCCGTCTAAACTAATATAAAGAGGATTTTATTATTACTTTTTATTATATTCAATAATTTTTAGGAAAACAATGCTGAACCTCCCTCCCTCACTCTCTGAAAAATTTGATGGTCTACGTTTCATAAGTTTGATAAAAAATTGATGGAGGGGGAAAAATAAATATTAACACTACCCCAGCTGGACCCAGAAACCGATGAGAGCGAACCCAACGTATTTTATTGGCATAACCCGGGCAACGCCGGGTAAACCAGCGAGTGTCATACTCTTCTCTCTGTTTCTCCCTCTCTCCCTCCCTCTATCTCTCTCCAAGAGGAAAATATGTATTTTTTAAAATGGAAGTTAGTACTGGGGATGTCAAGAAAATATCGATATTCTTCCGCCGATATATCGACATTTTTGGGTGATATGTTCTACAACGATATATCGTCATATCCACATTAAATGCACACTATCAGATCCGATATTTTTCAGCCGCACATAACACCACCTTGTTGCCATTACAGCAGAGCTGTAGATAGGTTTCTCCATGCCGACATATTGCTATTGACGACCAGTCTTTGAATGAATGAATCAACAATTGTTAAGTGTGCAATATAATGACGGCGCTAGGTATACAGTACCCGCACGACCTCCTGGTCTTGATGGTACTGTAGCTCTTGCTCCTTCAAATATATATATTGAATATGATGTTGGTTTATTACGTCCAGAATTGTACTTTTGTAATCTACCAATGGAAAAAAAAAAAAAAATTAACCGGAATTCCTGAGCTTCTTGGATGCACTCCATGTTAAAGGCATTCATTTAGCGGTCATTTTCTACAACACAAAAGTTGCATCTTCTGTTAGAACCAAGGAGTTGAAGGGATACAGGAGCTTTAGGTCATTGTTTTGGTTCTCAAATGTGTCAGTTTGGAGGCAAGCATTTTCGAATCACATTATTCCGAACGCATGTATTGGTGTAAAACAACCCACCCTTGTAGTCTAGGGCTAGTCATCAGTTTTCAATCCTAAAGTTGGAAATCAACTGACTGCGACATTCAGACATGAGGAAAAGTAAATTCCGCAGCAACACAAGTTGAAAATCTGTATTTTAAAGCCATCTCTTCGATGTATCACATGAGCCCACTCTCACTCCACGTTTATCTGTTAGCTCGACCTCGAAAACCCATGACTTTGACAGAAGAAAAATAACGTCAACGTCCTTGAATGTAGTAAAAATCGTTTTGCAACCAAAGTAGGGATGTCAAGAAAATACCGATATTTCAAAATATAGATATTCTTCTGTCAAAATATCGACATTCTTGGGCTATATTTTCTATTCCGATATATCGATATATTGACATTAAATGCCCACTATCGGATCCGATATTTTTCAGCCGTAAATCATCGTATGAACCATATCCTATATCTTATTGCTCAAAACTAATTTTATGATTTCCATTGAAGAATAGGGGAATTATATCAGATGATGTAGGCTAATTGTAGATAAAAAAGGTAGGGACATCTTGGAGACTTGGGTTCTAGCCAGTTCTAGGCTTACTAGAGAGCACATCAATCAGAGGGTATTCTTCACCTCCATCCCCAACCAATATTGGTTTGATTGATTTTTTTTTCTTTCAGTTTTCCTTCTTACTTCAATTACATTGATTTTACAACCCAACATAATATTGATAATTTACTTCCCTGGATCCTGTACATAATCATCATCATGAATGAAGTTTCATTGAATTTTTGAGTGGTTGAATTCCTCACCTGCAGTAGAATGAGATTCAATAATGCATTATTATTCACTGGATTCATACGTAATTCGGATTAAAGTTTGAAAAGAATATCGATGACTGATATATCGGAATATCGATATTATTCTTGGATATATGAATTAATAAAACGATACTTCAGAAAAATATCGATATCATTTGCCGATATTGACATCCCTAGTTAGTAGGTACTTGAGAACTTCCCAATAAAGTGTTAAACTAATCAACTATTCTATTTGTAAATCATTTGCCGATATTGACACTTATTACGATGAATAAAACTTTTTTTGTAAATGTGCACTTTTACATTTTCATAAACTTAGTACCAAGTTAGTTCGGCCTGAAGTAATGTGTTGAACAGTTCCAGGCCGAGTTCCAACGTGGGAAAGGAAGGTGAGGTTTTAGTGAGTTTGAATCCTACATAACCCGAAGAGCGGTCCCTTCTGGGTATCTTATGAGATCCGATTTTCACCTTAGGATCTTAAAGATTTCCTCACCTGCCTACCGGAAAAAAATTGGTACTCAAATAAGAGAAAACAGAGATTAACAGTAATTGCAAAAATCCGTTTCGTGATTAATTAAACTGAAAAAATGTTTTTCAAGTACCTTGGGGACTTTTCCTTTTTGCGGTATAATGGTACTATTTGACCTTCACAACCTTTTTCAAAGCGGTGATTTAGACTGCCTATTCCACAAATCCAACCGAGACCAATGCGCTGGATCGTGGTCATTATTATGAAACCTCAGAACCCATCTCTTTTGTAGAGGGAGTCTGAATACCCCACCACGTTAATACTCCTGGCCCCGTATGTTAACCGCGATCTGCACCGCATCAAAGTCAAAAGGGTTTTCCTTTTCATAAGCTCATTCACCGAGCAACAGCCTCTCGGCCTTCTCGAGAGGGAGGAAAACTGGTCGGATCAGCCAAAGACGCCATTAGACGCGTTCACCCCTTGGTGGTCACTGTTAGTGCTTACTCTCGGCAACTTTCTCCCATGATCTGCAGCAGAAACTTGCGGTTGGGACGACAAACCGCAACAAACACTGATACATTTTAAACCTACGTCCTTTGCAGGGGATTTGGAGGTTTTCATCAAACAATTAAACCCGTTCAGGGTGGAAGAGACTGAAAAAATAATGGAGATTGCCCGAGATTTGAAATTCACCAGGTTTTTTCCAAATTTAAACCTCTAACGATTTGGATTGGGCTTAGGCAGCCGAAATCCATCAGATAACTTTGTCAATCCTTGTTATGAATAAATGAGGGAGATTTTAAGAGTCCTTGGGCTCACTGACACTCGCATGTTTTTTCCCGTCGTACAAGTTATGAGAAGCTTGTAACATCAACAGAACAGGAAATGACGAATAACAGATTGTTATTACGCGCTGTTATAGGTGGATGAATAGAAATATTCGTTCACTCAATACTGCTTCCTCGTACCATCATTCCTGCTGTTTGCAAGGCATTCCCGCTTTTTGAGGTAAATCCCTGTCCTTTTAAAAGAAGGTAACTCCTTCAAAACTTTTCGCTCTGGAGTTGCCATTCTATTTCATACAGACATATAGAAATTGTATTTCTTAATGTTGTAATTGTTCACTTTATTCTTCGTAATAAAGTTTAATTACCAATTAAATAGTTGTAAATCGCATTTAATATCACGAAAACTTCGGATATAATGCCATATTGCCGATTAACTAGTTATTGATCTCAATCAAGAAAATTTCAATGAAATTAAAAGCTCGGAAACGCAAAATGAAATAAAGAAGGGAAGTGTAAACTCAAGTTGGCTTAGCGACAGTGGGTTGTTTTAGCGTGTTTATTGTCTAGGAGCTTCAAAATGTCCGATTTGGATAAGTTTTAGCTTGGTCAATTTAAACCAAACTCCTTCAGACAGTCTATAACTTTTAACTTTGTGGTTCACTTTGATGTGGGTTGCTGAGAGATGCCAGTCTTTGAAAGGTTATCCCTCAGAGTTATTTCCAATGGAGATTGTCAGATCTCCGTTAACCAGTGTTCTGGGTTAGCTGGTGACAGCGGCCCTTATTAATCGATGGTCCAAACCCATAAAATCAATAAGTATACTAGTGTTAGCGAATATCGTTAGAAAATAGAGTTGTTGAAATAGTTATATTGATTCAATGGATGTGAATCCGCAGTCATGGTGAGTGAAGAAACTTCTTGTATTGCGGTTCTGTCGCGCTGCTTTTGTAGCGGATACAGTAATCATACCGGGCTGGCCTTGTTGAAAAATAATGAGTTATTTAAGGCAAATCAACAAACACAATGATTTGGTTAAGAACGTGAATGTTTGATGTAATCTTGGAATATAATCGTTATTACTTGTATAGTAATTTCCAGCGTTCCTTATAAGAGAGAGATAACCGGTTTGGAATAGCAACCAACGCGGTTAGGATGTTCTTCAGTATAGAAACACCTGAGGTTGTGGGTCAATATTTGAGTTATAAGCTCCCCCCCTGGTAAAGTGTTAACCTTACCGAAGGACAATAATGTCCATTTCCAAGCACCGCGTTGTTCGTACTTATCGGACCGGCTTATCCGGCTCCATTATTCTTGACATTGTCTGAAGGGTAGGGTGCTCGGCAGAACTGGAGATAAGATCGTTACAAAAGGAGATACAAGTGGAACAGAAGATACAAGGGGAAAATAGAGATGAAATCATTTGCAGGGTAGGGGAGACCTCCAACTTCCACACTCGGCGACCCGGGACCTACAGGAGCCCTGGGCTTGGCCAACATTATTGACAAGACGTCAGATTCAGACTTTCTCGACGGGTGGAAATCTAAAATACTTATTCTAGGCGTGATAGCAGGCCCACGATAAGATTCAACTGGTGTGGGAGGAGAGTTTTCAACGGGGAGATATGAAACAACTAAAATGATAAGGTAGATTCTAGGATTTTCAAGCTTTTGATAGGGAATTACGTCACAGACGAATATTTTTGAATTCTTTTACAATTAATGATTATTTGGTGGTTTAAGATCGTAGAAAAGTTATAAATATTTTGGTACTAAAGTTACAATTTACGTTGGGATGATTCCGTCATCACAACTGATCTAGTACAGTGGGAATGTTCTTTAGATGTAACAATAAAATTATCAGGGCGCCTGAGTGGAACCGATTCCTTGTGTGCTTTATACGATACATCGTATTTATACGATTTAGTCAGTGAAATGGGTGTAAGAAAAGGAAGGTGAAATGGACAGAAGTGAAGTGTATTTCTATGTGGTCAGTGATGCAGTGAGAAGTGGATTCGTGGTGATTCGTGGAAGGTGATTTTCCTCATAGTTCTAGGATGGTAAATCCTGAAGGGTACAATATTAATATTCAGTCCTCCTTATCTGCCAACTTATTTCAACACTTACTAAATGCCCCCTGTAGTAGCATTGCGATTCCTTGTCATTCGCGGTTACGAGCGATGGCTTCGAAAATGCGATTCTGAGCGGCTAATGAAAGGGTCCTTTTGTCATCATTGTCACATTCTACACCACTATCTGCCATCAATCTCGTTCTGGAATGTAAACGAAATTCAAGTAATCAACAAGGAGGTACACCATGGAACCATCCATAACCCTTCCAATAGAATGATGGCTACCAATCATGCATAACAGCGATTCAAACGAACTTGACAAGAACGTTTAGAGAATTTCGTATTATTCAGTTACCTAAGCAAATGTCAGTGCAGTGTAAAACTCGGTTTTCAGTCGTTGCAATTTTGACGTGTGCCCAAGTTGCCGGTGTCTTCAGTGGTACAGTATCCAAGGTGCTCATTTGCGTCCCTCCACCATAAAAAGATCGAGCTCGGAAGCTTCACTACCCATACAATTCAGAACGAGTTTTATGCAATAAAGAAACATTGTCCACCTACAAAAAACCTTCCTCAATCGTTGTAATCATTTAAAAAAAATCATCTAAGGACATTGTTCAGTCGCTATGCAGACAGGTGGAAGAAGGATTGTGAGCATTGTTGAAGCTGTTGTCAAACTTTTCATCGTGGATTTCAGAGCCAGCTCCTATGATAATGACGATGATGCCGTTTCGAGTAGCTACTAAGATGAAAGTTGAATAATAGAACATAGTTTGGATTGTCTTTTTCATTCTTTTTGTAAATAAATTTTCCTGCAAATGATAATGTTATTTAGGTCTAGTTCATTGTTGATGAGCATCCTTTGTCTAATGTTGTGTAACAAATGAGAAATTTATCGAGTTTTGGCTGTTTTAAGCCACTTTCAATTACTTTTGGATCTTATATTTTGCAATTTCCACAACTTAATGTGCTTAATTGATTTAATTTAATCAAAAATCGTTTCAGAATGCGTCAAAATGGATTTTTATGAAGAAAGTTATGAAAACCTCAATTTTATTACTTTTTGATAGATAATAGTAATAGTAATATGCGCCATTCGTTTCGGATATTCATTCATAATCAGACTGAAATAAAAGCTGCGCTTGTCAAGCATATTGACTCTCTTTAAACAAGAAGACACATATCAGCCGTGATTCTTTTTCAAGCTCCTCGGATAGCGTGATGGAATCGAAGAGAAATGGCGAGCAATAGAATTTATATGGGGGGATAAATGCTCGTAGTAAAGGGAGGAAATAACGGGGCTTTTTGGGGAGAAAAAAACACACTCTAAGCTCGCGGTTAATACTTCCTTCCAAGTTATACCGTCATCGCCTGTGAACACGCCACCGGGCGATTTGAATCCACCAGAACGTGATATTCTTTTCATGATGTGTGCCGTCTCTATGTTATTCAGTAAGATTTATCTTTCCCTTTTATTCTTGGACGGTTTTGCATCGTCTTTGGCGAACAAAAAGGTGAAACGTTACGTTGAGTGAAAGTCTGGCGGAACGTTGAGAACCTTAAAACTAACAAAATCACGTAAGACCGTTTGAGAAAATCGGCAGGCTGAAGTGAAATACGACTGTTTACGCGAATTTGAAGATTTCTCTTTTTAAGGTATCTTAGTTGGGGAGTAATAATATAGATAGAACACCGAACCATCACGAATTATCTTAAGCGTGTTCTTCCTTCTTGCATAGTGCCTGTTGAGATCTGCCTAATATTTTTCTAGTTAAGGTTATCCGGTATAACACCAAGGTCGTGAACGTGTTATGGCGCGGAATGTTGTGAATGAACAGTTCCTAACATGCTGCATTTTCATCAAGCATAATTATGGCTGTATAAGCACTCGCAATAATGTGCTGAATTTTTAAAAATTTAATCTCTTAAATTACCAACATACTTTCAATTAGCAGTTTCATTGTGAAAGAATGGTAGTAAATTTACTACATAACTTAAGAGCTTAAATTGAATAAATAAATACATTTATTTATTCTACCATCAAGCTCTGCCAATGACAGTTTAGCATTTCCTAAACATTTTTAGCCCCTTTTATGAATTTGAGTAATAATTGATCCAAAAGAGAATATTCTTATTGTATATTATATATGTCAGAAACATAGCTAGCATTTTTTATTGAAAAGCGTTAAAATCAGGAATCGTTTCCAATTGCCTCACAATGAGTTTTCTCGGAAAAGTAAAATCAGAAACAATACGGTTAAAGTCGGCCTTAATTGAAACTCATTCCCTGGACTAACTCGATCTGCTCCATCATATTTCTACCATTATTTTCACTCCATCATAAAATCGACTGTACAAAAACAACAGGTATCACATCGAATAGCTTTAAGCGAAAATCCCAGAATGCTGCGGATTAGTAATTCGCTAGATATAATCTTTTAATCTGTCTATCTGCTAATTTGCAGTTTTCGTACAAATTATTTCGGTAGAAGGCTCTCAGATATCAAATATCAGATAGGTCTGCTAATTAGAGGGTTTTTCCTCAGGGGTCTACGCATGGACTAATTCAGTCATTAAAAAATATTGGTTTTACTAGTAATGACATATTTACGTAAAATCTAAATTCCCAATAAATCCAAATCAGATTATGGGTCTCTCTACTCGCTACACCAATGGTACCTAAATTGTTTCGGGTCGAGCCCCCCTGATGAGCATCCTGCTAACCTTCTCCTTCCATCAACTCTCCTCCGAAATCCCAAAACCAAGAAATTTATGTTATTAAATAAGGCGTAATATTGTTGACTACCAATTTATGTATTGTATCATAACTTTTTATTTAAAGTTTAAATTGAATATCTTTTACAAATTAACATCGTTATTGTCTTGGATGTGTAGTAACTGAAGAAATTAGTGTGGAGGACGGTAGCTGCTCATTTGAGTTGACAATAAAGCCTTTAGATTGGGTTGCGATGAGGAAAGATCTCGATACAGAATATTTTGGATTTCGGTTTCGATGGCATCCGGAGTAGAAAACATCGAATCACTCAAATAGTTTGTTCCAAAGGGGGTGTTTGAGGGCTTCTCCATAGTACATGTAGATAGTAGTTCTCCTCCCGGAACCCTTCCACGCTGATTTCATCAAAGTCTTCTTTCGAGTTTTATTCATTTTTTCAACTGTTATTCACAACTGCAGCATCATATTCATACTGCTATCGTTTCCAAGTTCGCTGAGATTTATTTAAATCCCTCATACATAACCTATTGCATTATTTTTTTTATTTGATATACTGATGTTAGAGAGTCATGAAGGTACAACTTTCATTGTATTAGTATTCTGTTTCCTGTCTCTCTTTTAATGTCTGTCTGATTGTGAGTGTCAAGTGTTATTTTGCCAGTTTCCATCCGGTTTAGCTAAATTTCCAATGAATGTGCTGTTAGGGCTGAAGATGTTTTTCTACTAGTTTCATTTATCACAAATCATTACTTCACCATACGCATGTGCAAATGTTAAATTGAAACTTTGGGGACTGAATTTCTTTCGAATTTCTTGTAACGTTTTCGTGCAAGTACATCAATGCTAAAAGATGTTACGTATTGTAAAAAAAATCGCTCTTAATTCATATTGCGCAATTGGTCAGCACTGCGTCTGGCTAGATGGAAGGTTCAACCGAACTACCAGACGCAGCAAGAAATCGATATTCTCATCCTTGGGAATGAAGCATGTACCTACTGGTCTTCAAAAGCGTCAGGATCTTGAGGCGTAAGACAGCTATTGCTAATGGCAAACTTCAATCAGATTTCAGTGAGGCGCAGCCCCGTCTGTTGAGGGCTCTTTGAAATCTCCAGGGAATGACGAACCTGAAAGCGGGTTCCCATGGCCGATGGGACTCAAGTGTATTTGGTCTGAAGAGGAAGCTATCGGCTCCGAACACAATCTACGGAGGGTATAATGGAGGAATGAAAAAAGGAAACCTGGACATCCCGCCCGGGTCAAGTAGGGTCCGGGTTCGCCACTGACTGGATAACTTTCTACCGTTCGACGGTAAAGGAAAATAAGAAGGGGGAAAAAATCGAAGGAAAATACAGCATAATAGGACCCCAACCTTTTACAACCAGGTTATCACCACGGAGGAAGGTTTCTGAAGTGAAGATGTAGTCTAGTCTATTCGGAAGGGATGGTTGGGTCTTGCTATCCGCACAGTACATCGTAAATCACATTGGGGACTAGTTGAATGGACATGCTCTCGAATCTGACCCAGCGAGTTCCCAATACAGAATTCATATGATTTCGCCGTGACAAGCAGTGAACAGAAACGTTGATCGAAAATCGCTATTTTGATTTTTTTTTTTTTTAAAATAATATATATGTTTTTTAATTTTGAAACATGAACCTTGTTTTTAGGCTGGCTTTTTATAGGAATGTTTAATTAGACCTAAATTGGCTGATCATTCTTAATCAGCGACGAGTGTTGCTGATTCTGAGTGATCAATCGAAACGAATTGGCAACTAACGGGCTTGGGGCGGGATCAAGACAGGAACATTGCTAATCCTTACCGATGGGTTCATTATTTTCCGATAGTTAATTATATCCTAATTGACCAATCTTTCGTGAAACGAGTACAAGTAGTGAATGTTCAAAAACTAATTAAAACATAGGTAACTAAATGAAAGAAAAACCGTTGAAGAAATTAAGTAATTAATCAATAAGACATACCTATAAGAAGTTGTAACAAGAACTAGACAACTATCCAAGTACGAGAATAAAACAACCAGAATACTAATCAATGTTTGCACCTATTAACTGAAAACTAACGATATAGTTTTGACTTATCGATAAATATCAGAAGAACCAGATTGTAAGCTCGTTACATCAAATTACCTGTAGGTTAACCACGGTGCATTCATTTCGAAGATGGATGGTGCTGTATGGACACGACGTAGTCATCTGCAAGTAGAGGAAAACAGAACACCTACATATGCTTCACTTGTATGAGAATTACATTTCATAATACTTGAAAAACTCGGAACTCATGAAACTAAATTCCTCAGCAATTATATCTGCTAATGCGTCCTCCACATGATACTACGGAATTTTCACCATGCCCTAGCTCGTTCATATTCACATTCATGTTCACGTAATTTTTCCTGTCCAACTTCGAGCCCTTAACGAGAGTCAACCGATGAAGATTCAGCAGTCCGGATGGGCAATACCGATTCTTCGTTGGAAAGTCTATCAATTATGAACATTTCGAAAGTTTCGTGTATTCAGATTTTTCAAATTTCGACGCTTTTCTGTTGTCAATTTTATTTGAAGATAAAGTTACTGTAATGGCTCCAAAATGAAAATTTTGAAACATTTTCTTCATGGAAATAACTTTTTAGGTATTCTGAAATGATTCCAGGATTTTAATGCTATTTTTGTATATTTGCATGTATTTGACATCCCAGAGATAACTCTAGACAGGATTGAGACAAAACTTCGTCCTTTTGCCAAAAAAACTAGCATTTCAATAGAAAAGATGAGTTCGTTGGACACTCGTTATGATCTGGTAAGCCCCGTAGTGAGGCACTTTACTTGGTTGCTCATTAGTAACAAAAGATAGCGCAACCCTGAGCAATTATGGTACAAGCATTTAAAATTTAACTGAAGCAAAGGAAATCAAAACCTAGATAAGAATAGTGAATTGTTGTCTGCTTACGCTCTAGGAGAAATAGTCCGTTTTGGATAGCGGCTCCTGATATCGGATTGTGAAATGCCAACAGCGGCCGCTGGTAGGAGGCCACTGGTGATATAGATTTTTTGAAATGTTTCGGATAATCTTGAAAGATGTAGAAAGGCCGGTGTTACCAGTAATCCCTAACCATGGTTAAAGCATGTGATTGTATTACGGATGTTTGACCGTTGATTGAGAACAAACCACTTTCACCAGTAAAATAACTGTAATCGGTAATTATCGAGTCACATCGTTTCCATAAAACATTGATTTTAAGTTTAAACGATGATTCAAACTATTTAAAAGAGGGTGCTAACTAGATAACTGTGATAACGTAAATAACGACCCTCAAGTTTTGCTCTATTCCCGTTTTTGTTCGATTAGTGCTTGCTTTACTTTACTTTCTCTACTTCTTGTTTTCTGTTTTTGTAAACAGTGTTTACTATGTTCATACGTCATTAGTTGATTTTGTTGTGACACATATATTATTGGTATATACAATAGTTTTGAAAGTCGGTACCTCATCCCAAAATCGATTCCGTCGAACTCTGAATCCTCCGTTTTCTCTCTAACCCATCGTGGACGACGAACACCACAGACAAAGTGTCATCTGAATCTGTATCATCCGCTCGTCAAACTAGTCCCCAAGCAGGTACCAATGCACCATTTAAACCACTATGGAATTTTTTTAAAAACAGATTAGCTAAAATATCTAAAAACATGAGCAGATAGGAAAACTAACAATAACACGGAAAAGCAAAAATATGCCACAATGAACAGCATTTCGGAATGAATACAAAGATAACGAAGAGAACTGGTATCAATCGTGGTTTACGACGCTAATCACGCAAATTCTATCGGATGATTTTGATTGTCGATTTACGGCATTTGATCGGTGGTTAATCTGAACTGGAGTTGGTGATATCGGCATCGTTGTTTAATAGCCGAGATCTCCGATTGATTGAGTAACCATTGATTTAAAACGTTTGTGAAAACAGTCCTTACAGCAAAGATCATATCCATTACTACAGATTCTGTGATGCAATTAAAAAAAAAAGGGGAAAGCCTTTACTAATAGAATCCAATAATTTCTACCTAAATTCAGAGTGCTCTCAAAGTTGATGAATAGTGGTCTTATTCATGTGTATTTTAACAACTTCTTAGTATTTACTAGTACCCACCAATAAAGTCCACCACAACACCATCAAAGCATGGTAGATGACATTTTCTTAATAAATATTAATTACAATAACTATAGATCTATCTTAACGAAATGGCATCTACGGAGGTGAGTTATGTATTCCAACTAGTTTGATTCGGTCTGGAACCATTCCACGGCAGAGCTGGTTAAGTTAGACAACACAACACAATTGCTCGACACCCAGCTCAAAACGAGGAAATTCGATGCGCAGCATCGATTAGCTTGTCAGGCTCAGATCGGGAACGTAATTGCTGGGAAAGCTAACGTGTTTGGAAGGAAATGAGCCAAACGCGACCGCCCTTAGTTCTCATCAAGGAGGAGGGAAATAGATCCCTGTAGCTCCCCCTCCCTGTTTTCGAGAGCCTCCTATAGTTAAGTCAGTTCTCTGACGAGAATCCGAGATAACGACGTCGATTAACGATCGTCGATATTGAACGACCAACAAGTGGCTGTTACCTTCAGAACACCGGTAACATCCACGTCAAAGCCCGTAGCGCACGATCCCCTCCCCACAGACACCGTTACTGTCCTACAAGCCTTCTATTCACCCGAAGTTCACTCTGAAGTGATAAGTCTGTGTTACTTAGATGCTCCATCAAGTTTAAATTAGCTTTAGGGCCACTTAGCCGAACCTGCTGCTAACACAATATTATTATTTACTGTTCGTCGGCTTAGTTCAACAACTTGATGATGAAGAGTTAGGAATTCCGTATGCACATGAACACCCATACCGAATGCAGTATTGCCATTCCACGGGTTTCCTGCAAGACGTTTAATTATCATATAATTACACAAACAGCATCTCACTTTCTTTTACTGTCGACACCTTGGGAGTTGGGAACACCACACCCAAATACCAATGTTCCTTCTGATTCTGAGTAATATCAGTCTGTTCATATTGAAAAAATACTAGTTATTAATGGGTGATCATGAAACGAAATAAATATATATATCCCCTATGATTCATTCACTCGCAAACACTTTACACAAGTGGTGATAGGGAATTGTAGGGACTCGAATCAGAGTAAAACAAGGATCATAAAACATACACACTCACAGAAATTTCTGTGATTTTATTTATGCTTCCCAAACATTTTTACACATATGTGTTGTATGTGTATTATGAATATAGGTGTAAGAACCTTTTTAAAAAGTCGTGGAATGAATCGATTCTGTCGGGGACTAAGATGTTTAAAGAAGCTCATATCAGGCAGTATAGATATGAAAAACGCTGCCAATTATTACACATAGGTGTATTATTTCTGTAATAGATAACTTCACAACGCAGACTACTTTCATATGATTATTTGACGTAGTTGGTCGTACATAATCTAAATTCGGCGCCTATTGCCTTCATGCTTTGTTACGATTACCATTATTGTATTCCATATGATTTAAAAAGAGCTCAATTTAATTTCTAAGCTTCTGCTCATCCGGTAGAATGTGTACAACACCAAAACATACTTCTATACTATTATCTTGATTGTCACCAACCCTGTTAAATGTAAATACGCGATGAATACAGAAAGTGCTATAAAATGTGAGTTCGGATGATTTAAAAAGAACTCTTTTTAATTCTCAGCACATAAATTAAAATAAATTTGCCACATGGTCCTTCATCTGATCCTTGTCCAATGCCTTTTAATTGACTGCTAGATGGTCCAATAACGAGATGCTGACGGCGACTTAATTAAAATCTGATATTAAATTAAAGCTGATATTCATAGATGAAAAAATTGTAACCCCTCGAAGTTTGTTCATTCACGTTCCAACATATGTAGATTTCAAAAATCGAATAAAAAAAACTGTGTGTATACCATAAACCGTCTACTGTACAATGCTTTTCTTCAAACTACTGGACTTGAATTTACAAAATTTGACTAATAAAATCATCCATAGGTCTAAGATGTGCCAGTTATCTCGGCGTCATGTTAAGTCAATTTCAGGAAGCAATACTAAGGGCTTGAAATAACAAAAAA
The DNA here is from genome assembly GCA_031894815.1 of Creontiades dilutus. NCBI lineage: Eukaryota > Metazoa > Arthropoda > Insecta > Hemiptera > Miridae > Creontiades > Creontiades dilutus. Next base: position 1,062,706 of record JAVIWC010006631.1, on the reverse strand, counting down.
TTGAAATTTAAAAAAACATTAGATGTAAATGAGATCCACATGTAGCTGTCACGCTACCGTACCTGTACCATTATTATGATAAAATTTATCATAATAATTAATCATAATATTTAATAATGAACATGCTAGGGATTGAAAACAGTGATTTTTTATTTTAGTTTATTATTTTCAATAGTGAACTATTTGAATCCACCAAGAAAGTCGCTCAAAACTTGTTGATTTCATTTTCAAGAAGCGTAGAATCCATAAATCAAACAAAAAAGCTCTCTATCGACCACCCGCTCAGTTAAACAAGTCGGCCAGAGACAGCTCTTAGTCACTATAATCGATCATGACCGACCATGAAGAATGAACAAAAATGCAGAAATATTAAAAATTATAATACTTATCGAAAACATTCAAATAGAATGAGCCCAATTTGACGTACATCCGTTCGCTCTCCATAAGGGCACAGACGAAAAGAACCTAAACATGAATGTGAACCTGTGCGTTAGTCAAAATAGCAAAAAATGCCAAGTAAATTTTGACGAACGAATCAGCTGATATAATTGCAATTGAATTTTGTTTTCAGAGATCATTTTGAGATCGAGTTCTATCAAAACTTATGTTGTATTTGTGACAAGTTAGGGGCATTCTGGTTTGACTCTTAAAGTTTCAGTTATTCTATTCAAAACTGGAATTCAACTGTGTCGGTACCTACACCACATCCTTCCGCCTTTAGGAAATACAAAAATTGAAGGCAAGTTATGGGGACACTCATAACCTGAATGATAGTACATTTCTTTCCAAATCTGTCCATGTTCAGATACTGTACATACCACACATTACTTGTTTACAGAAAAAAGTTTTTTAATATAGTAATGAACCTTTGTACATTAATTTGTATCGTTTTTATTTATAATGCATGTTCGTTGAATTAAAGACGATCAATAGGAAACTTTGGTATTGGAAGAGCGTGTGCACATCTTAGCTACCGACGCGGATAGTAATATGCTGAACATGCAGATTACCTGATTACGATTGAGTATCACGTTCGATCCTCAGACCTGCATTCTGTCTCTCTAATTACTTAATTAACAGTTAATCACCTGAATGATCACACGGTGTATACGATGATAATATAATCCGAGATGTTCCGAGAGTACGTCTCCCCTCGATGGAGCGCAGTTCATAACATAATTACATCCGAAGTTGTACGTGATCAATTAATTTGGTCCTCCGATGTGTCTTGTAATATTCGAATCCCTGTCCGGCTATTAGGAACGGGAACCTGAGGGTTGGAAATTCGTTGCCCACCCGTCGCTGTGTTCTTAAGGATGTGTGCGGACAGCCAAAACATAGGAGTTAATGGGGTAAGGTCAGACAGAGGTGCACTGTCCGCACAGGGGTTTTCCGCACTAATAATGTAATAAGATAGAGAGGTAGAGCTTTATTCAATACGACTTCTCCAAAATCATCATAGTGTATTCATGTTAAATTGAGTTGACCTTCAGCCTTTTGTGTGCCAAGAAATTGTTGACAACACATTTTATTGTCAAACAGGTTGTTCTAAATTAAATATTACTCTATCCACAAGATTTTAGTCTTCTTAATTGTTTCGTATTTTCAACAATTTTTCAGCACATTTTCATTGAAACTTGAATACACTTTTAAACATAATTTTGAGCTTCAATTTTCAAACTACCTCGTCCATTTTTGATACACAGGGTCTTGGTGATTGACCCATGTTTATATGTAAACAGTTTTTGACACAATTTCACACCCCGCTTCCCTTTTTTTACAAACCGCGTTACAAATACATGAAGTATATTCATGAATTGTTTTTTATGACTACGCACTTTTAATGAAGGAAAAAATTATTGAAGACTTTTTTATAAGCTTGAATATGTTTTTAATCCCTACCATATTCACTATCCATCATAATAACGTTCACTAGCAAGATGTTCCCTTTGTGGTGTATTAATTTTTTGTAACAACATAGTGTGTTTAATGAAGGAAAAATTTGAAAACTTTTTTATAAACTTGAATATGTTTTTAATCCCTACCATATTCACTATTTACCATAATAACGTTCACTAGCAAGATGTTCCCTTTGTGGTGTATTAAGCCTTTGTAAGTAAAAACATAGTATGTTTTATGGGAAAATTTCGAAAATTTGCAATTTTTAGGAACTACTGCCCACATAGAGTACCACATATAACTGACTCACTTTGTTCCGGATTAGTAAGCCATTATATTTAAGTTAAACTCAACATTACCGATGTCAAAATCAACACTTCTCAAGTAAAATTCAACAATTTCCAAACCAAGCATGTTTAAATTTGTTCAGCATAAGGGCCATTGTCCATTTTTGTCGTTGTAAGGCTAGGAGCTACACAACTACATCTGCGCTCAAAAAAGAGGTAGGGTAGCGTGACATTTAAGGCTTCAAATAGCATGCGTTAAGACATCCCCCAATTACATCATTTAAACACGCTCGATCTCGGTGAGGTTCGATAGGATGGGGAATGGGCCTATTCACGCGTATTCGACGAATGTGCATGTCAATATGACCAAGGCCTGAAATGGTAAGTGGGACTTCGGGTGATGTGCTGGTATAATGAGCCATTGACATCAAATGGTTTGTTGGCGTGTGTTGGGTCGGGTGTTCTTAACACGCACAAACACAATAAAACAATGTATTGGCTTGAAATTAAGCCAAACGGATCAGATTTCGCAAGCGCCTATTAGGCAAAGAATAAAGAAGAACCTTTTCAGTGAACAAAACTAGTTATCTCAGAACAAAAAGCTGCAAATTAATATACAGTTTATCTCGCATTATCGTGTCCTACTATGGACATCATTGGACTTGTACAGAGATTAATTATTCTGCTAGGGGGACAGGTTGTCCGAGCGAGCTGGGGCGTCAGTCCTCTTGCTTTTTACTTTCAGTGGGAGTACTGATTGCCCCGGTTCGAATCCCTCTGGCACCAATGATTAGGGCCAAAATCCTATCAAGTGTTGTATACCTGTCCTGTCGTTAGACAGTTCACCTCTGATCTCGATATCACGTGAATCCTAAACGCTCCCAACCCAGGGGCATGAGGCAATGGGAAGCCACGAGCGAAATCGTCAGACCTAGTTCCGATCCTCTCTGGAGGACGGCTGACGACGTCCGCGACACCTCCGGATAATCGGACGAAAATCCAAGGTGAAATTCCTTGTTTACTTTAATTATTCCGCTTTTTTTTACTACTTGTTCTCCTCGACCTTCTACTGTACTGAATTAAAGCTTGGGAGACAGCGCTAGGAATGGTATATTCGCTCTCAGGCATCGTACTCAGATGGCTGTTCCCAGCTTCTCGTCTCCGCACAGCCCTTGCTTCAAAGAAAAACCTTCCGATTCTTTCAAATATGGAGGTAACAAATGACCCTACCGCAATCTGAGTAGTATCATTCAATTCATGGAAGTAATTTATGTCCGCATAACAATGTACTACCCACTTACACCTACACATTTTTAAATTTCGACTATTTATATTTCAAGCCTCACGTATTGTTTCTTGGGATAGGGTAAACATGACGCGGAGATACCCGGCACATCATAGATCGAAGGATAATTTGTTTAGTCAACTTTCGTAAATATAGGTCCTGCAGTTGAGAGAAACGCATGGGACGACATAACAATTTTTGTTCGATTTTTGACATCTACCTACCTTGAAACGTAAACGAATGAATTTCGAGGGGTTACAATTTTTTTGTCGAATACATATTGAGGGACAACACTGGTAAATGGTTGGATTTAACGGGTTTTTATGCCGAAGTCAGCTTCTCGTCTTTGGAAAATGTGGCAGCAAATTACTAGACATGTAGACTTAATGATCAGCTGAGCGATCCATGTAGCAAATTTATTTCCTTATCAGTCTATGGTGGTAAGAATTAAATACATCTGGAATACAATAATTGTAATTGTTACCAGGAATGGAGGCGCGAGACACGTTATTTATGTAGAAGGGTTGTTTACTACACAAATATTCAACCTTTGCGTTTCTCACATCTATGCTGAATGACGTGGGCAACATCTTGGTATACATTCGTTACATAGTGAGGGACTAGTAAAGCTGGTGGCACTATTTTAATATTAATTTTCACGTTAGTAATACAGTTATTTCTATAAAATGTTCCTAAAAAATCAAAGTTTTTGGATTCATGCTCTTTGGGTTTTATAGCGTGACATGTAATTCACGTAAACCATGGAGGATGGTAATTTTACTAGAGACTGTAGGAGGGTTACCCCCTCTTGTTCATTACCAGATTATGTGCCTACCTAACCGATATCTTTCTTGATTTAGAGCGACCTGGAAGAAGTAACCCCCTCTTCTAAGGGAAAATCCCTTTAGCCCAAAAGGGCTTCAGCCCTTCAGTGACTCCATTACCATAATGATGACGATTCCCAGGAGGAATGGGCAGATAACCTGAGCGGATCGATGTGCGGGTCGTGATGGGCAGCCGTTATCCTTCCTGAGATGACGCGCACCGCCGGCCGAATGGGCCCTTTTACGGCGGTTTACTCGTTAAAGCGTTGCGACCAGCCGTTAACGTTGTTGATACTTGGTTTCACGTTAGTGTCACTTTAAAAATTGAGAGCCGTCACGGACTAAAGCGGTCACGTGATTGCCCATCTTAGAGTCATGAGTTCCTTCTAATGCTCGAGACTCGGGAAAAATTATTAATTTCTTTATGAGGAAATAAATTGTATACAGCAAAATCATTCGCAATTTCTATCATTGCAAATTGCGGGCTTATTCGTTCTACAGCATAAAAACTCGGACACAAGCCAGTAGCAAATCATTAATAAAACAAAACACAGTATAAAACGTAATGAACTATGTACAGCCTGTAAATCGATAGAGGTAATTACGGTTAATTCAAGATTGAAAGGAACAAACACAAGTGTATGGCTTTAATAATTAAAGCCATACACTTGTCATAATAAGCCATACATTACTCATAATTGTTATGAGAAAAATATACAACGGCTATAGGAATTGTCAGAACAAGATAAATAGGGACATACATCCACATAACAATTATAAATCAATTCTTGTTTTAAAATGGACAAAAGGATTTCATAACCAAAATGATGACATTAGGAATATCGTGTCGCTCTCGCCGGATCTTAGTTACCATTTCTCCCGCTATACAGTGCTCATGGTGATTTGCCCTAAATTCCCACTATTCCACTCTCGTTATCAGTCGCATTGTTATCCCAGGAGAGGGACAAAATATTGGTCTCCATCCCCTACAACCGACCGCGGATTTCTAACGTGCGTTTTTCACTCCGCAGCCTGCCCATGATCCGGTGGTCAAACGGCACCCGAAAGTGCTATCAAACAAGTATGGTTTGAGGAGAAAGCTGATCAAGCTCGGCCATGTCCAATGGTTGTTCGGACAAAGAAGAATTATTGATTCTTGTCCTAGCAACCAAATCAGCAAAAAGATGAAAATGAAATGGACATTGCCTAATGTAGTGACTATTTAAGATATTTTCCAAGGGATTCTTGCATTATATCATATATATGTACCTTTTTAGGGAATTTGATCATTTATCATAACTGCATAAAATCTCAGACATAACAGGTACAAACAGGTGCTCCTGTCCACAGAAATTCAATAGAAAATCACAATTCGTTCCTTTTACACCTCAAACTAAGATGTTTCGCCGCAGCAGGTTGTCTTCTGTTTGACAACGTTGGCTTCTCAGTTCTTCTGTCAACAATTCATGTAACTAAATTAGATTGAATGTTGGTCATGCAATAAGATTAACACTCATGTTCAGAGATAAGTGATTTCATGTTTTGAACATCAACAACTTTTTAATCAAATTTAGTGTCCATTTGAGGAATTGAGTAATCGAATCTCCATGATCCTATAAAACAGACAGTTAAATTACTTAATGGCTAAATTATAATAAATTTAAATAAATCGAATAATTTAAATTTTACTTCCGGATGAAGGGAAGTACAATGATTCCATTTGTAGTCAGAACAATCAGACTATCCGGGCCAGCTAAGTTGATTGAGTAGCCGATCTTAGCTCCAATCTAAGCTCAACCCCCGCCAGGGTGAATGTTTAAGAAATGGCGAAAATGCATGTTCCCGGCTTGTGTGGTGGGTGAAGCCAACCCCTTCCGACTCGTATGGGCCGGGGCGTCCCCTTCGCTGTCTCGCTGAGATGACAAACTGCGATCCACCGCCGAAGGTCGCGCGCGTGTTCCCCGCAGAGGCCCCTCCCAGCATACAAATTACTGTGGGGAACGTGCCGGATCCACCGCTTTCCTACGCTCCCCCAGAAAATATATTTTACGCATCGTAATTTCGTGGTAAATTACAGTTTGAGGCAGGTGACTGTAATTTTGTCCTCGGCGCCCTCTCGCTCCATGCAGGAAAAAACACTGCAAATTATTACAAACTGCCGTATTATTTTTCCGTGTAGATAAACTTTCCACAGACAGGTTCTCCCTTTCTCAATATTATCCTAACAAACCGCCAGTTTTCAGAAGTAAGATTCGCTATAACTTACAGTATGCTTCGTTTAGGCTAAACGAATCGGATGGACCTATCAAAATTGTATGTATCGGGGTCCGGCGGGAAAGTATGGTCTTTTTGAAAAGACCTTGACCCGCTGATTAATCGATGAAATCGAAATAATATATTTTTTGGTTTCTTTGTAATCAACCAAGAGAAAAATTTACATTTCAAGATACGTATATTTACAAATTCGAATATGAAACCAAATTCGTGATTCGCCGTTAGCCTATCACCGTCCGATGGTTGTTTTTAATGGACCAAAGAACATGAAATTTGGATCAAAAATCACACATCGATCCGGGGTGTGATGATCGAATGTGAGACTACCCGGATTACCGCACCATCAACCGTTCCCTAAACATTTAAAAACACTACAAGTCATTACACAGAGGTTTATCATTTCTGTATTAGAAAAACCCTTCTAAGTAAATCAATGATGTACGTATATTAGACGTAGTCCGGGGTACATATTCTAAACTAGTCGTCTCGGGCCTCTACATTTTGTCTTGTCCTCTGAAGACACCATAAAAAGTGCTCGATTCATATTTCAACATGTTACATCAATTAGGAACGGAATTAGCCCCGAGGTCCAGATCACCGATAGTACCTTATCTCCACATTTTTAATTGACTTCTAAGTGTCAAAAGACCACTGGATGACTTCGTCTTAAATATAACTCCGAAAACACCAACCTTTACAAGTCCATTTGGTAGAGACAGAAGCTGATATCAAAACTACTCAAGTGGGGCGTGCAAAGCCCTACTCGCGCTACCATTTCTATTCACATGTTTCGATGAAAAACGATCCATTTACCTCAAAACCATCCAACCCATATTACAGATTAAAGTAAGGTCTTCTATGGTGCGATATATTGTTTATGGATACGAAGTGAAAATCCACGAGTAGATTAACTGAAATTCAGCGCTGTAACATAAAACGTCAACTTACTCTTCACTTGTATTATAATTACGTTACATAGGACTTGAAAAATTCGTTTTCAAAGGGAGCTCATGAAACTTCACAGCAATTAGGTTTTTCGAATCTTTTAGGGCACGTCTATCAATAATGAACATAAAAACAATAGTGTTATTACAAAAGTTTTTGATATTCAGATTTTTGAAATTTCACCCCTTCCATTTCACCCTTCAGTATTAACTGTGATCGATACTGACGCTTAGATGCTATCCCAACTAGACCCCAAATGTGATTTCTGATCCTCTTTTAGAAAAGCTCTAGACGGCGGACGGACTGATTTTTGTAAATTCAATTTTCGGATTCCACCCATCTTGAATCATGAAACAACAAGTTGTGAGGGGTTTTATCCCGTTTCACCGACTGTCATTGGACTGGATTGATGATTGCATCACGGTGAACCCATATACCGTGTGATGATGAGCTCACCAATAAAAAGTCACAAGTCTACTAATTCAGAACTGTAATAATATGAGAATCTCCGCTAGGTTTTTACATCCTTAGTAACACGTAAACAAAAGCTAAAACAAATGCTAAACAAATTAAAACACGTTATCATGACAACTGGAGAAGCTCATACAACATCCTCCCCTCATAAGTCAAGACGGGCAGGAGTCTTGACAGCTCGTCGAGGTCTTGATCCAGTGGATGGTAGAGGAGTCGATGACATGGGAGTGGCTGGAGAATCTGCATTGGCTTGTGGAGGGAGACGAGTCAGGTTAAACTTATTGCGTCTGACTTCCCCTCCTCCGTCCAGCTGTATAATGTAGGATCTTGGAGTGCCATGAACCTGCACGATAGTACCTGATGACTCCATATCCCGAATCCAAACCTTCGCACCTGGTTCATAATCAGGTGTTTCATTCCTTGCACTATGTCTCCGATCATATTGTCCCGTCGCGACTGGGTTTTTTTCCGGTGATGGCGATCGGGAGTTTTCCGAACTCGGATCGAGATCCCGACGGTTCCGCGTTTTCACGGCTTTTTTGTCTTTTGAACGTTTAGGCGGCATGATTCAATTATACTTCTGACACCATGTGATAAGCTCACCAATAAAAAGTCACAAGTCTACTAATTCAGAACTGTAATAATATGAGAATCTCCGCTAGGTTTTTACATCCTTAGTAACACGTAAACAAAAGCTAAAACAAATGCTAAACAAATTAAAACATGTTATCGTGACAACTGGAGAAGCTCATACAACATACCGAACTGCATCTCGGTCCATTGAGTTTGTTTTGAGGTTTATAGAATGCGTCAAAATATGTTGGTTGAATGATTTGAAAATGGATTTTCAACATTCAACTCACGTAGGACGTCTAACCTATGCATAATCCTGATTTCTTCTCTTAATCCTCATGTGAGTCAAGAGGGTTTTTCGTAGTTCGAGCGGCTCTTGCCGGCAGGGGAAAGGCTCCAAGTGATATGGTATCAAGCTCGAGAGAGTTTTCCTTATAAATCACAGATCACGGGCGGCTCAATGGACCGGAAACTCGGCCTTCCACTCCAGTTTGTATCCGTTCGGTTGTTCTCGGCGGCCGTCGATGCCTCTTTCCGCGCCTTTCCCGCAAAAACCTCTGCACTCTGGCCCGTTTTCCGCCCAAACGAGTGACTCTAGATATTAATACCACCCAATACCACTATTTCTCCGTATCAGAATCAAACCCATCAGATCTAAAACGCCATCATTGAATACGGACCTCTACTGAAGACGGACTCAAAGAATCTGTGAGTTTTCTGCCAGTCTCTATGTCTATCTGAATCGCCTAGCTGCACAAACTAGTTATTAATGTATAAACTACTGTTTGTTTTTCCCAGAATCATACTCATCAACACACTCCTAATTATCCAAATTCGGTTAAACAAAGAAAAGGAACTCCCAAAGTACCTCTCCATCTCACAACAATAACCGCAATGAACGTAAGGTCCATGTCAATACCGCTGAGTATCACTACGAGAATTTCTGGCTTTCATTTTAAATATTTGACTTTCCAAACACCTAATGTGATAGAAATGAACTCTGACAACTCTTAACAAGTGGGTTATCCACTTATTCTTAACGAATTGGTATGCTGTTGGCCTCGTCTGCCTATTCGTGTACCTTTCTGACACCACCAAACTTCACAGCCGAATGACTTAAGTTGTCAATCCTATTGATTCGTACTTACTGATGCCTGAACTTGAAACCATTTTGAAAACGTCCCCTCAAAGTATCTAACAGGATTCTGGCAGTCTCTGTATCTGTGTCAGTAGTTCCATCAAACACTGCCCGACTCCATAAGCGAGTGACTCGAATCATCAATACGACAGGCTTTCGTGCAGTGCAGCTACTTCCTATTGGATTGAATCGCACATAAAACTTCAGTCTGCATAAGAGTTATTTTTCCGATAAAACCCCTCTCAAGTCCGTAGAAGCATATCATTATGAAAAAGTAATAACGAAATTTCCGACCAGGTTTACCCAATGCCGGCTGTATGGATTATGGAAGTTGAGGAAGATGGAGGGGAGGGAAATGAAAAGAAGTGTCCCTACAAAAAGAACAACAATTCAGGAACAGTTCTAAAGAATCCTGATAACATGCCCTACTCAACCATAACATCTTCTCGGCCATGACCTTCATGTCATTGGGCCATATTAGTTCAGATACCGGTTCCCGCAAACCATTTCTATAATACTCATACTTACTCATCTTAGCCGGCCAGGCCTGCTTCATTTCTCGAACATCCTGGACATCCTGGATAGACTGATGGCAAATTTATCTGGCTTCATTCTTCAGTCCTCGGCATTTGGTACAGTCTCTCGTCCCACATCCCAGCTGTTATATCACGAAGCAAGAGCTATCTGCTTGGCGATCGCAACAGGACGTATAATTCTGCTGCTATGAGTTCTTGGACACCAGTGCACCACATGATACTCGCCAATACTGGTACTACTCGCACGGTACAAGTATTGGTTCATTTGATTTATTGAAATCCAGCTTAAAATCCTTATTAAAAAAAGAGTTCACGAAGATAATAATAAGTGTTATCTGTAATACAATAATTCAACTATTGAATTACACTATCAATGGAAATATCGTTAGCCTATAAGCTTAACGCAGTTATTTTAATGTTCGAACGAAAATGGATCCACCGACGTTATAATCAATGAGATAGCAATAATTGGTTGCATCATTCATCTCCATACAATGACGTGTATATGCATAGAGAACGCTAAGCATCGGGGAGCAAAGGTCGATGTATATTGGCATCGATCCGTAATGCCTTCACGTCAACGCTCCACCGATTGGTATCTGCTCTATTATACTCCTATTCCAGTATCATCGGAACTATGCTTTCAAACGACAAAAATCATCCCTTTCAAAAAGTATTGCGAGTGGAAGAAACATTTTTTCTCTCTTTTATATCTAAATGACAAAGTGGCTTGATAAAAATGGAGGAGCTTGAGTTTCACAGTCACTATTTGCATCAATCAGCACGGTACTGACATTTTTCCGGACTGACATGGCTTGTACTCACATCAGAATTTTTGGCATTGAACGTCGATTCTCTTTCGAACTCCTGCTAATGAAATCTCATATTCAAATGTGATTGGTGTTGAATTCGAAAGTAGGGTTTATTTCCATTAATAATCAAACATAATTCTTAATGAGTACAAAATTTTACTAAAGTAATAAATGTGACAGCGGGCACGAAATTGAACTATTGAAAACCACATGCACTCTATGGTGAATTTTCCTGTGAGATTTTATGATGAATAATGAACTGAACATGATTTATTTGGATGCAAAATAACAATCAACCATAAATGAATGTGTTACCATACAATAAAAACGGAGTAAAATAGAACGTTGTCTATATTTCCACAAAAATGATGAACGCACAGTTAAATTTTTTTCCTAGATAAATTTTAAGGTTTCAATGTTTGATGTTATGAACCAACATCATCCCCATTCTATGGAGTTGAAGGAGCCAGATATACAGTACCATCATGACCGGAAGGTCGTGCGGGTACTGTATAACCTAGCGCCGTCCGTTTATTGTTCTACTGACGATTATGTGGATATACCTATTTTAAAACCGGCCGTCAACGCTGGTCTATGTAAGCTTAGAAAAAACTATTTACAGCTGGGGTTGTGGAAACAAGATGGTTCTATGTGGTCCTGAGGTTGTAAGACGATTTTCTCTATATTCAACTACGTCGACGAAATTTCTTTTATGTCAACGTAATAATTTCTTGAGGTCGCGCTAAACAGATTAACGAAGATCCGTCAAAGTGGGCTAATTTGATTCAATGAAACTTTTTTCACACCCCAAATTCAATACTAGTGTTAGTTTTTTGACCACAGTATTCAAGCCCACATGAACATTTTAGTTTATAAACCCCACTTTTATCCTGAACGTTAATTTTATCCTGAAAAAAAAAAAAAAAAAAAAAAACCCAAAGAAACTTTAAGATTCTTATTCTTGAACCCAAAATTGAAACTGGATGAATTTTACTAATTTTATCTGAAATTTTCCCATAATAAGGTTTATTAATCCACTTTTTCTCTTCTATCTCAATATCTCTTACTAAATTACACACCCCTTCCCTACTCTTTTTCCTAAGAACCTTATTCCATATGGAATCAACAAGTTCGCCACCATATCCACAATTCATACCATAGCGTTACCATACCCCTCTCCACTGAAATCATGAAATATGAACTACTTTTCAATTGCAAAATCGAACAATGAAAAATCCAAGAGCATACAGAGGAAGGTTTCAAAGGGGGAAAATATCTGGGAAAAGCACAAAGCAATTAGAAAGCAATCAAACAAAACACGAAAATGGATTGAGAAAAGTGTCAATGTAAATGTGGAAAATGCTGAAGTTTATTTGATGAATGATTGATTAGATTTGAAAAATTGTAAGCTTGACTTGAAACACGTTGTGTTTGACTTCAAAAATGGGTTTGACAGGAAAAATGTTGAATTTAATTTGAAAGATGTGAAATTTGAAAAGGGAAGCAGCGATGAAGTTAACTTAGAAAACATTGAGTTAGACTTGTGTAATGTTGTTCTTGATTAAAGAAGCATCGAGTTTGAGTTCGCAGGGTGCTGGTAAATAAATCTACAAGCTGTGTCCATAGTAGACCCGGACACGACCGAATGAGGCCTACCAATGTTGGTTCCTTTCGCTTCGCTATCTTTATTCTCTAGACCTACGAAAATTCATCATCGAAGAATCAAAACAACGTAATACGCTCCTCAGCAGTTTTGTAACATCTAGTTTTATTGAAAAAGTGTTGTCGTTTTTGGTTAACTTATCCGACTTAAATCAGGTCATTAAAACAACTGAATTCAATTCACATTCTACGCATTCCCATGAATGTGATAACGTTGGAATGGCAGAGAGTTCCCAACCCATTTTCACTTCACATGCCGTGCTGAATACTTTTATTGTATGAGTTACTTTCTTTTGTGCTGCAAATCAATGTTACGAATGCCGTAACTTGAATACTAATGGCTCTTATCGTTATCGAGGTAAAAAAGGGAGGTATTGTGAACACGATACGGACAATTCTTCCTACCGTAGAAATTTCATGATATAGTTTTTCATCTCGATTATTGGATTCTACATATCCTGAAAAATTGAACAAGGAAGATTGGGGGGGATTTTGTTGGTGGGTTACGAAGGTTCATTATTGGAAATAATAAACCAAAATGTTCACCAAGAGATCTGAATTACTGAAACTGAGCCATTGGTAGTGATAGACCTCCATTTGATATCGTGCAAACGCAGTATATTACTCACTACACTTTGTTAAGGGATCATCCACACCTTAATAATAATAAATAATAAATCCAAAATCAGTAGAAACATGTTGTTTTTGGTCGTTTTATTCTGTACGCACCTACTTATATGTGTTTTATGAAACTATCATCAGATGTTTGGGAGGCACGATGATGGCTTGAGAAAAGCAAGATACTCGTATATTGCCTCCCTAGAGCTGGATAAACACGATCAGCTTACAAAGTTCCTGTGAGGGGCTCTCGCACAAATAGGCGTCGCCTCGTTATTTCTGGCTGATACGGATCGGAGACTCGGTTATTGCTGAAATAAGAGCTCATGACGCCGGGGAAACTCATCTGGAGAGCCTTCAACGTGATAACTGGGCAGGTCCGAGGGAAAATAAAATCGCCGTCTGAAGGTGACACCGCGGAGACACAGTGGAGAGACTGTCTCCGGCAGATATCTCTGCGGCCTGAGGGGAGTAGGCTACTTTACAACCCTTCGCCCTCCGGCCTTTATTAGCGGGATATCCGTTCCGGATCTGGGTCAAGGGGGTTTTCGGATTTCAGCTGCCGTCCAGTCGGTGGAGGAAATCAACAGATTCATTTCGCACAAACCCCATCGCGGACTTCGCAAACTGAAACCGCTGTTGCGTTTCTGAAAATAATAGCTCGCCCCTTCAACTGAAGATCAACATTTTAACCGTTCACCAGGTTACTAATAAACAACAAACGATTTGAATAGTAAGTGTCAAACCAACTTAGTTCTGGTTTCACCCAAGTTTTCAACCGGAGGCTTAAGCTGTTGAACAACGATGTTCGGTTTCACCAACTCCGGTTCAGATACACCAACACCACCAACAATCAAACACACTAAATCGACGATCAAAACCCACCAATCAAATTGTCAAAGCCCTAAATAATGATTAAAACCTTCGCTATCTTTATTCGAATTCCGAAAATCTGTTCTGTCGCGTTACTGTTCACTGTGCTGTTTATGCTATTTTGACTATTGTTTTTCATTTTTTATTTTTTAACTATAAACGAAAACTAAATTTTATCCAAATCACATGAAAATTGTATGAATTAGAGTTGTTACAACCATTTCACGTTTGAACATGCATAGTAGCTAATGATGATACTGTCGCGTTGAATTGGTGTAAAATCATTAGACCGTCCTTTCTCAATTACTCTGAAAATTTCCATTGAACCTCCATCCTCCATTGAACTATTAGAATCTCAGAAAAAATGCTTCGTAGATCATATCTTTTGTCATGCGCGGACTGATGTAATGGTTTTTGAGCAATGAAACATCGGTCGTCCATCAATGTTGCTGTCACCAACTGAACTCTTCCAAAATCCCTAGCCTGTGTGGGACAGGAGTGTTCGGCCAAACCGCATGGCCTATGCATTGAGTCCGGTCTTCAGCCGTACCTGTGTGGCGGCCTCTATGCGTTACTGAGGCGTAAAAGTTATTATGACCCACAAAGCGTAAAGGAAAGGTTGATAATAACGACATACTCGGCTAAACAAGAATACAAGTTGGTAATCCGCTTGTCATCACGACCTACCGCAAGAAAAGCGTATTATCTGAAATTCCCTTAAAACCAACCGACCCCCCCCCCCCCCCCCTCTCATTTTCTACTTATTCGAAATTCAGCGGATTGAGAATCTGAGTCCTTTTCATCTCTTCAGTTCAGACAATTAATTGATCCATCTCTCCGTTTCCAGTTTTAATTGCTAAGGGGAAAGAGCTAACGCGCTTCCGGGAAGGATTACACTAATTACAAGTGGTTGAAATGAGAAAATTTTCTTTCGAGATCTCTTACTTATTTTTTTTTTCCTTGTGTTCCAGGTAATGAAGAAAGTTTCAACTACCTAGTTGGTTTAATGAAATTCAACGCATTGGTGAGTAGAAACAAATGACAGAACTCTTTGATTACCACAAAGAACTCTAGTAAGAATGAAGCTGTGGCAGGAGGTTAACAAATACAAAAACAAAACGTTCAAGTATTAGCATTGGCATTTGAAAAAACTCTTTCAAAACGTTGAAAAATTGATAAAGGTTGTGTAACACATTTCTTATATCATCATTAGAGTTGAATTGATCTCTTGTCATTGCTCACATCAGACCTCCCATGTATTCACCTCCTGTTCCTACTCTACGTCAAACTATCTACATTAGTGGAAATAATCATCAATTTTACTTACTGCAATGCTGGCCGTAGGAAAAGTTATTGACAAATATATTCGTCAGCTCAGTCAATCTATTTCACAAACCCAATAACGGACTATCAAATGGAGAATAAAAATGAATGAGGCAAGCTTCAAGACAAGGATTGTACGAACTCTTAAAATCAAGGACTTACCTGTTTACCTCAATGGCAGTCTTCCTTTCACCAATGACGATAAATGCAAAGTTGTTATGAAAAACGCTGAATTTCAAACTCAGAAAAATTCCCTGCTAGCCATCAAATTTAAATAAAACATTTCTGCACAAACAACACACTCAAATGTTATAATAATTTAACACGAATTTATGATACGAATTCCGAAAATTCGCTCATTTGATCACGTTGCATGAATGTGTTTTTTACTCATTTAGGTTTTCACAATCTAACGTACGTAACTGATTTTGAGATGCTGAAAAACAATTTCATGTCTCTTTTGATGGAAATAATAAAACTAAATCAATATTGGGAGTAATAAATTCGATCATGACGGAGAAATAGGGGAGGAAAGCTGTTAATACTGTCGCCAGTCCTGTTTTATGGTTTTCGGATAAGGCCGGTATGTTAGTCCATTGAATAGCGAGTATCAATAAAAACGACTGAGCTTTTATTACGCTGGTACTTTGAGGCGATCTCTTTCGTCATCCGGCCGGTAAAGGGAAGTCACCTCACCGCGAGCTCACATAAATCGAAACCCGGGAGCCCATCTTCGGGCAATTACACGTTATAAGTTTTACCGTTGGAAACCCGTCTGGTTTATGAGGTTCATTTCCTCTCGACACACAGTTTTCCCCCACTTCAGTCTCTCTCGCTGCCATTTTCCACTTGAGCTGTATTTCTGGCCTGAACTTCCCTCAAATCTCCCCTCTTATCGCGACTCCGGGGCTGCGTTACGCCACTTTGGCGGTATTAGGCGTTTTTCAACCCTCCTCAAAAAGGGTAGATATTCTCCCTCTTTGGCGTCGAGTGAAAATTAACTTTCGGTTTGAGCGCATATTTTTCCGGGGTTTAGCGTTTTCTTCCCGGTTTAAGCACCTTCTCGATTCTTCACCCCTCAATGGGCGTGGAAAAGAATTAATTATGCGTTTCGAGTCCCTTCTTGAGGGGGGGAATGTTTTGGGAAAGTGCCCCATCGTAATATAGTATCACAATATCAGATACCTAATATCCATTATATCTTGGCTTTTACTACCAATTATCGAGGAAACACCTTGTATCATTTATAGGGAAGTTGTCATGATCGATGAATTTAATTGAATGAAAACTATCGAAACATAGTTATCAAGCTGAATATGTCACTTCAGTTAGGTCTCTAGTTGTCATTGAAAACTCACACCCTCGTACCACTGTGCAGTGCAAGAAAAGAGATTGCAGTGCAAGGAGAGGTATCTCCGTTATTGTACAACTTATGGCCTAATTTGTTTTTAGGATGTTTGTAAAAACCTAATACACCAACTGTGCCATGGATTTTGCGTATTTTTTGTTACTACATCAGATAAGTTATAATGCTTTTCAAAAATACCAAGGCTATACTTGAAGTTTTTTATTTTTAACTCCCTGCAATTTTTCCTAGCCATCATGTGAAATTCCCATGGCTCTACCTTTTCAGAAGTAAGAAAACAAAAACAAAAAATAGTTTGATAAGTTGAATTCAAGCTGAGAAAAGGAGGCATGAAACTTACTGCTTTTCAAGAGGATATCATTAGTTGAGAAAAATTACTAACTACCCTTAAATTATTATATGAAACAGAAATTATAATGAAACGACTTACCTGTCAGATCAAGGATCAAGGTCAACCTAGGAGAAGCTGGACCCTGGGATTTGTTGAGCCCCTTCCCCCCTCCCCCCTAGTGTGTGCTGCCGGCGGACAGTCCTCCAACTTTCTGCCCGCCTAGAACAAACGTTTCCATTGCCAGTATGCTGTTGGTCAGAGGCTTAGGTATTCGCAAACCACCGTTAACATCAAGGCTAGGAAATAGAGTGAGCAAGTAGAATCTATCAAGAGACAGCAGGCCGACTGGTCTCGCCACACCATACCCCTCAACTCCGAGCACCATCGACCACGTCTGGATTCCCACGTCCTTCGGTTTCTTTTTTACCGAAAAAAACAACAAATTCCTCATTTCGTTTATTTTTAACTGTTAAATATAACACACCTTTGGGCTGCAGCACTATTAGTTGAAAAACGCTGCAAATTAGAATGCAACTATTCATTATTCAAACATCAAATTTCTGCTCCTCTGAGATTTTGATTGCATTTTTTGATCTTATAGTCCTGAACTGGAACTTTTGTAACAATCTTTCTAAAATTTGATCAAAGTATACAAATGTACAATGTTCTTCATCGAAAATCACATTAATGAAATAAAATAAAACACCTATCCTCTAATGGTCTCCCAATACTTAGGGACATAACATTAAAAGCATAGCTGATACATCACTGTATACGTTGAATGGTATAGCATGATCTTATTATAAACTATCTGATAAAAATCATTAATGACATTTAAAAAACACCTACTTACGTTTGAAGACTCAAATCCATTCGTCTTTACTTCTACTTTTCATGGCTGCTCGAATTAGTGCAGACGATTCAGAACATTCCCATTTGTAGTTTTTCTAAGTTACATAAACTTTGGTCCGGCAGCTTGGAAGAATGGTCAGAATACTAAACATGAACGGTGGTGATGTTGGTGGGCCTACAATCTTTTTGGAATTTTTTGTATGGCAATTGATAGGTATTTGGATGACCAAATTTCGTTATC
This sequence comes from Creontiades dilutus, assembly GCA_031894815.1. NCBI lineage: Eukaryota > Metazoa > Arthropoda > Insecta > Hemiptera > Miridae > Creontiades > Creontiades dilutus. The sequence goes on along the minus strand of JAVIWC010006631.1, from coordinate 1,044,393 downwards.
AGGGAATGAATGGAATTCATGATTCAGGTGAAAATGCCTCGTTGAGGTCTTCAATTCTCTTTCACACATTTGAAATTCGATTTTCTTTTTGTTTTGATCGAACCTAATCAACCTCATTTGAGTTTCTTTGAATTTCACTTAGCAGTCTCACTTTGATTTCTAACGCTGAGCGAAACCGACTATACTGACAGATTGCTCGTAGGATGACATTTGCAGAGGACGGATAAGTCCGGAAGTAACCAGAAGATGCGGATGCTCAGGCAAAGAGACAACGAGTTATTTCACCGATCCATCTCGGGTCTTTCATCTTATTCCGTCCACAAAAGAAAAGCCAGAAAAGCTTTATCTAGGAAAAATGAGACGAGGCGTCACCGGAAACTCGGCTCTTATTTATGGTCCAGACTGTACGGGGACAGTCTGAGGTGGAAGGGGATACGGGGAGGGGATTGGACAGGAAAGAACAAGAGGCCGCGGTCTTTCTCTGGGGAAAAGTACAGATGACGGGCGGTGGCGGCAGAGGGGACGGAACGCTATGAAAAGCATTGTTCTCGACGTTTTGCAATGTCTAGCTCCGTTGTTGAATAACGCGAGCCATGGGAAGATCCAGCGACTCAAGAATTTATAGGATAGTAAGAAACAATGGCGATTACGTTAGAAGTTTATGCGGTATTTAATAGTCCAAAACGGCCAATTCTGTAAGTGTACGCAAAAGCTGCTTAGTATGAAAAATACATTATCCATGACCTCATACCTCAATATGAAATATAATAGAAGGTGAAATTAGTGTAAATATGTACGATTTTCCCTGATATTAAACTGTGTTTCATATCAAGAACAAAAATGCGAGCTGGAGCCACTGCTTCTCGAGAATCTAAAAGTTAAATAAAAATAAACTATTGCGAATTGTTACAAAAATTCCTTCTTCAAAAGTAATTTTCTGGTATAATGAAATGATTATGCATCTCCTTTCTCCTTAGGATGGAAACATATTGGTAAGTAGTACAAGCATTAAGGGCATGTTTGTCCGATATTATATGTGATCAAAGTTAATAGACTATCTGTTTATACATCACACATACACATATGTGAGTATGTACATGTATATACTCACTTTTTTTTTGGAATAATTGACAATTTTTCTCACATTCAGAGATGAAAATTCAATAGAATGAATGTATAGGAACTTCATATTCCAAATTCATTAAGTACTGATCTGACTGTGTTGATTCCACAGCAGAATGGTGGGGAAGAAAAGTAACATTCCATCCTTGTCCAATCTTCCAATCTTGTCATACATGATCAAGATTGTCTTATTTAGTTTATATCACTTGTTTCGACGACAGTGGATAGTTCAGGTTCCGATTTCTGTTTAGGAAAGTTGGTTTTTGGAATATAGTCCACAAAACGTCCCAACTGATCAACAACTTTATGTAATTTGAATACTGGTAGTGTACATTCATTTAAGTGTACTTTTCCTAACACTCTAGAATGGTTCTTTATTGGGAAAGTCGCGAAAGGACTCGGAAATGAGGGATTGGGAGAGATGTCGGTTTCAGGCCCAGTGTAAGCCGGATGGGGACGAAATATATGCAACGTCAATGAGGACGACGGATTAAAAAATGACATCGATTCACCCCGCGGCGTAAAAGGGCGATGAAGTGGGAAACGGAAAGCAGAAACAAAACCCTGGAACCCTCGGCGGTAGGTGACACGACCGTTCATTCGAGCATATTGTTTTAAATGAAGCTCCCATATCCAGATGCGGAGCTCGCCGTGGTGAATGTGGAGGAAGTGAAGAGATGTGGATGGGTTGACAGAAAGTCTCGTGTCCCCGCCTCGTGCCTACACTTGACCCCGTGACAGCCGTGTTTTAGATAATGGATTCCGGTCAAACGCCGTCACACGTCAGAGGTACTTGCGTCCACCTGCAGTTCATAATGCAAGCTGAGTGCATTCGTCAGATGCACTGGAATAAACTGAGAGAATGGGGTTCAATTTTCAAGTCATGCTGTTGACATCCTTCTCCGCCCCTTTATCATCGGAAAAGCTTATTTTCACAATGATTTCCAATTCGTCCAAACCTGTTCAAACATATAATAATCTACCCATATATTTGAAGATGAGTTAACCATCATAGTTGCTCAAACCTTGTTCTCTTTCGAAGAAATAATTCTTTTTAAAGCTATCTTTTACAATGTGTGATTGTTATAAAAAATACGTCATCACGTTATCTAAAAACAATGCACATTATTGAATGATGATTGATGTTCTCTCTTATAGTTGCGGCACTCAATGGTACAAAACCAATCATCCTCTCGCTTTGCTTCACCATATAGTTAAATTCTTTAACTCTACTGTATCTTTTTTTTTACAATCGAGATCTATTTGGTGTCTTATCCAGTTCATTGAATTCGAGCATTCATATTTTCACAATGATTTGCCAGAGAAATAGCAGGGTTGCAGAAGATAGGTAAGAAATGTGGCACTTGAAGATTGTGCTGCCAGTGTCCTATTTGTGTGAATATGGGTCAATGAATTCCTATTTACGAAAAAGAGGCCTTAGCACTGGAACAAACAACCGAACCCTTTCACGATTCAAAGAAACGTTTATTTGCGAAGGAAAAACAACCGCCAACCATTCGATCTTCGAAGCATTCAAAACATTTCCATACATCTTTCAGAGCTGCTAGTCATCTGGGAGAAGATCCTAACATCCCCCCCAATTATTCTTCAATCAATGAGCGATCCGTGGTCTCCGTTCCACAATACCAATCGAACTCTGTATTTTGGAGTTGCTTATGAAGACTGGGTGAGTGAAATTCTGCCGATAGGAAAACGGTCGAGTTGAACGAAGCCAAGGAGAATCTCATGCACTCGCTCATAAGTGTGTTGCCCCTCAGGCCTCAGTAGACATCAGATCAACCAAATTCCAGACTAGGAGGGCTGCAGCCTATATTTCTGAGACTTGATTTGTTTTTTACTTACTTGCCCGTTCCAAGGGTGGAAGCGATTAGCTTACAACACTCACAAAAAGTCGAAGCTAGAAAGATCCAGCGATAACCTGCTAGTTGAAGCAGTTTCAAGTAAAGGGAAAGGGACACTACCCATATTCCTCACAATCTTTGAGCGTCCTATCAGCAGCAGGCTGGACGGTCCGAATGGTGTAAAGGGCTTCTCAAGAGGCAAGTCAGGATTAACAGTTAGAACCCGAAAAGTGATTGTTTCTCTCCCATTTTCCCACTGGGGCTGCACATCATAGGAGTCGAAACCAGGTTCTGTTACAATATAAAAAGGAAGTGATAGACTGGACCAGTTGTCCCCCACACGGGAAATATATGTTAATTAGATGTGCAATAGACATATACCTCTACGAAAGACCTCTAATTTAGGCCCAGATGACCGTTTCTCTTCGTCTATTAGGCTTATTCAGTTTGCCTTCGTTCATTAGATATATATTGTATTTGTATTTTCATGTAGGAATGACCGGACCAAAAATTTTGACTGGTATTTAATACAGAATGAATTGTGCTTGGCTCATAAAATGAATATCAACGAATGAAAATATATTTCTAATTTTGTAGTTTTGCGCAACAACAACTATGAAATCAAATCGACAAATTGTTAGTAACAACTAACAATTAACAATTTGGGGAACGTACTCTTAAAACCTGCAAAAACACACAGCTGGATACACTATAGTGGAAGTATCACAATAATCAGTTTATTCCATTTTTCGCTCATGTATGTGACATTGAGGTGCCATTACGTGTGACACCCAACAAGAATATTTCATATTAGATACCTGGCACAGAAACGATGATTGATGACGCGTATTCGTTGTTGTAAACTCGTTTTGGAGGCCAAATAATTGCCTAATCAATTTAAAACGTCTTTCGGCATGGCTGCACGCACATGTCACTTGCCTTCTTTTCAGACGAGCTCTAAAACAAGAAATCTAATAGACGTCCATTGTAGCATGATTAGGTTGTTTCCTAAAACTTTTGACGGTCTGTTAGATATTTATTAGCGGCTTGAGCGAGTCTGTAGACGTCTACTTGCCATGAATGCTCATCCAAAGGTTGAGGCGATTATTCTGCAACACCGTGAGGATACCTATGAAACTAACAAGTTCCATCGTGTAAGCCAATTTTCTAAGACAAAAAAATTTGTTCAAAATAACATGTCTATTCATACAATGATTTTGGATTTATAGATTTTTTTTTCACTTTTGTTCATTTTTTAGCACATTCTAGTGGAATTTAAGTATTACATTCAAAATAAAGTTGAGCTTCATTTTCTAAATAGCCTTGTTTGCTGTTGAAAAGGGTTTTTCGAGTTGTATTGTTCAAAAATATGAATGTAGCTATTTATGCTGTTTTTCGTCATTTAAACAAATGTTTTCAAATTAAATTAGGTAATATTTACTACAATTTAGTTTTTAAATTTTATTAATTTTATGTGCTCAAAACGTTATGTCCAACAATGTCATCCTTTATTTTGGAATGCTTAATTTTCGAAGTCTCAATCGAGAGTTGTTGTCTGGAATGACTCATGCATATACTTTCATAGTTTGTTCAGGAGTAACATTTTCGGGAAACGGGATGGGGTGTTATTAATGATTAATACCGTATTAATCATATCCAACAAAAGGTAAAACTAGTTCTATGAAGATTCGTGATGGATATGGTTAGTTGGCCCTTCCCGATCTTATAATCCGTCGCCTTGGGAGATGATTCAGACGTTCTCAAGCGTCTGGATCATCCTCTGAGCGTGGCGGAGCATTAATGTCCGCATCCACCTCATTGGAAGGGGCAACTAAACCATTCCATCACCTCACAGGTTGAAGAAGTATATTTAATTTTGGTTGCTATTAAAGTTGTGTCTTTCGTTATTCGACTGAATGTCAAGTATGACGAACCTTTTTCATTTCATCTTGAAATGAGAAACTAAGGTACTGTTATGAATAGGGAAATATAAATCAGGATGTGAAAAATATTGGATCACCTTGTGGTAATTCCCCGAAATCGTATTTGCCGAGCCGCGCCTCAAATAACGGCCCAATAAGTGCTTGAAAAATCAGATGGCCTCCGATGATAAATCCAGCCCGTTTACTCTGTGCGTGATAAACGCCGTGACGCCGCGGCACCTTTTTTGAAGTATTGCAGGGGGTAAATACGGCGCTGGGATCCTTTCTGCCGCTGTTGCATAAATCATTGGATTAGCGACGCAAGCTGCGACGGGGTCGGGTTTTGAGGGCGTTGGTCGCGGGAGTGATGGGGGGAATGTATACTCTGACCACTTTACGATCATTTGAAATCGTTAGTCCACACGACAACAGGCGTAGGAATCTATCGGTCTCTTGGGTCTTTTGAATACCCTAAAGTCATTGTGAAATTCGAATTATGAAAGCCTATATGATAATGAGACTGAAACAGAAGCCCTTTCTTTGCGCGAAAGAGTTAAGTGGAATCCTCCTCGGTATCTGCACCATAATTAACGTGCATTTAATAGAACATTTACGAGTACATACCTTAACCCTGCGGTGTCTTTGGGATCTACTAGGTTGATCCCAGAAGTAATGATTTCTTTGCAATACCGCTGATGAAATTATGTATGACGATTTTACTCCGGGTGGTTTTTATTAAGTATGTGAATCCTATTTAATTTGGGAATTACAAAACAAATCTATCCTTCCTTTGGTTCATCATCTTCTAAAATAAACTTTCGTAATCTACCAAAAAAAAAAAAAATTGTTTTCTTCTGATTTGTTGGTTTACGTTTCAAGATGCATACCTAGAAACCAAAAATCGAACACTGAAAAAAACAATATAACAAAATAAATGAATAATCCGTTCCTCTTAATTACAATTTCCGCCATCCGGTTCTTTCTTCCTAAACTAATGGACCGATAGTAATAAACATCACGAATGAACCGAGAATAGTCTTGGATCAATCTTGACCAACCCTAGAGAGTGAAATCACGTAACTTCCTTTGAATCGAATGAGCCTAATCGGACCGCTTTAAGCTCGTACTTTCCTTTCTCCTAAGGGTTGGAACATTGGCCGAAAAAAATAAAGTCCACATGACTGTTAATGTGAACGTTTTTGAACATCGTAAAAATCGCTGTGACGATCGGATCATGGCAATTTAGTAATCTTTCCAAGAGTTTATTTTGAAATCGATTTTATCACAAAATTTTCTTATACATGTTATAATTATATCATTTTTTCAATAATAGATTACTATGTTGTGACTTCGTTGCAATGAATCGTTTCAATGCATTCTAAATTCAAGTAACCAATTTACATAATAGCATTGGGATTAATTGTGAAATAATTGAGAACAGAACACATTGTAGTACATAGCACATACATGAGCACAATCTGTTCCGTTATACGTGGCACAAGGGGCTTCATTGCTTTCATCCAAGACCGCTCAGTCGTGCGGTTTTAGCATAACCAATGGACAGTTCGAGGTAATGGCCAAGCTACCTAACCACCTACCTATGTATTGAGGTTGAATAACACGTAACGCGAAGTAATTATTCTGCTTTCCGGGCTGGTTCAACATTGAATGACCCATCCAAATATGCCTCTTCAGTGATCGTTCTGAACTGATGAAAGGATTAATCTAATTATGGTTTCCGATAGCGTTTCTCCAATCTTTTGCTTGCGGCATAAGCAAATTAGAGATGGCTATTACAATGGCTCCAGAAATGTTTAAATGAAGATTTTTCAACTAAAATGTTGTTTTCTCGTGAAATTAAAGAATGTACTTGCTTTCTTCAAGAAAATCAATTATTACGAAAGAAAATACGAATTTGTTGGGATGCACTTTTTGACCGCAATCAATTGGTCAGATTTCTAAAAATGTCCTTCAACAACCACTTACAATGGTTTACAAAATCTAAGAACCCTGGAATTTATTTATTAAGCAGAATGTTTAAAATCGTTTACCAAATTTGAACGAGAACAGTGAGTAATTTATATACAACACTGAAATCAAAAATGTATTCAACCAATTGAAAGGAAAATAAATACTTCAGTTCTTTTAAATTTTGCTGTAAAATTGATGGGAATTGCAATAAAAAGATTCCAAATCATATGGCTAAATAGCTGAATATTTTTCAGAGAGCGTTTCATTTTATTGGATGATAAAAGAGCTGTTAACTTGTCCATGAAATTTTTACAACCCAGACGGAATTACAAAAAGTTTATTTAAGTCGACTGCAAACATCTGTATAATGACTCACGGCTCATTTTGAACACACTTCATAGCACTAATGTAAAAGTCACACCATTGACCGGTAAGTTAGCAACCATGTTGCAGTAACTATTAAGGTCCCGAATCACAACTAAACTAAGATTGTTGTAAACGTGAAACTGATAGTTTTGGGTATATTGATCCTAAATTGTTAATAAAAAAGGTAATAATTCTTTTTGTAGTTTGCATCGTTTGTTTTATGAATATACTTGGTTTCAAGGCACCTAGAGATATGAAATATTCCCATTCCTTTATCATTTTGTCGCTTATAAACTTAACATAATGATCACACTATTATGTAAATGAAGTTACAAATAATTGATGAATCAGGAGAAGTTAGCATGCTTTCATCGGGTTTAGCATCAGTAGGTATTTTATGGAGCCGACTGACCTTGAATAAGGGGTATAGTTTAAGGGGGATTATTACCAGTCATCTACAAGTTAGGTACCTGAGGATAATAGTGAGGACGTAAAGGGTAGTTAGGAAGGGGGAGATTTGCAGGGGTGTATTAGAGAAAGAGGGAAGGGGGTGGTTATTACTAGGCGTAGACACCTACTTGGGTACCTGAAGATAATACCGGTAAAGGGGTGGGAGTGAGGCAAACAATATGCGGGTTTGAACGGCGAGGCGGTCGCATGCATAGAAATGTCGTCATTACTGGAGGGACGCGCAGGGCACAGCCGAATGACCAACCGCACCCTTCAGGTGTTAAATCAACGACCAACCCTTCCCTCACCTACCCCGTGACTCACCTGAATCTCGCTTCGCACTCAGCGAAGTACTGCACTCGTCCAGCCCTCGGGGATTTTCCTCTGTACACAACTCACTTTATCTCTGTAGGTAGTCAACTAAATCATCGCCTGCTCCAAAGTTTGATAGCGTCCTGTAAACTTCAAGAATCATCACTAATTGGAGAATACCAAAGAGTAAGCTACATGACCCACTTGGAATTCAAGATTCAATGTTTTATTCACAGCACCCTTAATCAAAGTAACACAAAAGTCAAATCCAAAACAAAATAACGTGGGAAAGACACCTTGCGTCAGACATTAAAACATATGACAGACCCAGAAAAAAATCAGAGAAAGCAGCTGGAGGTGGTAACGGTCCAACACCACTGGCCTTTTGGGAGACCCCGAACGGCCCCTGCCCCATCCACCATGGCGGCTCCCGAAGCCAGAAACAACAACAACGAACACAATCACGATAGTCAATTACGGGAAAAGACCAGAACAACCTTGAATAATATCGGAAGAGTAACGCTTAACAAACTTGAAATGTTACAGCTTCTACGATATGCTGGGATATATTTACATGGAATTCTGGTAACTGTTTAGCCGAGCGTTGACTTAGACGTGGATGAGATATGTAATAGAACAGAGGAGAACAACGAAGATGACAGGAACTTCAACAATTAGGTTACAACAATCAATTAGGTACCTACTTAGTTCAAATGGATTCGGGACGATATAGGGGAAGGTGAAGGGAACCTTCCATTTTCGGCTCAGACATTTTAATTTTGTGTGGGAAATCCATTTTCAAAACTTCAATGTTCATTTTAAGGAATACGAAACTGTAAAATCACCTTCTGCTCAAAACGTTATTGATAAATTTGACTCGATTCAATTAAATTTTCGACCAATGTGTTACCTCAAACTCACTACCTCGTTGTTACTCGATTTGTTGAATTATTGTAATTGTAGATTCATGTATTAGTTGTTAATGTTGTTAAACAAGTTGCTGGAGCATAGGTGATTTATCATTTCTCGTAATTCTGATGTGAGTATAATAATGAAATGGTAAGCCTGTTTTAGATCCAAAACATACAGATATACTGACTAAAACGAACCTTAAAACTGTCACAGATTATCTGGAACCCAAAATCCAAATGGAAATTTCGAGTTGCGAGAAAAGTATTTTCCTTTTCCACGATTGGAACCGATTCATCCGCGTAGTACAGGTGGCCGTAGTGATTAGGACGGCGCAATGGTTATACCATACCCGCAAGACCGTCAGGTCTTGAAGGTGGGGTTGGTCTAGCCCCTGGCATTTATCATCCAAGTGTGTAGTGCTGAAAGTATGAGGGAAGCAGTTGAACCAAATGCAGGGTCAAACTAGCCCTAACTCATACTTCTTTCAATATTTTCAATAAGGAACCTTTGTAATCCAATGAGAAGAAAATTTAAACCCACTTCAAAACTTTTTGGTCGAGATACGTACATTTCAAAAATTGAATTAATTTTATAAGGGCGTCCTTCTGGCGTCCGAAGTTTTTCTCTAACCTAAGATCCGACAAAGCTTACGAAATTTGGTTAAAAAATTCAAAATTGACCAGGATTGTACCAGTAATCTTGGCATCTTATTGAATCAACCTTAAGAGATAATATTTATGAAATGAACTATGAAAACAATTGAAATCTCAAAAACGTTCTCTTTTGATATGAGAGGGTCGGAAGATTTATTTAATTCATGTAGAAATAAGTTTCGTGAATCGAAGGAGAACACCAGTTGGCGTTCGATCATCCATTCGCTCACCGTTTAGAAATCAGTCTAGTTGACGATAGGGAGCAGAGCCTTATTGTTCATCAAGGGTTTAGTGAGACCGTATGGCTGGAGACAGCCCCTATAGTACGGTTGATTCTTTACAATTAAACTATTCTAAAACGTCATTACAATAGCAAGAAGATCAGCAAGATAGCAATAGCACTAATATCTATTTTAGTTTGAACTTCCCGAGACAAAAAAACATGTAAACATACGGCGACGCACATGTTTCAACACAATTGATTCGTCTTAATTTCGTGCGGCGTTCAGCAACATATCAGCTACCTCTGTTTTCCGCATACACTTACATCAATTTTTGAGTTTTGGGCAGGTTGGATTCTGTCCAATTATGCAAACATTTGTTAAATGATTTGACTGCTGAATTGTGCGGGCCGCACTAGTTGTCCGGTTAGGAGCTTACCTCAGGTGTTTTAGATTAATCGCAATGAGCTGGAAGGATTTGAAAATTTAAGTATGTTCACCCCTACTCCCCCTCTACCTAACAATCCTTCCAGTCACGCTAGTGGAATTTCAGATCCAACAAACGGAAAACGGGGAACTTCCCAAGTATGGAGGCGAAAGTGTTTTAATTAAAACCGACTCATGAGTATTTCAAGGCTTCCGCCACCTCGCGCTGCCCCCAACTGGCGGCGTTCGGTCTCTTGAATTCTTAATCCGGACGTCCGAGATTAAGCCCGGAGGGGAACCAAAAGCTTATTTTTAATTCGAGGTTGTTCAAACGGGGATTTTTAATGAATCGCTTGAAACAATGCGTTTAAACTCGGCCGACCGTTTTAATAAATCAAGTGCCGGGTTGGATAGGGGTGGGTTAAAGAAAATAAAGGTATTTGTTTCGTTGTTACGTTCATGTGAACCCTAATAGGTTGATTCTGGTATCAAGGTGAATATTGATGTGGATGAGAGCATATGAACTTAGTTTCTCGAAATTGCCAAATCTGCTTTAGTAAATTGAACAAAGGTGCAGATTTGTATATCAATACTTTATTTTGAATTTTTTATTTCTATACCTTTTTGTACCTTTAACGCACAGAAATAGTTCAAAAACAAAGTACTTGCGAGTCATATTGTGAATGCGAAACAGAACTAAAGCAGTTTTAGCATTGAAAAAAAAAAAAAAAAGTTTAATGTTAACATCAGCAAGCTCAGGAACATAAAACAAGGAAACAATTTCAACATGGTTACAAGGCACACTAACATACTCAGTAACTAAGTTTTAAGTACCAAAGTAAAGTTATTAACAATTTTAACGTCGCCCTGAATGTTAGTGTTAGAACAACCTATTATGTCTCTGTAAATGGTTATTGTTTCATAGAATTATCTAAGTAATATCACACTAACATACTCGGTAACTAAGTTTTAAGTACTAAAGTGGATACGTGGTTATCTAATTACCATTTCTGGCATACTGCGGTAGAATTACGATTTGAAATGTTCGTATTAATAAAGATGCATTCTAGGTTATTTAGTCGAAACGCATTTCACTTTGTATTCTTATCTAGAATCAGAGATTTTTCTCCTTAGGCAAACAAAATCCCAGGGTTTCATTTTCAACTTTTGAGGGGGAGTAAACTTACGAAAAAAATTGTTTCCAAAAGCCGAATTTATCATGGCTGGTCAGTAAACAGTAGTGTAGCAGTAGCAATTACATTTTTATCGATTCGATGCTCTTTCTATGCTATGGAATCAAATTTGGTTTCATTTTTATAGATATCGAAATTTTATATTCCAACAATTTCCTGACCTCTGCTTAAACTATCAGATATTATGGTTTAGCTATAGAGTATTATGGGTTTAGTTGGTAGAGTAGATCGCGGGATCCGCTTGTGACCAATAAATGCCAATCTTCTTCTTTACACCTGTGATAGCGCGTAAAAACGAAATACTTCATTCTTAACCGGTAATGTGCAATTCTTGCCTGCAACCGCACACTTCAACATTTGCGTCTATACCGGAGTAGGCCATATAGGTTAAAGGCGAAAAATTACTTTCTGGATTCGCTAAACATTGGAAAAATATGATTAGGGACATAGAGAGATTAGTAATGGCTAGAGACGGTTAGGGAATATTATACCGAACCACCCTTAACCATTTCTAGAAATCACCAATTTCCGTGCTAGGTATCCGTTCAGTAATGTATATGTCAAGTGTCATTCACAGGAATGGGAGGGTGTTGTGCACTTAGAAACAGTGATTGCTACACCTATAAAAACACAGAAACAGTGGAATGGGATGGTTAGGGATTACCACACCAAACCATCGCTTCAGACGTCCCGAATTCGTCTTGTCTACAGAAATCCAAATAAAATGAATGAGAATCTTTTTCGAACTCACTTTGAACAACATGTGAGCTTATCCTTCAAAAGGGCGTCTGATCTTAAATCGGATCAGGTACGTTTCGAGAGTAAGTCACTATTTGTGTGTCCACACACCTTTTTGTGTGAAACCCAAAGTAAATATTACGTATCATCCTCCTATCTGACACGAGAACAAATAATGACGACGATAAAGTAGCAGATATGGCGACCAAGTAATTCAGGTTGGACACTATTAATACGTGTTGTTAGCATTTTAGTTTCAGACAATAAATAGATAAACTCTGATTCTAATACTGAGTTATATTTCTAGCAAATGTGCTCCACGGTATTGTCTCAATTCGCTCAGCATGTTCTCTCGGGTTAAACGTTATTCTACAACATGCGACAGGGAGCGTTATACTTAATTTTCTTTCTCCGTTGTTCCCATCACCAGGCTTAAGGAAGCCCGCATTCCACCGTAACATTCGTTCCCTTGGGATTTCAGACCCCTCGTTTCCATAATGTACAACGATGTTGAACTTAATACGTTGGAATATCATTTGCTTCAGCTCCCTGGTTTTTCGAATCTCATTTGAAGTGGAATTTGTTTAATTATAAAACGGAAGATCTTATTTCCCGGGTAGTACAGTATTCATCAGTGGCTCCTGTTTTTTTTTAAATTGTATTCAGTAACTAAAAATACAAAGCTACAAACCACACTTTGAAACTCTTTACTACTCTACACCTATAATCATAGGTCACCTTATAAAAGTGAGCAGGGAAACTTTGAGTTGAAATATTAAAAGCTCGTGATGTTGAGACTGTCGAAATGAGTGTCTACCGTGTTTTATAATTAATATTCATGTTATAACAATGGCTCCAAAAATGTGGAAATTAAATTTTCTTAGATGTCCTACAAGACATTTTGTTTCAAGCCAGTTCGAAAGAATTCCTGGATTTCATAGATTTGACATATTCATAGACTAAACGGATCCCAGTTCGTGTTTTCAAATAGATACTCTTACTTACTATTTTGGATTCCGATTTAACACAATATCTCTAGTCTCTATCTATCTATCTTTTCCGTCAACCAAACTGATACAATTTTTTTCTTTGACGATTACAGATGGTTATTATATAAAATAACACACTAAAATAGTAGGTATATGGGGTTACCTATGATCCAATTTTAAAGAAAAACAAAAAAACAATGATGTATTACATTAGGATCCAATACACCCATAACAATATTACAGTGGAATATAGGGAGTATGTGGAATGCGGAAGTAACTGAAGAGCTAACATGAGAACTACCACGGCTAACAAAAGTAGGAAACGTCACGGAATAAAGGGAAGCGAATGATAAGGAATCTTAATACTATGCTATATTGCTCGTCCGGGTATTTCCACTTTCTCATTTCAGATTCAATAAAGAAACGACAAAAAGTATTTCGGGAGACATGCAATTTTTATTGACGGCCGTGGGTGGAATGCCGTTAGAAAAAGGGAGGGGCACTCAAAGGTTGGTGAAGTGTGGAATGAGGGTTAAGGGTGAAAAAGAAAGAGGGTTGAGAGGGGAGGGGTTATTGTTTTGTACAGTAGTAGCAGGTTTGCCCGGCGTTCCCCGGTTTCAATAATCTATTGTGATTCATATAGAAATTAGTTTCCTGAATCGAATTAGAGCTCACGAACAATCATCGTTCATCGTTGAATTGGGTGTTTGAGCTCGACCGCGTGGCTGGTGGAAGCCCAAGTATTTCCATCTTGATTGCAATTATAAAATATGGAGGAGCGAGGCGCTGAGTTTAGATAATGAACCATAGACTACGTCCTATATACATAGATTAGTGTTTTACGTAGTAACTATATGTAATACAGTTCTAAAACAAAAATGAAAACCTCTTTGTAATGATTCGCAACGTTTTGATATCTAAATTGACCTTGAAATTATGGGTTCAACTCCTCGAGACAGTAACGACCTTCTCACAAATGAAACATTTTTGTTAAAATTTGCAGCGCTTTTGGTTTATTATTCAACAATAAACCATTGTAATCGCTCTGGAAAAACAAATTCTAACCCCCCCCTGAAAATTTCATGGTTTACGTTTCAAAGGGTGTAGAATCCGAATCTGCAATAAAAAATTGTCCGTCCGTCCGCCGTACGTCGTACGTACACCGTACGCACGATTTCTCCCAAACGGCTGAAGCAAAAAAGCTGAAATTTTCAGGAAAAATCCATGTTGGTCCGACGACGGCCCAATTCTTGAGCCAGCACTCTCACTTAATTTAAAGTGGCCTTTAAGGGTTGTCAAAGTTTTGTAAAATCCCTAAAAACCTCAAAAAAGTCAAGGCGGCCTAAATTTGTACTCTTTTTGAAGAACACTCCACGAGGAATCGAATGAAGGTCAAACCATTCCCAATCTAGGCCCGATTTATTGATGCCAACATTCGCGTTATTTTGGTTTATTATTGTTTTTGTGTTGATATCAGAAACCTAGTGACGTAGTGATGTAGTAATGTGGATACTGGAGTGAACTCCTAAAAGGCTTTGTAGCCGATACACGGGTTGAAGCATTCTGATAATTTTCAGGAAAAATCAGAAAATCTGAAATTTTCAGGAAAACGCTGCAAATTCATTCACTGGGGTTTATTATTCATTCGGCTTGCGTTCATGATTTGAATTTCTACTAAGCTTTGGAGTGTGCGTGTTTCACAGGTGACAGAGCGATTATTGAATTTCAGGAGACATGCATGGAGGACGTAAATCTGTTCTCAACCAAAATGCCCATTTTGATTGTTCAGTTGATCATATTTGGGTGCCTCCTGAAATTCAATAATCACTCTATCACCTGTGAAACACGCGCACTCCAAAGCTTAGTAGAAATTCAAATCATGAACGCAAGCCAATTGAAAAATGAACCCCAGTGAAAGAATTTGCAGCGTTTTTTTTTTTTAAGACAGCTGATACGGATAATAATAATTATTATCACGCATCGTAAACGATGCTGTTTGGTAAATTTGACAAATATCGCTATTATTCAGTTTTGGATTTACGTTTCGGAAAATAGTAAGAATTGCTTCCGAATTTTTCACTCGTATTTTAGATTTTATTCAAAAACTCCCTAATGAATTTTGGTATCGTCTCGGCCAACAAATGGCTTTGCTGTTATGTAGTTGTCTTGTAAATAACTCATAAATTAAATTTCGTACGCTGAAGTATTTTTCCTGTTTTTAGAAGGAGAAATATGCAGTAATGCATAGTTTATGAGTTAATTAATGTACTGTTGTTCGTGAATGAATGAGCCGCATGTTCATTCATGCTAATCCTTTGAGACGCGAATGGGCCGTATTGGTTATTTCTCCCCAATTAGCACTTACCCTGGAAACACCCTCCATCTTCCATAATTTTCACTTGCATCCCCCTTTCCTTCTGTCCCTACCTTACCCCACCCCATTCAGATGAAAACAGTTTTACCTCCCGGTGGTCAACCGCAAAATTATTGCTCCAGCTCTGCTGAGAGTAGTGGACCCTGTATTCGGGACAATGATTTGCTCCACTTCGGACCCGCTTAGATTGTTGAGTTATCGATATCCTATAGCATCGATTGCCTTCGCGGTTCACTGAACTCGGGTATACGCTAAACCAATCCCCCTCGCCACTACTCCTCCAAACTAGCCTCCTTCCTCTGTACCTTAGTGACCAGCTATTTCTCGCTATTCCCACGATTTATTGTGACGGTCGGGTAATTCGTCACTGTCGGACGGTTCATTGACGGTTGTGTACCTTTGTGTTTATGCTCAGTGATCGCTGTTAGCAATTTCAACATAAGCTCGACCCATCTTAATCAATCCGGTTAGATGTATGAAGGAGTAATGATATAGTGGAAGCTGCATGAACCCCTGGTACGTCCAGTTTCGGACTCAGCCTGTTTAACGTGGACTCCATTCTATGTCGCGGATAAGGACCATTTGGAAGAAAATGTTCACTCCATCTGACCGTATAGTCTACCTTTGGTCCACAGAGTTGTGAAACTATGCAAATTATTTCATAGACGTTTATTATTTCTGTGTTAGATAGCCCTTAGACGTGAACCACAAATCTATGAGTGTATTAGACGTAGTCTGGGGGCATTGTCCAAACTTGACACCTGGCAAATCCACGTGTTGTAATTGCAATCATGATGAAAATATCCTAGCTCTACAAACCGACCGCATACCTACCCGAGTTTCCAAACGGTGAGCAATCATGATGAAAATGATCGTGCATTAACCCAACTGGTCTCATTCGATTAAATAAATAATTTTTATCTCAATTAAACTAAACAACTACCCTCATACATCGAATCAATCCTTAAATATAATTGTTAGATTTGATTGATCAAGATGCCGAGACGAATAACACAACCCAAGCACCTAATTGATAAAATGTTTAAGATTCAAAAAATGGCATCAAGGACATTGTTCCAGATCAGGCTCAATCCCACCGATACATTATTTCATGATTTGAATTTTTAACTGTCCATCAATTGTACACATTGAATATGCTCAAAATAATTCGTAAACGCAAAAGTATATATTTTGCTGATGTGAGACAGCGGCAATCAAAATCATACAGACTGAAACTAGAGGACTAGAAAATGCATTTGCTCGAATGACTACAAAATACAGAAGCACGCAAATGGTAATCAAAGATTTTGAAAAAAATAGAAATCTAATGAAGATAAATATTGAACAGCTATTCAAAAAAGATCTTGTTAAACTAATAAGAGACAACCTGTATGAGTACTTTACAAACTAAAATTAATGATTTCATAACGGTGAAAGCAATAAAAATGCCATATATACTAAGGACAACATTCAATGGAAGTGGAATCTAAATTTAAATAATTAATGTGGAGCAAATATAGTGGTATAAGACTTTATAAAAATTAGAAATTATTTAAGTTCGTCCTGGATACTCTGTGGGCAAGATCGCTTGTGATTATCAAGCCTAACCGTCAATGTGTCCATAATAGCCCACCTTCTGGCCGCATAATATTAATTATACAGTAGTTGTAATTACTATTATACCGTATAATAGTAATCAACCAAGACGGGCGTGCTAGGCGTTGAATTGAACCGATTCTATTGCGATTGGCGAAGTAAAGCAATATCCTGGGAAAATCAAGCTACACTGTTTTAATCCCAAAACCGTAGATCATAGATGCCTTAGATCGAAATGCTACAAATATCGATGTACCATTCCAAGACCGTCTTCAGTGTCAGTTTGTTCACATAATGGATAGGCTGGTAGATAACATTTTCTTGTGATTTTAGTATCAAGGCTTCCAGTGTATTGCTTCCATTTCTTGTTTTGATTTAGTATTAGTCCCAAGTATCTAATGAATTTAACATTAACTAGTTTTTCTCAAGTCTAAAGGCCGGATCACACAGGACGCGTTAGGCGTTCCTGTACCGTCGCGTTACGGCGTTCCACTTGCATGACGCAACATGGCATCATCCCCGCCACACACACGGCGTTAAGGCTCAGCGATACTTTCAGTAAACGCGTCAAGCGTTGGAGTTGTAAAAAATTACAAAAATTACGCGCGCTGAAGGCGTTTTCCTCGGTTATTTTCGAGATGAGTGAGGAAACAGGCTCTCATTGACAAAACGATCCTCGTGTGATCGCAGCTCCCGACATAGACGGTGGTATTCCCCAAACTCTTCTCTCTTTTCATTGATTGGGTGCACCCAATGCCGTCTATTTTTGTCATCTAATAAAACTAGCAAAAGTAGAGCTTCTTCCTCATCAGAGTCACCAGAAGTTATCATAGCTTTATGAGAAAGTTAGAAGAACTAGAAATTATTGTTATAGCAGCGAACCGCCTGTACACAGTACACTCTTGGAGTACACACACAATGCTGGGTCGCAGGCCAAAATAACGCGCAACTTTACGCGATGTGTGTGACGTAGCTATATCGCCAAACGTCGGGGAGAACGCGCGTTCCCTGAGCGCCGCGTTATAACGTGTCCTGTGTGATCCGCCCTTAATGCTTTTCTATTGCAGACCCTTTCAATGGAGCACCCTTCCGTTTAAATTAGTAGGTTTACGTTTCGTAGAACAGTAAGAGCCACAGCGATATACACAAGAGGAGCAAAATAGAAGAAGTGGATTCTTTTTTTGACTTGAGAGCGGTGCAGCGCCAGACAGTTTGAATGGACGGTTGAAATGAGTTGGGAAAGAAAGACGATTTTTTTTGTGATACCGAACAAACCCTTTGATCAGGTGACTTATTGTTGAATACGCGATTTGTCTCGATGCACAATGCAGAACCGCCTTTATCAATGACTTTACTACATTCACCTTTGAAACTTCGATCACATTTATATTACATCGATGAGTTTGCGGGAGGGGAGACTTTGAAGTTGTACGAACTCTGCCCCTACCATTGATCATTTTTTGACTTCTCGTAACTCATTTTCTTTTAAGCCTCCTTTTCAACTTGTTATAACTTGAAGAGAGATGAACGATTTTTTTCCTTATTTGACCCAGCACCACTCAACCTTCTTTTAATTATTTCTCCTCCGTCCCTGCGAGCTACGGCCTCCTTGTTGATTCGTCCCTTTCCACCTCTCCTCACGGGCCTTCGGAAAAGGTTTTTGTTCGACTATCTGTCTCCCTGTTCTCTCCAGACGCCGCGCTGCACCTAATTTTCCCAGAGTACGGTTTTTTGTCCGGTCTTCGACCCGGGGGAAGAAATTCCCGAGTAAGAGGTGGAATTTTCCTATGCATATTTAAACTTTTGAAGAGGCCAAGGTGTTTCGTGAATAATTGACGGCGAGAGGAAAGGAATGGCCGGTTGGAAACCTTCACCAAAGAGAAGCGAAAGCAAATGGTGTTGCCGGCAGACCAGCTCTTCTGCCTTCCCATCAGGTTCTAGTCTCCCTCGTAGGGCTGAAGAATTATTTACCGGTTTTCCGCTAGTTGGAAGGAAGTGCATCATTGTAGTAGGCCGTCGTAATTGAAGGAGCTCTTCTCTTCATCGTAGTTGCACGTTTGCAACGCTAATTAGAGGGTTTCCCTTCTATGCAAGCTCACACCGTTTCAAGTAGTACAATGATCGACCTGAAGTGGGTAGATACTACAATTCCTTGCCTTGCTCAAGTGGATGAGAGTGGATTATTTATATGCATAAATAATCCACTATATACATCGGAAATTGGACTAATTGGTTACGGTAGACCCAGCTCACTATCGTTAGTTTACCATCTGTCAATTACAGTAAATTATATAAGGTGCCTACCGGTCAGATGAACCAAACTTCAAGGATTCTATTCAACAATTCTACAAAAAGTGTCCAACAGCATTTTTTTACTAAACTAAAAATTTGAAATTCTTCACTCTTAAGATAGGTTTTGTGTAATTTGAATGGTCAAAACTCCCTTGATTCACAAAATAAAATAAAATCTGAGGATATTGAAAAGAACATGAAATTCCCTATCCGTTTGGTTTTAAATAAAATTCCGCAAAGCAATTTTCACGGGTAACAAAATGGGACAATTTGGAACCTTTACATTTTGTTAGAAAATTACCTTTTGCTTCCAAGTCTACCTACAGGTAGGGGAAATTTTTGTTTTCACTTTCGGAGGATGAAAAATGTATTTTCTTCAAAATCAACATTTCCATTCGCATGTTGCTTATTATACCATTCTGAACAAGTTTCGTTTCGTGTCCGTCTGTCTGTCTGTCTCTCTGTCCGGGTGTCCGCTGATCCTTCTAACAAGTCTAATTTTCACAGTTTCTATCCGATCTTGATGAATTCCTCTGGGAATGTGTAGGTTAGGCTGTAAATCGTAAACGTGTAATCCACCAACTACCATTTCTAGTGGTCCGAAATCTTCAGAGTAGTCAGTGAAGAACAATCTATAAACCTCATGTCAATTACAACACATTAGTTCCATTAGTAGCATCCGCGCATCCGCAAATTTGAAATCCCTATACCAAAATTATCCCAAATTTTAATGAAATCTTCAGGAAATGTGTGGGTCAGGATGTTGGCGGTCTCTTATGAGTATCATCGCTCTGAAATCAATAGTTCAGTCTGCGCATGCACAAGTTATATTTCGCGGATTTGGAGACAAGCCAAAACATTTTGAAAGATCTACACGATCATGTCACTAAGGCGAGTAAGCTATGTGCCCCACCAGACTTGACAGTTTTATTATCTTCTGCCCAGAATCTCAGCTCTCCAACGGCAAAATAAATTTTGATTTTACTTCACTAATTGGGTGAAAAATCGACGTTTGAATGAAAAAAGGAGGATTGGAAGGACGTTGAAAAGCCTGCTGTCTGGCGCACCATTTCTTTTATGGCCAATACCGTCCATCTAACAGGAGCCAGGCCGAAAAGTGGTAATAACTTATGTTACCTATTCTTGATAACTTCTGTAGATGTGTTATTATTTTGGATGTTAAGTTCACTTTGATGATGTTGAGTTATTCAAGAAGCCAATAGTAATAATTCATTCTCCCGGAACGTGAGAGGTGTTATTCGGTCGGCCTTCTAAGTTGAAATGCTCATCTTTTAATAATTGTATCCATGGATCTATCAAGAATTTCCATTATCGTTCGAGTTAGACAGCTCCCCAAATAACGTTTGAAAGAGGTAAGAAGAACAAGATGCGATAGGGTGCACGCAGACGCTCTTTCTTGTTTAAGAAGGGAACCGTCACAGTAGGTACTTGTCTTTGCACCCCGTGCGACTTTGAACACAAGTCATGTGACTATGCTAAGGAAACTTAACGTAACAAAAATCGCCTTCGTGTGAAAATTAGTTGAATGCCGGCGGGGAAAGACTTACATGAAAATGACATCGGAGACACAAAGAGCGGCTCCAGCTCTCAGATTATTCCCCTCCCAACCCTTAATTTGCATCGTTATCTGACTTGCAAAACATTACTTCGTATGAAGGCCAAAGTTTTGATATTCGCCCGAGAAATCCCCGACTGTCGAGAAGCCTCCCTTCTGCCGACTGAGCGAACGCTGTTTCGGGCGATGAAAACGGGGAAACGAATTAACGTTTAATATTCCAACAGACGTCGGATGGGAAAATCTTCCCCCGTCGACGGGCCTTTTACCCCCACGGAACGCCGTCATTATGACGGCCCTTTCACTTGGATGTCATTCACCCGGGAAGAAGGGCGAGGTGCGCCGCGGAAAAGTCATTCGTAAACTTCAGGTTTCCAATTTAGCATGTTGAGAGGCCTCGCGAGAGCGTGGAGGTGAAATTCAATAGATGCTTGCAAAGATTTGACTGAAGTGAAAAGTTAAGGTAATTGACGAATTAACATATACAGACAAACAAGAATTTACTTGATGATGACACTCCGATTTTCAAGGAAAACTGCCTTTCATTAATTTCTACATACGTATGAAAACCGCACTCTTCATTTTGCAATGTTGCCTCATTTAGATTCTTCATTTTGAAATGAACAAACATTTCACTTCAAAAATGTAAAAAGGTGTATAAAAAAAATTCGGCCTAGTTGTATTTTTGACACCTTCCTAAGTCTTAGAAAATAAGTTTCAATGAGAATGTGCTAGTCAACAGGGTTTAATTAAAAACATATCAGTATATGTGTATATAAATTTATTTATATATTTATATGTGTATATAAATGCTAATACGCGAAATACTGCAACACATTCAGTTCGCATCCTATCAACGATCCGACGTGCTTCAAAATGTAAGGAATACGAGACATTGACTATCACAATTTTACGAAAATTTGAACGAAGTCGGTCATCAAATTATCGACGTTCGCATTGCGAAATACTTTTTACTCACCCAATTGCCAAGAAAATCATACTGATCGGCCTATATCACGTATCCAGTTACCCCCAAGTTCGAATGAATCGTCTTTGAAAAATATTAGCTTACACGTTATTTGTCATGCAAATAAGAAAATCATGAAGCGCTATCCTAGCGCGTAATCCGAGAAACTTTTATCAACCCATTAGGCCATCAGCTCGTTAGTTTCGGTGTTTTGCCTGTGTTAAACAATTTTAATCATGTCATACACAAAACTGATTTCATTAAAATGGGTAAATCATCATTCTTGAACATCATATTTCGCCCATCATATTTTGTTGCACTTCTGATTTTCAAAAGAAGAATAATCGTAAATGAAAAGTTTTTCAATTTGTGGGGGACCGTATATCATCTTCATGAATTGCTACGAGAACATATGCATGTGGAATTGTGTGGATGTATTTGGAAAAATGGAGGGGATTTGAAAATATTTTTCTTTTGTCTCTGCTTTAGATAGCAGATGTAGATCTACATCTGTCGATTCGGTTCATCTGCTTTTGTACGTAAGGCTCAGGTACAAATAATCATCAATAATAATCTGTTAGTGAGGCATATCATCACATCAAATATAAGGGCATCGACTCTTTGGGGTGCGGTCTCGGTTCCTCAGGGATCATTTAGGAGTCCTATGGTTCAGCCGCTTCTTTCGCTGAACGCTACCATACCTTCTGTGGTGGAAGTAGTAATTTGAACCATTTTTTCTGAATATGACTTACCTTAAATGTATGCACTAATTTTATGATAAATTATTGCAGAACAAAGCATCTTGAACTAGTGTACATTAACTTTGAACGAGTTCTATACATTTCGGGCGTTCAATGTAGGTACTACTGGCAAGGGGTTGGCCCCTGGGAATGAACAAGTTCATTAGTTTAGAATTTGAAAATGGACCCTCTTCCGAATGTAAAGCTTTTTGCACTTTTGCGAATCATTTTAATAAAAGTCAGTTGAACGAAGTACTCCTAGTTCTCAGTACACTGATCTTTTTCACGAACGTAAACTACACTTTCCATATTAGACAAAGGCAATGAGCTGATTTTACTTTTTACTACTTAAATTAAAATCTACGCAATTACATCCGATGTTTTATTCGAATTTTCGCAATAGCCAAAGACCTTCTACGAATAAATATTTATCTGGCTGTTCCAACTGATGGTGGGTGTAAAATCTTCTCCAGTCCACGGACTTTTCCCCCCATCGGCCGAAAGACTTGGAAATGGTGACAGCCCTATCAGCTTGATGCCATTCACCCTTCAAAAGAAAAGTCGTTCGTTGACTTCAGGTTTCATGTTTAGCATCTCGAAAGTTTCGGGAATACGTGGAGGGGAGATTCAATAAATGACGAAAACTGGTTGTCGAAATTGAACATTTTAGCTAATTCTTTTGGCACTTGGCAGAAACTGTTGCATGCTTATAGTAGTTGGATACCTAGTTAGAAATCAATACTTTTCGCACATCTCAAAATAAAGAATGATTGAATTGGAGGAGTATAAAAAGTACCTTAGTAACTTACCACGGTGGGGCAGAGCGTAAAATTTTGAAAACTGAAATATTTCGTAAATTCATATCGCTGCAGTGGTCTTATTATGATTTCTGTTCACCCCTGAGTTTCCATATGACTTCCGCTATCAGTGATTCTAGTTCCTGACTCAATAAGGAATAGCTGAAGGTCAGATAAAGTAGGGATCCCGCATTGGAACATAATTAAAAACCGCAAGAAGTTATAAATAAAGATTTAACAAAGATTAAGAAATAAGGATTTGTTATTTTTGACACTCCTCATACACCCCCTCCCCTTCCGCCACTTCTTTCAACAGCAACGTCTTCAATACGAGACAAATGAAAAACCGTTTCCAACATTTTCATCATCAAAATGCGATTTTTGAAGTCGGATGGACTCAGACTGATCGGAGACACGTCTCAATCGATTCACCGTCAAAAGTTACTAACACATAACACCCCACTCATCTATGTCAGTAAAAACCTCGGAAAACTCGTTTTTGGGTAACAGCATCTGAGTTTGAGGCGATCGAATTGGATAGAAGTTAATAAAACGCTGCAAATTCTTTCACTGGGGTTTATTATTCAATTGGCTTGCGTTCATGATTTGAATTTCTACTAGCTTTGGAGTGTCCCTCTTTCACAGGTGATAGAGCGATTATTGAATTTCAGGGTATATGCATTGAGCAAGTAAATCTGTTCTCAACCAATATACCTATTTGGATTGATCAGTTGATCATATTTGTGTGCCTCCTGAAATGGGTTGCAGGGTTTCTTTTAGCACCGCATTTCTCAATTTTGCGTGGGCGCATTCCCGCATAATCGCTCTATCACCTGTGATACACCTATTTGCACACTCCAAAGCTTAGTAGAAATTCAAATCATGAACGCAAGCCAATTGAATAATAAAACCCCAGTGAAAGAATTTGCAGCGTTTTTTATGGTTATCAGAATACTTCAACCCGTGTATTGACTATAAACCCTTTTAGGAGTTCACTCCAGTATCCACGTTCACTACACCACTAGGTTACTGCAATCAAAACAAAAACAATTATAAACCAAAATAAAGCAAATGTTGGCACCATAAATCGGGCCATACATCGGGAATGGTTTGAGCTACGGTCCTGGGGAAGGGCTCATTCGATTCCTCAGGGAAAGTTCTTCAAAAAAAATTAAAATATAGGCCGCCTTGACTTTTTTGAGGTTTTTAGGGATTTTACAAAACTTTGACAACCATTAAAGGGCACTTTAAATTAAGTGAGAGTGCAGGCTAAAGAATTGGGGTGTTGTCCATTGTTGACCAATACTGATTTTTCCTGATTTTTTGATCCAGCCGTCTGGGAGATATCGTGCGTACGGCGGACGAGCGGAAAAATTTTTGTTGCAGATTTGGATTCTACACCCTTTGAAACGTAAACCATGAAATTTTCAGGGGGGGTTAAAATTTTGTTTTTCAAGAGCGATTGCAATGGTTTATTATTGAATTATAAACCAAAAACAGACCCCAATAGGAGTCCATGTGTGAAAGAACTGATTTTTTACATTTGTTTTAAAAGCTATTTATGGTCCATACGGCAAACGGATATAGCAGATTTTGAATCTGAGTGAGTGTTAGGGGGTTAAATTTATGACGAAGTCATCCTATCAAGTTTGGTATATCCAGAAGAAACTCACAAGTTGAGATTACACAATGATCAGTTGACTGGTCCTTGTGGCTAACGTGTTTCGAAATCGATCTTCAGAGATGACATGTAAAGAATTTAAATGAGGCACAGTGTCTACTAAACAAATCAGTGTTTTGCGTATAGGGGCACACATAAATAATAAACCATTGTGTAATAATTTGCAGCGTTTTCTGCCTTAGGTGAAATTTTATAATGTATTTTACTTCCGTAAGTCAAAAATTCGAGAATTTATACACTTTTCTTTCAAGTAGAGGTTGGAGGTGGTTGAAAAAATAGCTTCCTCATGTCCTGCATCCAAAATGGATAATCAACATCATTGGTAAATTCATGTTTCCAGAAACTCTTTTATAAGTTAACAGAAGGATTCTTCTTGGGACGGCGAAACCATTTTTTACAATTTTCTAAAGAGGATGGCATTTCATATTTTTTTCTATTAGGTACAAAGAATATAATTGAAATACTAATGTGATAATGTTCATAAAAATTGCCCTTTTAGTCATGAATAGAATTTTTAATTTTGTAGAGTTTTATACTAACGTATACTATAGAATCGGGAAAAATGTCACTCATAAGTCACAATCTTGGAGGTAGCAAGATTTTTGCAATAATTTCCAGGTATGCAAAGGTGTAGACGAAGGATTTGTTCCAAGTTCAACTAATCAAAACTTTTTACTTTAAAATATTGAAAGACGAAACACGCTAAGCTACAAAATTATACGGCTCTTGCAAACTTGGCTAGCGTAGATACTGAATACATAACCTGTGTTATGTTACGTACCTAAGTTTTGAATGGACTTTCTGTTGTTAGAATAAACCTCCCTTTTATAACGTTATTGTGGTTTTTAGAAAGTTCACCAAACTGACTCCGAAGTTTATTTCCCAATAAAATCCCTCTTCAAAGAAGATTATAAGACGGGCGGTGTAGAGA
This sequence comes from Creontiades dilutus, assembly GCA_031894815.1. Taxonomy (NCBI): domain Eukaryota; kingdom Metazoa; phylum Arthropoda; class Insecta; order Hemiptera; family Miridae; genus Creontiades; species Creontiades dilutus. The sequence continues at coordinate 1,018,302 of JAVIWC010006631.1, read as the reverse complement.
TGGACAGGTTTGTTTTAGTGGCAGATGAGGTTTCTCTAGGAAATACGACCCCAGCTGTTTTTCTTTGAGGCGGCCAGTGAGAATGGCATCAGGAAAAGTTCGACGGCGTCATCGTTCAACTTTGTTTTTCATCACTCTCAACTTCACCTAAAGTCTCCCCCGCCGTCCCCCCCCCCTTCCCCCAAAGGAAGGAAAAGTAGGGTTATCCAGAGAGAAGTTTATAGCGTTAAAACGCGAAGTGAATATCCGGAGGGCGAGAGGGATCGTTTTGTAAAGGAGAATCGAGTTTAAGTCGGTCATTAAAGAGTTGAAGCAGAAGAAAATAGAGGTTCGGTCGCGGATGGGGAGACGGGAAATTCGTGTCCCCCCCCCCCCCTCGAATAACGGGTAACAGAGGTTTGTTAAGTTGCGTAAAGGACGTTATTGCTTGGTTTTTACGTTCCCAGTTACAGGATTTCCTAACTGAAAAGTATCAACTTGAAAAAAAAAATTTTTTTTTGTTAGTTTTTTGTTACTTTCCGTTTGAAAACTTTTTTTTTCCAAGAGGAGTTGGTAAAGATCGTTTGGGGAAGTAATGTTCCGTGAAACTGCCAGTTGTAGTAACGGACCGTGACGAGGACACCTTCGAGTCAAGTTGGTGTTGATGATCTTCGGAAACATTAGTCGTAGAAAAAAGGTTTTCCTGAAGGTGAACATTATTGGTCAACTGAAGTTAGGTACTAATGGCCGCCATGTTCAGAGGAGTACGAAAGTTTGTTGGTGATGCAGATTTTGAGAAACCGAATGGTTGGTACTAAACTTCCAGTCCTCACTAAGTCCTAAAGAAAGAAAGACTAACTTCGTGGAGGTAGCATGATCGAAGAAAAACAACAAGTTCTGAGGAAGTTACCATACTTTTTTTTAACGATTACTATGGCTGATTATTGAAGATAATAAACCAAAATTTTGATCTCCGGATTTGCGCAGAGTCAATATGTTGATGTACATTTTCTGTCTCGTTCATATCGATTAAGAGGGGTACATATTTCTTCGAATGTGCCTTAGGCAGGTGGAGCCCAATGGTGATGTTATGGGGAAACCGTGTTGACCCCCCCCCCCATTCCTCCATCTTTTCCATGCATCTCTGATGCTCTTTTATGATGCTCGTAGTTAAGCGAATGCAATTTCGGCTTTCACAACCAGTACTTCAACCGCACTTGTCTGGGTGATTCCTAAACTAGGGGCAATTTCGAGTCTACCACCTGCGAAATTTCACTCATTAAGCCTACGTTCTTGATTTTTGGTTTATTATTTTTTTTTAAACCATTGTAATCGCTCCTGAAAAAAAAAAAAAAAAATTCTAACCCCCCCCCCTGAAAATGGGGGTTTACGTTTCAAAGGGTGTAGAATCCGAATCTGCAAATAAAAATTTTTCCGTCCGTCCGCCGTACGCACGATTTCTCCCAAACGGCTGAAGCAAAAAAAGCTGTAATTTTCAGGAAAAATCCATGTTGGTCCGGCGACGCCCCAATTCTTGAGCCAGCTCTCTCAATTAATTTAAAGTGCCCTTTAAGGGTTGTCAAAGTTTTGTAAAATCCCTAAAAACCTCAAAAAGAGTCAAGGCGGCCTAAATTTGGACTTTTTTTGAAGAACTTTCCACGAGGAATCGAATGAGCCCCTCCTCAGGTCCGTAGGTCAAATCATGAACGCAAGCCAATTGAATAATAAACCCCAGTGAAAGAATTTGCAGCGTTTTTTCATTTGGAAATCTTTTTATTTTCTCCTAAATAATAATTTCAACATTTTACGTTCTAGCCCATTCTGAAAAACTTCCATTTTGGTTGTGTGTCTGTAAATCCATGTGGGAGCTTAATTGCTACAGTTTTCACTCAATTTTAGTGGCATATTCAAGGAATGTGCTGGTTAGAATGTAGATGTTTTCTACAAATTTCATTGCTCCTTTAAAATCCACAATATAATTTTCTTAGATTCTAGTGATCCCAAACACAAACAATGAAGTATTAAACTTCAAGTACTGCTTATAACTTTCTCAGCATCTGCATTACCAAACTTGATTAACCTGGCGAAAATCCGATTTTGATTAAATGGAATGTGTGGGCTCGGTTGTAAATGTTCCCCTATGTATTTCATCGTTCTAGAACAAGTACAAACGTGAAATCTGTTGATCATTTTCACAGGTTGTGGTGGTCAGATCTTGCTGAAATTCGGAGGATAGGGGGAAAGCCGACCCTCAGTACTTGTGTACTCACCCGCATGAAGGCGTTGATGTCTGCAGGAACACGTCTACTTCCAACTTGTTTTTCAGTCTAATCGCTTGATCTATTAATGGTATATCATCTTTACCATAATTACTACTTTACTTTACTATTTCGACAAGGATACATAATTATGTTATTAAAACTGAATGCAGTGGAACCTCAGTAATTTGTAGTTGAAGGGACTGAGGATTTACTACGAATTACTGGAGGTAACGATTGTGAAGGCTGCGAATTATGGAACTTATAGAAGCTGAAAATATAAATTATAGAAGGTTGTGTATTTTTGCATGAAATTGTACATTACATAGTGTATTTCAATAGTTCATTAGTTCACGGTACATACTCGTACATGTATATATACGTTCAATTTTTTAGAAATGCTTTTCCTTTGACAGAGAGCCTCCAATGGAAAGCAGTTTTAGTCTACATAGAGTGAACCATTCAAGTTGAAGGTACACACATGTTCATTGCTTTTTCCACTTGGCTGTCGATGATGTATCAGCTAGCGCATCTTTTTCGTTTAGGATGGATGTCATCGTTGATAGTGGAACGCGAAATCTATCGGCCACATCTTCCTTCTTTTCTCGACTCGCGACATCTTCTAGTAACTATTTTTCTCTCGACGACTGAGGTTCACTTGTACGCTGATCGCTTGGAATTCATCTTGTGTACTGAATGGACAATACACGTAATAATGAAATGAGTACGTAATGCACGAACAAGAACGAACGGCACTACCCGACCCACGTTCGAATTATAGGAAACTATGAATTAAAGAGGTACGAATTATCGATGTTCCACTATAATTGGGTTGTTTTCCTTATAAACGAACGAATAAAAAACGCCTGAGAGAGAACTAGGCGGAACTTATTTTTGCCTTCCAGGTTAGGAAACACATCATTTTCGTACATACTTGATGAAGAAGTTGAGATCTATAATAGGAGAGTTCTAGATGCTCTATGAATATTTCCATCATTCTCGGGTTACTTCCAACAGTGTTTTACTAAGAGAAGTACGCTCAGGTTATGTCTCTCGAATTTTCAAGAAAATTAGCAAGAAAATTAGTTTAGAAAAAGCGGTTTTTTTTAAACCGGTACTTAGTAATCAAGCATCAGAAATAGAAAGGAATCCCACTGTATTTATTCACGTCAGTAGGAAAGTTGTGAAGAGGACAGCTGTTTTGAAGCATTTACAGTGTAGGGTTGTTATCTATTTCTGGCTTGTAATTTAATTGATGACGAGCTATAAGTTTGAGTGTTGTAAATTCTGACACAAATTCACTGAAAAGGTTTCTTAAAACGATATACAGGGTGATTCCCTCGTAGTGTACGAAATGTTTTTGGGTAAAACTAGACTGAAAATGGAGCAAAACGCCGCCAACCGCACTGTTCTATCTCAACCCGTTCCGGAGTTACGATCTTTCAAAGATGGAAAAAAACGTAGTTTCCTCAAAAAAACCTTTGAAAAATCATATCTCCGGAACGGGTTGAGATAGAACTGTGCGGTTGGTGGCGTTTTGTTCCATTTTTGGTCTAGTTTTACCGAAAAAATTTTCGTACACTACGAGGGAATCACCCTGTATAATAATAAATAAAAATGATAATAACGGTATTAAAATAAGTATGTACTTAAATACGATTTCAATTTTTTTCTGAACGACTGACACTTTCGAACTTTCCTTCTTGCTCATCAATTTCATCACAACTTGATATTGAGTTTTTGTATGTAATAGATGATTTGGGCATCTGTTCGCAATGCATCTCAGTGGTTGGGATTATAGATTATATGTATAAGTTAAATATATTTGCTACAAGGGTTCATAAATCACGAGTGGTTGGCTCAGTTGAATTTAAGCGTCGATGGATCGAGTCGCGGTGGAGGTAGGAATTTGTATTTCTATGCGTCAGGTGGAGAGGAGGTGGCATTTGTGTGGTATTTTTGGTAGTACGGGGCTTTTCTGGCAACTTTCTGCATGGCATCACTTCTAGTGATGACCACCCAAGACCACCGGTTCTACAAAACCTTGAGAGATTTGAGGAAAGGGTAGTGAGTGAGGGGGTGTAAGGGTAAGACCTCATTCTGAATTCCGCAGGAGTTCTTCGAGGCGAAATAGGGAATCGGTTTAGTGGAAGGAAAACCCCATTTCACGAGTTGACCGTAGGGATCTGCTACTGCTAAAGAACGTAAAAGTGCTCCGAAGTCACCAAATGGTCAAGTGACAGGTACCACCTGCTATTTCTAAATGGCTATTTTCGGTAGCTACATTCCGCTATTTGCATTGAAAATCTAGTAAAGAGTTGGGGATAACTTAGCCATTCCTAGACAAACTTGTATTCGTTTATATACCTATTTGTTTTACATGGTGTTTTGATATCGGAATGGATTTATTGTTAGATCAATTCAGTTGAAACTGTTGCAGTTCTGAATTTAAAATTTTACCTAACAAGCCAACTTTTCCACTCCAACCGACGTAGGTATTGTTAGTGGAAACATTTGATGCATTGTCCTCATCTCTTGTGATTGGGAGAGTGAACCCTATTTCCACACATGCAATTTTTTCTTTCAGAAAAATGCACCCTTGATGTGTGTGCAACACTCCAAGGGAATTTAATGAATGTGTAGGCACATTAATGCCTTAAAGGCTATACATTTCTTCATAATCTCATAGAATATCACCAAGCTGAGTTATCAAACAAAACACCATGGTTTTCAGCAACCAATCAAAAAGGTAATTGAGAGTTAAGTGGTTATTGGTGGTATATCCGCACAAAACACGACGATATCTTTCAAAGAAAAAGCTTGAGACATTTCTCGACAATGACATATATTACTACTACTTGATACCTACCGTTTGAAAAAATTGTACTACTGTCGGGAATAAAGATCTTCCTTCACGATGAACAAGTTATTATCTAAATGAAAATAAGGTTCAACGTGGAAAGAAAAGATGAGCATAACATATAAAAGGTGAAATATACACATTCAATATAAAAGAAGAAAGTTCAAACATTTACCGTTTGGTAACAAAACTTTCCAAATAACTGGGTTTAATCTTGTAAGTCCAGGAATTTTTAATCGAGCGAGTGTTTTGTCTTACCCTTCATTAATAATGAACTATTGGATGCTAACAGTAGCTCCGTTGGCAGTATCCGGTAGGTGTTTCAGGAAAGAGGTTTTCATGGACTAATTGACAACCAGTTTGTTGAAACTGCATATTTGCAATGTCGTTGATGAAATGAAAAGAGAGAAAGTACTGTCTTATTCATTAAATTATAATTTAAGCGAATTCAAAACACAATATGTTATATTTATCAAGACAAAACATACTGTTGTTTGGTTAAAAGTTCAACCAAGGAAGCTCCCGGTTGATTTTATCGACTCGACGATAATCCCCGGGACAGCGCTACAACCTCGATCCCCTCGGAAGGTAAATTTATGATGAAGCCGTCCTGTACTCTTCGGGAGATCTAGATCAATTACGAGGTATAGAGACACACTGATCGGCTGAATAACCCTCATGGCTAAATTCTTTCCGAATCTATCAACCGTGTTGAAATACTAATAGAGCTCTTTCTGCAGTATCTAGAATACTGCAGGTTTGAGGGTCCGACGAGGGCTAGAATACCGCACAAGGTTTGAGGGTCCGACTTCAGATTATAATGATGGACCGTTTAATGAACGTAGATAAAATTTTTACGTGGAAGGACTCATAATAAAATAGAAATAATAAACATTTTTGTAATAATTTGCAGAACTTTTACATTGTAAAAAAAGTCGTAACAATCCTAGAAAACAAAACCATGACAATACAAAATATTTAACGTACCTCCTCCTGGAGGTCGGGGCAGTAGCGGTGCCCTGGGAATTATCGTCAACTGCTTTTTCCGATCGTTATTTTCTTGAGGATTCGCATGAATATACTCGCTCGTCTTCATGTGCTCCTTCTGTCGTTTTTGTGAATTACTTTCATTACACTCGTATTTGGCCCAAAATATTCGTGGTCGAAACCGAATACAGTCCCATCAACGTGTACATAAAATTTCGGTTCCATTGAAGATTATGGAGTTCGTGCGGAATGTTGTTTCTTTAAATATATTTCGGTCTCTCGTGAGCTTATTCAGGTTCCGCTGTCAGAATTTTTATATGAGTTGAGGAAGTGGGTACGAGTGTGATGAAGTATTCCAGTCAGATGGCGTGTTCTATAACTAGAAGGGGCGGGGTTGATGTGCGACATGTTGTGGTACGGAGGAAGGCGGTGTTGAGAAAGGGAGGATGATGAACGAGTATGACCGCCACTACCAGGTCTACAGGTCAAAATTTACTAGAGCACAGTGTCCGGTTTATTTGAAGTAGAACTATATAGTTTGCGCTGTTTGAAACACATAATCATGTTCTAATTCGAGCGCAGAACATTTTCAGGGCAAACAAAAATAACTCACAAATTGAATTACTTACGTACTGCGATGAAACAGCAACGACAAACTATAAAACATTGAATTCAATTACAGGAGGAATAGATACAACTCCAACTACACGTGACACTGTTTTACTACCCAACTCTAATTTATTGGAAACTGGCCTATTTCAATTTTCATTGAAGCTATGAAGTCTCTATTTTCAAAAGCTAATATTTTTCTAAATCTCGAATTCATCCCAAATACGACAGATCACAGCCACTCAAGGAAAAGCTCTAATTTTCAGATCTACTCTAGAAGGCCATTGGATTTGTCCTAAATTTTCGAAATACATATCTAGAAGGTATGGGTATAATCACATACAAACAGAACAACAATGGTGAGAAATGTTTAAAATCGCCACGAAAATGGCGATCAAGTAAATGACTTAGTAGTTAGGTAGGCACCTTTGATTTAATGGTCTTCTGGGTTTTTCACCTAAACGAAGGTACCAATCAACAATAATCATTGTTTAATTATTTTGACGGTTTTAGATTGAGGTCTGGAACGTTTTAATTACCCACGTAGGTACAAAGAAATAGGCAACATAAAAATCCCACAGAAATGTTCGGTACAATTTCCTATGGTTGATCAAATTGCTTCACTGCATCAAATCATATGGCTCTGGAATGTAAATCATGAATCGTGGGATGGAATCATTCCAGCTCATGGGAAGAGTGGAATGTCGTCAATGATTCCATTATGGACGAAAACCTATTAGCTCAGACTAAAACATACCGAAGCAGGCACGGCTCAACTGAAATATTGACTAGCAACCAAGTTTTCTACTAAAGAAAACATTAAATGAAATAAAAGTTATTGAAATGTAATGATTTTCAAACAGAATTAACTGTGCACAATAAATTGTATCTGCAAAAAGATAGGTAGATAGTGTGAAACAGCTTAATGAACCATCATTAAGGCGTACTTAAGCGATGGAGTAACTGAGGAAAAGTAAATAATAATAGACTATTCTAGGTAAAATTCCTCAAGATATCAACTAGAAGATAAAACCTTGGATTCTGCCGTGAAACTAACATTAATACACGTAAACTGAAGTTTCGTTTTATCGCCAATAAAGGCAATGGGTATTTATCGTCGCTAATAAAAGTACCCTGATGTTTCCCCAGCACCAAACGGGTTTTACACGTTCCGATGTCTTCCGTCTTTGTTATGTGTTGTAGATATTTGAAAAAAATAAATCACGGATAAAAAGCAAAGGTTGGGTTCATCATTTGCAATCATCTGTGAAATGTTATCGAGGCCTAATTGTGGAATATTTCTTTTAAACGTACCTGGAGCCGTGGAATTTAAAGGTTAGGCTCAATCAGGTGAAAACTTATGGATTGATCTTAGCGGTTTTACTAAGATTTGAGGACTTCAAGTTATCCCATTTCTAGCGTTCTGGGACTGGGCAGATTTCTCGTTTGTTTAGGATTGATTATGATGAAAACGATCTCTGACCTTCCATCCACATTCCTAAATGTTGAAGTTGATGTATTATTTTGATCCGATCCTAAACAGGGAAATTATATTTTAACCTTCGGGAAATGAAACATTGTTCGTCGCCAACATTTTAAATAGTTTTCGTTTAGTATGTGTCAGTCTGTATTGTGAGTGTGTGTTTGTCAGAAAGAGGGCGAATGGAGAGGGTAAATAGTGATAATTCCTTGTTTCTTTTATTTTATCAATTTTATTCTAGTTGAGCTAAAAACCACTGAATTTTCCAATTTTCTGACAGGAAGGGGAATAAACAATAGGGAAGGTTGTCATAGACAATCTTTTCAAGTGCTACTGCCGATTTTCGTGCATCTTTTTTGTTCAATTAAGAACGTTGGTCTAGTTTCAAAACATATTTTGTTCTTTCAAATTTATTCAGGGAACGGATCGAAGGATGAGGTGAGTTTTTTCGATCCTAAGTTTTTTTTTTTTTTGAATAAAAAAACCTCTTGCGTGCAATAAGCCACAGCAATTTTGAGTTTGATGTAGCGAAAGGGGATGGAGGGCTCAATTCAAGCCTTGCTCATATCTATAAGAATTCGCAGCCGATTTTCGTGATTTTCTTGTTCGATTAAGAATTCGGTCTATAGGTAAACATGTTCATTAGTGACATAATATAAAAAGCAGACAAATGAACTCCTTCTAACGCATGCACCACCTACCAATGTCATCATTTCAATCATTTGATGATTTCTGAATTGGAATGAAACCATTCATTTCAAGTAAAATTTCGATTAAATTTAAAGGAATTCATTACCGTGTTCGTCCGTTGCTTCTGGGCAGTTACGTTACAAAAACGTAATATAGTTGTAACAACACTAAATATCTGTCTGCTATAGATTACAATGCAATTTTTCGGTATTTCTCGATGGTTCATTACCTACGAATTTAGATGCTCTAAATATGGGAAATACATTGTGTTTTCAGAATTTTAATTTAAGTAATATAATTTTTTAAATTTTCTACGACGGCAAAATCAATGTGTAAACAATGTTTCTTTTTGTATTTTGGTTAAAGAAGACTGTTCCGAGTTAGTAAGCTGATAGGTGTTGAATCCATTTCAACGTCGTATTACATATGTCAAATGTGAAGACTACGACAAATACAGTGGAAAATAGTAGTAGAGACGTTTAAATCGTTCTCTAATTCAAAAATTTGCCTCCATCGGTAATACTGCTCGATAAAAACTATTTATTATAAGGGTCAGTAACCGAAGACCGACTGAAATTGAACTTGAAATGCGCCCTCCACGCTCCATTTTCCACCTCAACCGATCTTATTGAACCTATAATGGGAACCGGGCGGAGTAAGTGAGAGGGAAAGAGAGAGAAACGAAAAACTTTTTATTAACGCTTTACCCCCTAGCTCCTTCCCACAAACCGGACTCGTTAACGGCTTATAACGGGTGTTTACGAAGAATTCCCATTACCCGTCTAAATTGAAAGAGTCTACCGCCCAATTGAGCGCTCAAAGTTCGAAAGGTTCGCAACAGTCTTAGGCGGGGGGGAAGTTCAATGAAATTGATAGTTCTTGCAAGATTCACGACTATGGTTAAGGGGGTGGGAAAAACCCCACTCAGAGATGGGAAACCATTTTAACTCCTGCTCTCAACGTCTCAGGTGGTTTTTCAATCTCTTTTCCATATTATGTAATAATCAATCAACAACTAACCTTCAAATGAGAGTTTAAAAAAAATTAACTTTATTTTCCGCTTCAAGCACGAACAGAATGTGTGCAAACTTAACCGAATGTGGCTTTTCCTTGAGGCTGCATCAAAAAGTAGATTAGGTCAGTATTTGAACTCCTAATTTGGAACTACAATTCCTCAAGTCAACGAATCAGTTGGATATTATCATTGAGGGCTGGAAAAAATGTTTTAACAAGGACTGGTAGACCAGAGACGGACAAACACGAGGCTAAATTATCCACAAAACTTTGAAACCTCAATTTCACAGTCAGGTGCTCTTGCAATATCAGAGTTCTTGTGAACCCATCAGTTATAAACTGGGCATATGTGAAACACTGCATCGGATGTTTTCCATGTCGCAAGACTGCTTCAGAATCGACGTTCTTCCACTATCTAAATGTTCTATGTGCAACAGCGTTTCTTCCTGAAATACTATTATAATAACTGTTATGACCAACCTTCCATACAGATGTATTATTTCCAATACGAAGTCGTCTACGAATCTTCTCTAGGATTGTAGATTTTAGAATGCAGGTCTGCTACTAAACTGGATCAAGAATGAAAATCATTGTCCTTCGTATAAGCGCCAAATCCTGACTAATTCAATCAGCTTCATAAAATTCCAGTAGAATGTTTAAAAGTTGTGAACAATATCTGTATTAACAGCTGAGGAAGGTGGATCTTGCTCTCATGTTTGAAAGGAACGCTGGATTTCGAACCACAATCGAACTAAATTTCGGAGCATTATAGGTTGAATAAATGTAAATCTTAGGTTTGGTTAAAATCATTGTGGGTGGATCAACTCTAAACTCAAATTACAAGTTGAAGCAGGAGAACTACTTCATTATGAATGATTTGTTGTGTTGGCATAAGCACTTTCAATTCTCTGATTTGAATCATCATGTTTTCGATACGTACAAGAATGTTTATACACAAATGTCCATTTCTCGAATACATATGAATACATTTCATTCATGAATTCAGTATCGGAACAAAACCGCATGTAGTAAAGGATCCATCGATAACTGATGGGAATTACGGTGAATGTTGTAGAGTTTCATAGGATTAAGTACTTCTGTATAACTTTGAGCCAATGAAGTTGAAATGGTATCGCCTCAGAATTAATTCATGCAGTTGGCAGCAGTTGCCAATAAAGTTTTCTATAGCGGAAAAGCGGAGTAATGAATATTTTATAAGGGATGCCAAGAAAAAAAGTAAAGGTGAGAAGAGGTTGTATTTCATTGAGGTGGAAAAGAAGGTCGGAATGGTGGATAGGTCTGTAGACGTGTTAGACAGTGAACTCTAGAGCTGCGATTGCCATAGTTTTTGCTGATTTTTGTTGACGGATTGTAAGGAGAAGGAAGTGATTGCGAGGCATTCAATATGAAAATATATGCGAGCGATGGGAAGACAGAGAATGGAGGGAGGAATGGGTGGAGGGAATGAAAGGAAGAAAAGAGAGGTTGATAGATTTCAACGGTGCAAGTGAAAATAAAATGTTTAACTTGTAAACAGATTGTATCAGCTTGTGGTCACCTCCTTTTTTTATTTTGCACGCATTGAACAGTCAGGTTAACAGTGGAATACCCTTTTTATTATCAACCTATGGACAAACTTAGTATCAATGGTTGTTGAGAAACTGACATGTTCCCAGAAGTCGCGAGAGAGCCAATTCGAAGAACGAAGGAAACGTCTCAACTAGCATTTGATCCTGTTCAGATACGTACGTTTCAATATTATCCAGTAGTGACGAGTTATCTGAGAATTCGGAAAGCAATTCTCGCGAAATGAGCAGAAGGTGATTTTCCAGTCACAATAATCGAATTGCAGATGGAATTTTCAGCGTTGCCGACGTTCGAAAGAGATGGGATCTCGAGGTGGAAAATAACGAGAAACTCGAGTGACTCTTTGGCTGTAATGACTGAGAGATTTCTGGTGGCTCGCAGGGGATTTGCGCGGACCTTTCAATTAGGAATAATTTATTTGAAGCTTTCATCAGAGTTCTACAGAACCAAGTAATAGCCGCCGAAAGATTCGCCTGGCTAGTAATTGACGTGGAAACACGTTTCAACCCAAGGGAAAATGAGAAAGTGACTGTATTATTTTGTTAAGGCTCTAGTTTTGTTGATATCACAAACCTTTCGCATCTTCCAACAATATATCTCCCTACAAGAATTACAGATCACCTAAAGAGTGCTTATTTCATGAGGCAGTCTCGCCTGATCTGTGTTAAACAATTGTATACCAACGTTTTCCCATGAATTTCATCCTCTGTAATTTAATTTATTGATTTATTTAGTGCATTACGCACTAACAGTTGCAGACGGGTTAGATGTATCCAACTCTCACTTCAGAGATGCATTATTTCACAGAAATGGGAGTCATCCAGATAATCTCCCGGGATCTTGCGATGCCTGTGGTAGTCCACCGAATATCAACCATACATTCAAATGTAAGAAAGGTTGAGTAACAATTGGACGAGCTAAGGAACGTCCTTTGAGAGGAGTTGCTGCGGAATCAATAATGAAAGAATCAGCAAATGTAGCTTTACGACTTGTTGGGGACATTACCATTAGGTGTGTGGGACCGAGAGAGGCGGCGTTTTCTAATACTCGAATCGTAAACACTGATCCATTCTTACCGGTTCCATGATAGGAAGTCGATTGCTCAGTCAGCGGCAGATGCTAAGCACAGAAAATACAATGAAGTAACTTCAGATATCAGAGGAGCCTTACCTTGTTGTCCTTGCGATGGATGGTCCTCAGCGATGAACAGGACTGGCCGCTGTCTTGAGTCTTCAGACGATTCAGTATACGATTCAGGCTTATAGTTGTTGGTTTTCCCTACAGTTCGATGTATGATTGAAAAAATAAACCTGAATTATTTCAAAGTTGAATCTTTGTAATCGAAGTTTGGTCCCCTTAAAAATTATGCTTTAATTGGTTTTATTAAATGTAATGTGCATGCACATTTTCTTCAGGCTGTCATAGTTGGTTTGTTTTATAATCGATTTGTGTACAAATCTGCAAAATGTTCGATCAAGCCACTTGTATATCCCATCTTGGAGTATGCTTCAGTTGTTTGGTCCTCTTACTATAAATTTCACATCAGTCGGATTGAGATTCTTGCGCTACGTTAAACAATGTACATACATATTTCTCAGGAACCAGCCAAGTTTTCTGTTTGTTCTGCAAGCAAAGTGCTGCTGGATGCGTCCAGAAATCAGACGCTGTTTGAAAAACTATGTTTTTCTCAAAGCTAACCTGGAGTATGGTGGGCTTGCTATCTGTTTTGGAATCTAGCATCAACTTTTAGGTCAGCCGTCTTGGATCCCTTTCCTTCCACGAACTTTCATCATCACTGACCATTGTGCAGAGTCTACACTGCAGAATTTAGACTAGATATGTGAACCGTAATTAGGTAGATATTTCATTTCCAGCGAGTGATTTTCAGTTTCATTGTTCACTCTAGAGGTGATTTTTTGTTACCTATACCTAATTTGTTTCGTTCTTTGCCTTTGGTGGCCCTATTCGGATTTTATTTCTTTCATGTCATGAATTTGCTACTCCCATATAACATTTGCATCAGTTACAGTTAAAACCTTACACGAGCGTTTGTTGTAGCAAAACTACTTATCCCGATTTAAAAGGTCTTTAGTTCATTCAATTTAAAATATACTTCTTGATTCAATGAATCCCGACCTTACTTAAATATTTATTTCCTATTCGAAGTTCCATTTCGCACAAACAGCCGGGACAAACGCAGAGATCGGAAAAACGAGGAAAAACCTGGGATGGGCGGATACGAACTGTCTACGAAGTTGGTATTGGTGAAACAATACTCATATTAGCTACTAACTTTCGACTTGTTAACTCCCGGGAAGAAGTAGGTAGAAACCGGCAATTTATAGTCAAGTTGTACTTTAGTGCGATTAAGGAGGTTTTTTTTTTTTGTCAAAAAGATCGCTCCAAAAACGGACATTTCGATAGACCATCTGTCGAAACGCCTTGCAGCTATACATAGATAAATCACTCGAAAAAGTTTGTTGCAAAGAAAGGTGGAATCTAATTTGCACTGTAGCAATACGATTATGGGGACCTGTAATGAGAATTGGTATTTTAGGAAGCGGATTAAAATGAAAGAATAACAGCTCTTAAAAAAAGCGAGAAAACGGAACAGCGTTGAAAGGTAATAGGAGACGGTCGGGGCCAGGGGACGCGACCCCAAAGGTTATGAAAAGGCAAAAAAGAGCCCCATGCGACGCAATCTAATTCGGTTTCCTAGGGCAGACGGCAGGTGTCTTGGTGAGCTGGCAGCTCGGAGAGGACTCCGGTATCTCCACACCTAATCCATTAAGCAAGTGGGTTTCCCTTTACCTACTGTCGCAGAAAGGGCGAAAAAAAAGCTTCAAGGGAGTAAAGGCGTCGTTTCCAGGGGGGTAGTCGGTGTAGCGAGGGACTGGATCCTCTTTTACAGGTCAAGGAAGGAAATATCCGTTCAGCTTCGGTCGTTTCGGTGGAAGAGACAAGAACGGTTAGATGTGTGGAGGTTAAGTTTGGTTGGAAGCCAACAATCGTAGCTCTCAAATGTTTGTGTGAGTCGGTCAAGCCCGCTCCCAATTACATTAGGACCTTTGTGGATTTTCGGTCCGAAATTCGATACTTTGGAGCCAAATTTCGTGGGTTTGCGGGCCGTCACCTGAGCACAGCTTAACGCGAAGGAAGGTCCCCCGTGAAACAAGCCTTCTCCAATAGAGGTTCTTCTACTTGAATTGATCAAGGGAATGTGAAATAACACAATCACGTGAAAAACGATGCAAATTATTACAGAGATTTATTTTTAGATAGCTCTTCTACGCAAATGACTGATCTATGTAGTCCGTGGTACATTCCTACATAAACTCAACACCTAGCTCCTCCAAATCTTGTGATTGAATTCAAGATGAAAATACTTGCGCTACCGCCAGCCACGACCTCTAGCTCGGACCTCCCGTTGAAGATGGTCTACAGCCCGACTCTGTACCCTGATCGCCTACCTGACCAATTTTTCAAATGGTGATTGATAAAGGTGCTGAGATTATTGGCTCATCCCTGATCAATATTGGACTTTTGGACCGAATTTGGTATACTTTGGTCCTGTATTTTCGGGGAAAAGCTTCGGACGGCGGACGGACGGACTGATTTTATTTGTTTTTATTTTTTAATTCGATTTTTCGGAATCTATTTATTTTTGAACATAAATCATCGAATATTGAGGGGAGTTGACATGTTTGATTTGAGGGAAGTTGAGGGCACTCCAGTGTAAACTGTTGAAGGCCTCCAAATATCCATGGTCTCGCGTGCACAGCTTCGTGAGCCATAAATTTTGATATCAGCTTCAGTTTCGTACTAAGGGCTTACAAATGGTTGGTGCTCACGGAGTTACTTTTGAGACAAAGTCGTTCAACTGTCTTTGCACATTTAGAAGTCAGTTACAAGGTATGGAGGTCTGTGGTCTGCTGAATTTCGTTCCTAATCTATCTGATGTGCTGAAATATATGCCGTGCTCTTTTAATGGCATAGAGTGGGCAAAACAACATATAAAGGCCCGAGGTGAACAGCTTTGATAATGTATCATGACTTCGCCTTTAATTATTTTCTGGCATGTTTAAAACTTGTGTTTGTAGATTGGTAATTATTACGTTGAACTTAGAAAATGACCACACACTCGATTTATTAATTATCTACAGCTCCGTGATCTGGGGACTACCTGAAAATAATAAATACGTATGTTAGAATGAGCAGCGTTTCATCCAGTCTTGGGATTCTAAGCATCTTGAAACGTGAACCAATGAATTTTGAGCGGGAATGGGAAAACATTTCTGCCTTGTCGATTGCACAGGTTCATTAATGAAAATAATAAACCTAAAATTAACAAGCACCATGTATGTTATTTGTTCTGATTATCAAGCGCTTTGCGCACAAATCAAAACCAAAAGACTAAAATAGAGCACTTTCTGTAAAGCTCATTGAGCGTGTCAAATTAGTGTTCAAGTGTTGTCAAGATAATGGGCCACATTAATAATCAAGCTCGTATGGTATATTGCACTAGTCCATGAGGTTTTAATCAGCAATCAATTATTATGTGCGTTACTTCTTTTCAATCAATTATTTATTCAGTTACGGGGAGAATAAAAGTCGTGCTTTCAAAGTATGAATTAGTTAGTTTTCGGAAACTTATTTTGTTTATTTTCTTATATAAAATGTACCCCTAAAAAATTGCACCACTGAAGTTTTGAGCCTATTAGACACTTACTGGGTTGCTTATTTTACACCTTAATATTTACAGCTTTCCAAGTTTGAAGATATTGTTAAGTATGAGATTTAAAGCCTCGAAAGCTGTTCTCTCCTTTACTGAGATTTGAGCTTCAATTCATGTCAGCCACCATGGCTTTGAGCGACCCTTTGGCTCAGTTTTCTTTAACGTTCTTTTTTCCCTTTTCCGGGTAAAATACGGGAGGTTTTGGGGGGTGAAAACCCCCTTTCGCGGATTTAAAGACACACTTCTCCCCCTCTGCTTGAGTCGTATACTTCCATCCTCGTATCTCTCTTTTCATCATCCTTTACCAACCTCTCCGCTCCCCACCGTCTTCACCGTCGAAAAAGCTGGTGAATCGCCCCTTCAACCTGACGTGTAACGGAGTTCAGAGTCACTCTTCCCTTCACAAAAGTCTGGCTGAGTTTGGTTGCTAACTCCGAGCTTTGAGCAGAGGTGTATATACAGGCTTTATATGTCGAGTGAAGACCGAAAACGTGAGGCTTGGTAATTTGGCGTCTCAATGTGAAGTTTCGTTGCAAATGATTTTTGAATGGGATTGCTTTTCACCTTTCCTTTTCACCTATTCTACTGCATCGGTCCCTCAGTTTCAAGTGTTCAAGAAAAAACTGCAGACTTAATGATACCATGCACTGTAATTTATCATCCTTTAGTCATTCCCGTCCTTAAAGTCTTAACATTTAACCTCCAACATGGCTTCCTAAAATTTTTTAATTTAGCTAAATTTGGTGAAACCAAAGTGTGGAACCATAAGGAAGTATGGTTCCAAAATTTTAGAAAATTTCCTTGCGTATTTTGTTTTAATTCTTTTGAAAATAAACTCCATTTTCCACGACTTTTGGGGTATTCTAGATGTACTTATTGCGTGCTATACAGACCTACGTCAGGCGGTCTGAGTTGGCTAATTCGATTCATTGAAGGAACATCTATAAATAATGAACATTGATCAACATTTGCGTTAGTTTTTGATATTCTGATTTCCGAATATTTCGCAGTTTGATATCATCCTTTAAGGTTGAACAAGTGTGATGCCGGTGATTCAGAATCAACCCATGAACTTTATTTATTCCTAATCAAAATACCAACTAGGGTCCAACACTTCCGGGAAAAAATCAGGACGGCAGATGGACAGATTTTTAAAAATTCAATTTTCGGATTCTTTACACCTTGAAAAATCAACAAATTTGAAGGTGTTAAAAAATTAGTTTTTTCTTGGTCGGTTGCAAAGTTTTAAATATTAAACAAAGGACAAAATAAAACAAAACATTTAAAATATCCAAACATTTTGAACGGTAACTGAACTCCCCGAGTCTCTAACCCCACTTGGCCGCTAACCCAAAATTGAGGAACATGGTTGCATGGAACATTAAAGGACCTGTAAATTTGTCTGCGAATAGTGTCAATAATAGGTGTTTACATCAAACAAAATTTGTTCAATGCCTTTAGAAACAAGAAGTTTAATAAATAGCGAGTACCGATCAGTCACATAAACTGAATATATAATGATCATTTACTTATAGTTTGGAAGAGGTCGGTGCTTTTGAAAACGCAAGTAAGTAACTAATTTATTCGCAGACGTGGCTACAACATGGGTTTGCAACGAATAACTATTGAAGTTGTTGTTATCACTGCAGTTGACCTCCTCAAAGCGTTTCATGGTGTGTTATAATGAAGATTTTACATCCAGGAAATTCATGATTATTCTCAACAAAATTAAATGCCAACATAGACAAAAACAATGCTAAAAAGTATACATTGCTTACCAATATGTCTGCCAACTTCTTACACCTTTTATATACCTGCTGAATCTAATTACCGAGATGAATTGTGTTACTACGGGTAATCGAATTGCATTACTAAAGCATTCTATAACTATAGGAAACAACTGATAAAAAGTAGATTCCCTTCTCGAAGATATTCACCCGCAGACAGTGCTACCCAGGTTGGCCGTGGTGTGCAAGTTCCCAAAAGGAAGAGGTTGTAATAGCAAAGAAGGGATTCTGCTAGAAGATCAAAGGCCCTAGCCAAATTTACTCTTTCGTATGATTGTAGTCACCGAATATCAATTTTGAATATGGGATTCACTTCAAATTTTCTTCAGTTATACTGATTTTCCCATTTTTCTGGAAAGCTATTAAGTAAGAAAATTTCGGAATTCGAATTTTGAAAATACAATCAAATCAACTTTACGTTTGCAATGAGTTCGCAACAATAAATTTCAACATTTGAATCGAAATGAAAACTTCAAGTGTAGTACTTCATTTAAATTCTCCCAAGCCAGTAGGTACTGTCATCTGACTATACCTTTTTTTTTTTTCAACAAAATCAGGGAGAATTGTCTTAGATGCGTTTGAACATTGAGAAATAACTGACCTTGGTTCGGTACTTCATGGTACTTCTGGTTCTATCATCTTCCTCTTTCGAAAGGGGCTCAGTTAGGAAAGCTGGATATGCTTAGTAGCACTTATTTCGTCTGCCCTCATTGATCCGTGAATATGATATCCCATGTTTCCGAATCGATCGATCGTTCCCAGAACGTTTGTCGAATTGTTTTCCGGAATCCCGTTTTTAAACGTCGATGGTCTCATGCTAATATCACGCGAAATATATCGTGACTCTTTGATCCGAACTCTGTAATAACAAAATGAATAAATAAACGATGATCATTTTAAAAAATAAAATAATAATTTAAATGGTTTTACAAATGATTGATGACGCCTAATTTCATAACTGTGTTTACCTGAATGAATAATATAAATATAAGTACTTACCCACTGAATTTAACACGCTCAACGCCAGGCTTCATAAATTCAGTTGCGGTGTGAGTTGAGTATGAGACTCAAGAGTGAGAACTTTATGTTGTTATTAATTATTTCATAACTACACATTTACCCTTTCTATGGACCCATCAGACAAAAGCGAAATCACAATATCACATAGCAGATATACCAATATCAACCATAACAGGAAAAAATCATTGGTTAGCTTCACTCGTGCAAAGAATCTTTCTTTGTTACACGATATATTATGATGAGAGTTTGTTACAGTCGTTCAAAAATGTTGTTGGATTTCCTAAACTTAGATTGTAATTGGAGGCTTGGCAGTATCATTTTGCTAAAAATCATGTGAAGAACTTGACTATCTTTTTTTTCCTTTTAGTTAACTTTATTAGTAGTTTCACATTTCAGTTTTGCTTACATATGTCAATCGATTTTGGCATGAAACTCGTTTATGAGGTGCTTGTCCAATGACAGCCTCACTGGTTAATTATAATATATAGATAAATATGTATGTGGTGTCTAATAAATAATTAGATATGGATATTTTAAAATAATAACAATTTGTGAGGGAGGTGATTACTTGGCCTTTTCCTTCTTAATCGCCGCCTGTTTAATTTTGGAGGAGGAGAGAGTGCTATGACTCGGAGATTTGCATTTTCATGGGTGATGCGTGTCTGATGTAGCTTGTTGTAGAAGACTGCGATTGTTTCCTGTACTCCCAGGATGTCCAACTTTTGAATGTAGTGTTGATATTGACTCATTTTGATTGAATGCTGCTTTTTGTTGCAGGTGGGAGTACCAGAAAACGTATATCTGTCTTCATTCCGAGTTACCCACTTCAATGTGTAAGTTTCTGGTTGTTCATTCGACCTGCTACTTTTTTATCGTTTGAAACTGCTATCGAAAACAGTGTTCATCATTGTCCTTGACCAGCATCCATTATGACTCTTATGTGTCCCATAAATATTTTATATTGTTGAGTGCAGTGTTTCGGAGATTTGATTAATCATGATGCAGATTCGTTTCATCAATTTTATTTGATTAAGTATATCTTTTGTCTAATCTTTCACCACAATAACGGCTGCGATGAACTTGGCAAGTTGATTCTTTCCGTTGATTCTTTCTTGAAGCTATTAACCCTGAGCACAAACCAGACACCTTTTAGCTTCAAGGATATCTTCCCTAATGTTCATCACCGCCCTTCGAAGAGGGAACTAGTCCATTTCATCATCTCTTTTTTGTGCGTTAGCAGAGCCTGGACACGGACCACTCACCCTCTACTATTGATTCTGCCCCATGGGCAAGCCCTTTTAAATATTCCCCCTCAAAAATTACATCTTTACCCCTGCCCTGCTTTAGTTAAGCCTTTTCTCCCGTTCAGTCCCTTCTCCCAGCGAATGCCCTGAGAGTGTGAAGGGTATAGATAGTCCTCTTTAACATTTAACATTCCATGAAACTGCTAAGCCTGAGCATAAACATAAGGGATGCCTTGTGTATCTTAAATACAAATCGTCTCAGCTTTTTAAAGCTGCATGGGCATACCAAAAGTAAGTTAACCGAATTTTTGAGAGATTCAGAAATGCTTCGAAAAATTTGGTACTGAAAAAATAGTGTTTTCCTACTCAAATACTATTTTCTCATTATTTTGTTTTCTTTTAATGTTAACAGTTTTTTTAATGTAGTATAGTACCAGTCAGTCGCCAAATTGATCAACCAGCTTTCCAGATCTTGTTTGAGGTCCTAGATGCACTTTGAGACGAGGAAAGAGGTAACAAATTTCCGTATTCAAATGTTCTCAGTATCTTTCAACTGTTGAAAGATAAGTTGGTAACCTAGTGAAAACGCCTTCGCCATTATCTCGTTAGCTATTCGATAGTGACCGATGGATGACCCATTGCATCACTGAGGGAGAATACGGAGAATGACCAAAAACGTCTCAACCGAACAACGGCAGTAGATGTTGAGTGATCCAAGTACAGTGAGGGCGGGCATAGTGGAAGAGGAAAACTGCGCGACAATGCCCTCGGCGTTGGAGTTATTTCAAAACTTCATAATAACAAACTGTGGTAGTGGTCGATTCTCTGAGGTAATCAAATGAAAAAAAAAAAAAAAAAAAAAAAAACCGTCTGCCAAGTGGGTGTGGCACATAGCTTCCTCGTATCCATAACACGACTTTTGATATAAAAGAAAAGAACATTCTAGGCTAAGACTTGAAAATTTAATCATTGTGCTTTGCTCCCTGCAGAGAATCGGAGAATGCTCTTATGAGAGGCGGATCTCACAATAACGTCGAATAGAACAGGCGACATAGCAGATATCAATTCTAATAAATTCTAATTATCGAGATGTGAATATACCCACAAGCTGAGTTTGATATGAATGAAACGGACCATCGAGGCTAAAATATATAAATTTACAGTTGACAAATTGACGCTGTATGGATTGATAAATAAAGTGATAAATTGACATTATAGCATTTCAAAAATAAAATATTTGCATCGTTCAATGATGGTTCAATATGGTTTGATCCAAGCTCTAGGCTAAAACTTTATTTTCTCTTTATTACTCACGAGGACCATCTTTACATCAGTCGGAACAATCCCTGAAAATTTCATCGAAATCGGTCAAGAACTCCCGGAGTTATGCTTGTGGCAAGGATATCACGTTTGCGCATGCGCAGAGGCTACTATTGATTCGGGGATCATGAAACCTGTAGGGGACCATCTACACCCCAACCCGCACAATTCCTGACAATTTCATCAAAATCGGACTATAACTTCGTGTAGTTTTGCCCGTAACAAGGATTCGCTGACAGACACACAGACAGACAGACACACTGACAGACACGGAACCAAAATTGTTCAAAAAGGTCTAAAACGCAAAATGCGAGTGGAATTTTTGATTTTGGAGACAAAAAAATGTTCACATTCCGAAAGTGAGAACAATGCTTCCGATACCTTGGTAGACTCGGAAGCAATAATGAACAGGTATAAAATAAATATGGTTCACTCACTTTCGGCATGATCCTTGTAGTTTCATCACCTCCTTGTTAAAGGGTTAACGACAAACAAATCGTAGACAGTGCATAGCGTTCTTCCACTGCTGCCCCGGAGTCTCTATCGGTCTGTTCGTCCGTACATCCTCTGATTCGAACCTCACATATCATTCCCACAACACACTCCAATTTCGTAGAAACTTTCAGAGGTTTTAGGCCTAGGGTGACTCTCGATGGAATCAGTCCTACTGAATGCCTCTATGCATTAAACTTGTAGTAACAATAGCTACAGCTCTCCCACTCACCAAAAATAGTGACCAATTGTTATCACTTGTTCTTTGCTTGTTTCTATGCCCTGAAGATTATAGTTTCCAATCCAATTTTGATGGGTATTCAATCAAACCAGAATCAAATGTTCGCTAGTTCCAATAAAATGCATCAAAGTTAAATAAGTCATTACAATACCTCATTTGCTAACGATACTTGAATTACGTAGGTTTTGTAAATTTCTTCCTTCTTTCTTCTTTTTTTTAAATTTTCATGGCATGTTTAAGAATTAATCGATTAAGGTCCTCACACTAACTCAAAGGATGTTTAACGATTCCGTTTTGTTAATCTTGATGTACATATTCGATGGTACGAAAAATTATATTAATTCCATGAGATGATTCCTTAGTGGGTTAGAATTTTAGATCTTTTCCTTTCATGTACAATTATGAGTATTTATATAGGTATCAAGTTTGGGAATCAACGTAATATATACTAAAACCATTTAAAAATTTCAATATTCAAAAAACAGGACGGAACTTTTTGTTTCCGTTGAAGGAAGTTAATTAGAGAAAAACACCTTCTGCTCTAGAGATAAAAATACGGTTTCAAGCTCCCCAAGGTGTTGAACAACTGTTATAAAAACTTGACAAAAGAAAGAGGGAAAAAAAGCGATGAAAAGGATTAAAGTCCGGTAATCCAATAAAAGTGCGAAGAAATTACGTCTAAGGAGCTCAAGACGAGAGAGGGGCGGATAAAGATAAGACGAAAGAGGAATTAAGATAAGACAGTGACCGATGAGTCGAAATGCTGCCTTGAGAGGTCAAAGTTTAGCTGAGTCTCCGCCATTCCATTCGCAGTTTAGCGCCGTTAGCGTTACTGAAAATGGGTGAAAAAAAAAGTTGATAAAATAAAAGAGAGAAGACAAAAAAAAGTGGAAAGCTTCATCTGAGACGGATAGCTAACGACCGAAGATTAATAAGAGCTCATTCGAACAAAGCCACTATAAATTACGGAGGAAAATAGGTGGCAATCAGGATTCAACGATCTGTGAAAAGATGTTGATCCTCTTTGTTCATTGTGTGCTCTGATGAGCTGATGGTTCTTTCTGGTACTTTCTTCAGTGTTTAAATTCAAGGAACTTATTTTTGGCAGTTTGAAGTGTACATAGGTAAAGTTGAGTAACTCCTATGTTTTAGGAGGGTAACAAGTATTTCCTCTGGGCTTTCCTTGCTCTTAATGACTGGACCCATAGAACATCGAATAGTCCTGGCAAGATCTTTTTTTCTCTGTAGTATGAAAACCGACGAAGATTGGGAGTGTTCTACACAAAATATAAATTTCCTGTCCAAGGATCCTCCAGAAACTTAGTTTTTCCCCCACTAATAAACTGACTGGTAGCGATCATAATAACACAAGCTCGGGAACGTAACAAATCGGTTGCGTTTAATATCTCGTATATTCTAGCTTCGGAAGATTAATGTGGTAGAAACTTTCCTTAAGAGCCACTCTGTTGATCCAGGACTCAAGAATAAAACCTAAGGAGGTATAAACCAAATTTCTACCCAATATGGTAGAAATTAGGTTTACTAACCACTCACCTGATCCCGGAGCTAAGTACCTTCAAATATCAGTCCTGAGGAGGCTGCATACCATTTCTGGCTTAATATGACTGAAATGGTAAATATTCAGCTTAGGACACAAAATCCCGGAACTAAGAATGTTCAAATAGATATCCTAAGGAGGCTGCATAGCATAATTGTATTTGTTCATTATTTTCTGTAATGAACCTTTGTAATCGACTAAGAAAAGAATTGTTCAACTCCCCCTCAAACTTTGTTTTTTTCGACTTTAAGATGTGTAGAATTCCAAAGTCAAATTTTGAAAAAAAACCGTCCCCCGTCCGCGGTCCAGAACTTGTCCCCATAACTACTGAACTAAAGTTAATGACACTTGGGTTAAAAATCACATCGGGGATCCGGTTGGGACTGAATTCTCGGCAATGAGCTCAGCCATTATCAAAGGGTGAAATCAAATGGCTAAAATTTCAAAAATTTTCGAAATAAATCATTGTTTTCATGTTTCTTGTTCATAGACGTGCCTTCAAAGAACCGTATGAGCCCACCCACAATCCGTTTGCTCTTCCTCCAGACTTTGTATAATATTATATTATAAGACATAATGCGGAACGGAAACAAGGATGCGATTGAGAATATAGTTCAACATGTTAAAAATCGCCTAGTATCGTATCAGCTGGTATTATTGCTGCAGCATTATCTTTCCGGAGCTCCTTTTGGAATCGAGGCTCCAAGTCGTATGTAATATAATTGAGGAAGGAAATGCATAGGTAGGTGTTTTATTTCAGTTATTCTACTCGTGAATTTGGTACGTCGTGTTATATATATGTATATATAGTTTCTTTGCACTGTTGTAGGTGTTGACATTCGATTCCCCTGTTCCACTATTAACTGTAAGCTCGTGCACCCCGAAAACTGTAATTTTTCTGTCCTTTCAACATAGAAACCTGATATTTTAATGGTACCTATTTTCTGTTGAACATTTGAAATCTGACGGGGTGCTATATGTAAAAAAGGAGTAAGATAGAACGTTGTCTGCATTTCCACGAAAATAATGAGTCACCAGTTAAATCGATTTCGTCGTCATGGACGTGAAACGGGTTGTGTTCACGGAGTTTAATGTAAGAAAAAGTCATCCAATTGTCTTTGAACACCCAGAAGTCAGTGTTAAGGTATGAAGATCAGAGATCTGCAGAATGCCTTTATGGCCAATTTCGTCGATAATCCATCCAGCGTGCTATTTTCATGGTAGACTGGACAAGACAAAAATGGCGCGCGGTAACGAGCTTAGGTAATGTGCCATTGACTATGTTTTTAATTCCTTTTTCCGCACTTTTTGAAATTTGTACCCGTTCTTCATCACGTTATATTCAGATTATGATATACACTCTGTAATCATCTACAGTTCAGTGATCTCCGTAAAAGGACTATCTGCGATGAATAAACCCATGTGTTAAAATTATCATCTTTCTTTAAATTGTCCCATACGCAAACACAGCTAAGTACCTTGGCATGACCTTGGATGCCAAACTCCGCTGGAAAGAACACATCAAGAAAAAACAGAAAGAAATAGACCTAAAATTCAGGAAGATGTATTGGCTCATCGGGAGAAAATCGCATTTGCCTATACACAACAAAGTGCTTCTCTACGAGCAAGTGATAAAGCCCATTTGGGCCTATGGCTGCCCTTTATGGGGCTGCACTAAGAAAACTAACCTCAAAATCATACAAACAACGCAAAACAAAATACTCAGGAGCATTGTCAATGCCCCCTGGTATGTTCGAACGAACGACCTACATCGAGACCTCAAAGTCAAGATGGTAGGCGATGTTGTTAAAAGTCGAGCAACGGACCATGAAAACCGTCTCCACAAACACGTAAACGTCGAAGTATTGAGCCTCCTGGACAACAGCGGTGATATACGTAGACTGAAAAGGACCAAACCCATGGACCTAGTTACAGCTCAGTGAAGTGATGTGATTAGTGGTTGTAGGTAGTGATCTATTTGCCACAAAACGCTAATATAAGTGATCAAATGAAGTTACTAGATGTGTATACAGTTGTAACAATGAAAATTATTTTAAAAAAAAATCTTTCTTTAAAATTACTTTTCTATTTTTTAAAATTTGTGTTTTGTTTGTTATCACTCTCCATATTGTACATGTTTTAGTCTAGGTTTTCGTATTACCTATGTAATGCTTCACTTCCGAACATTGTCATTTACAGCAGCTATATGGAGAAACATGTTTTTACTATACCACTCATTTCTACAAGATTGAAATGAGCAATATCCATAGCTGGTTTTATTCTCCGCTGAAAGAAATGTAATACCCCTACCCACGTGTTTACGAACGCTGGCGAATTCAGGCTCATTTTCTTTTCTTATCTCTACTTGAGGTCTCACAGTTACGAACACTTCAAAAGCTGCACACACTTATCAAAGAACGTTCGCAATTCTCTCAAGTTCACGATGAAAAGTTGAAGCTACTTTTGAACTTACGGGGCACAATGTATAGAAGAACTGTTTCGTGCTCCCTATTGTGGCTCTTGAGGTTTTTAGTCAACCGCGGCGAAAGAAACACGTTCCCCTACGAAATAGGAATTCCTCTTTTGTTTTTGCGTACGCATTCTGTTCAAACGATCAAAAAGATCCGGATAATGGTTTTTCAGTCCGCCGATTTTAATAACAGCCTAATGTTTGAGTAGGCGCATACCTTGTAAGAATTTCTTGAGGGTTCCTTTCGTGCCATTTTGTCCCTATGCAGCTCTCTTTATATACATTTTCCTTCCATACCTGTTTGTACATGTGTTAAAGTTGTGTCCATGGATGGACACGTTTATTTTGAATATTCATTATCAGTTTTCTTGATATCGCAGTAATAATTACTGTGTTGATTTAATTATATCAAATAACACAATCATATCCAAGTATAAAAAACGTTAAACGTAAATTTCGGGGCATAGTGCAAAGTATTTACCTATTACTACGTCGCGATTTCGAAATTCCTGACCGCAACATCTCATCGTTAAACATTTTATTCCATCGAGAATGTGGAAATTAGATGTGATTACACAGGCTGCAGATACAGGCTATCACCTTGACTTTGAAAGGCAAAAAGACTCGATAAACGGCTGTTCATGTCAATAGGGCCCTCCTCACACGGGTCGACGCGAAGGGCTCGACGCTTGTCTCGCACGTTCTCTCCGATTCATGCGGCTGGTCTCCGCACACTGGGTCGATTCCATCAGTCGGTTCGCGCATTTTACACCATGAGGTGTTCATACAGTGATGAGGAGGATGTATTTTTCTGTTGCACCTCGCTTTGAATATTCCTGGAGTTTGTAATTATACATCTCCGGGTACTTCTCCACCTCCTCAAAAAATCTAATAATGAATGACTGCAAATAAAAATACCATGAAGCATTGTCCCCACGTTATATATTGAAATATAGGGGTTTAAAAAGGAAAACTGCAAAGTATCTATTCCAACAAACTTTTAAATGAGTTTTGAAGACATTCATACATTCAAGTATTCTGTAATGTACAGAAACTACAATAATAGGTCCAAAACAAGGTAAATTATGATAGGAGCAATGGAAAATTACCTCCATGAGACGCACGAGCCGCTCTTACTTTCTCTGCTTGCGACGCTCGTCGTGCCTTTCCAATCGCATACGTTTCAAAACGAGGAGACCTGAACCGAGGAGATTAAAGGCGACCACTAATCGACCCGTATGCGGAGTCCCATGCCTTTGCGTTGTTAGTCGAGAAGTGGGGCAACGAGAGGAGATAAGAATTGCGTCGACCATGGCTCCCCGACTACTCCTGTGAGGAGGGCCTAGGGCTATTTTTCTTCAGTGTGATATGCGTTACACGTAGTCAAACAGCACGCTGAACTGCAATAAAATATTTACTTTTTCTGAACTCCATACAAAGGGAAGTTCAAAATGTTTTTTGATGAACAAATCTCCAACCTTCACTTTTACGTGAAAGATACCCCGCACACAGGTTCGGCATTGTGTAACTCCTGCGTTTGTTTCGTTAAGTCAGTATGCATTTTATATGCTGCTTTCATACATATTAACTTTCGTCATAGTCCATATCACACTCATGCTAGCTGCACTAATTTTTCTAAGCTAAATGATCCACCCGAAAATCGATCAAAATATTCAAAAAACCCTTGGATCGCTTTGAATAAGTTCAGCTTCCGGATATGTACGTTCTTCCGGTACAATTCTCCCAATAGTTACTTTATGATTTGAAAGTTTAAATCTGTACTCCACAGTATTGTTTGTTTTTCATTCTGACTTTATTTTTTTCATTTGTTGGTTTTTCATTGAACTGTTTAAAACTAGTTGGGGGAAAAGTTCACAAACAGAGTCAAATACTAAAAACACAACTCTTTTCGGCCTCCGCTTTTCCATTACAAAAGTTTGGAAACAGAAGGGAATAGCGAGAAAAGACTCCCAGCTAATTACAATAGGAAGTCAGCTCAGAATAATTTGATAGTTGAGGCCCCAACTTTACGAAGTTCAGATGTTCTCATCTCCTTGTTGTCCTACTCCCATGAGGCTCTTACTTGAATTTGTATTTACTCAACCGATTAGTCCAAACATTGACTAGTGCACTGCCCAAGTAGGCAATTGCAATTTTTACCGTTTTCTTCTTGTTAGTTCTTTCTTTCTCTTTATTTTAATTTAGTAATTTCAATAATGAAACTTTGTAATCGACCAATAGAGAAAAAGAGAACCCTTCAACATTTGTTGGTATGTAGAATCTGAAAATCAAATTTTAAAAAATCCGTCCGTTCGCAGTAGGTACGCTTACGTAGGTAGGTGCCCGGAGCTTTTCTCCGGTATTACTGGACCAAGTTGATTACACTTCGGTTTAAAACGCATTGGGGCTCTAGTTAGGATTGTATTCTCGGAATCATTCTCAGTCAATCCTAAAGGGTGAAATCGAAGGGCTGATATTTCATAAACATGAATATTGACAACTTTTGAAATGACACTGCTGTTTTCATGTTCGTTACTGGTGGAAGTACGTGCAAAGATTCGAATTAGCCAACCCGGATCACTTTGTGTTCATCTGTTCTCTCTCTCTCTCTAAGGACCGTAGAACGAACTTGACCAAAAAGAAGTACTGTCAACGACAATGTAAATGTGAACATTCTTGGAAAATCGGCTGGTGTCACACGCGGATCGTATCAGCTGATATAATTGCAGTTTCAACAGTTCTTTTGAAATCGATTTTCTCTGGTCTTATCCAATATAATTGAGGACAAGTCGTTATACTAACACTATTAGATTATATCAAATCAATCAAATCTTATCATATGAAGTATGAGTCGTACGTGTAAAAGGAAACAACTCCGCTCACTATTGTTACATGAACTATCACTTATTCCCCCATTACTTAGCTTGTCTAAACAATGCACTGATCCAATCTGATTAATCTCCATCCTTCTCCTCTTTCCTTGAAAATGGTACAAGTTGCTACCGAAACGTGCTGCAAAACATTCATTCTTTTGTTATAGCTCCGGTTAGGTATCAGAATAAACACATTAAGGTGCAATGAAATTTCCCTCAGAGCTTCACAAAAGCTAATTAAAATCAGATTAAGAGTGATCTAAACATTTGTTTAACTCTTATTTTGCTCATAATAGATTTTATTGCAGACGATCAACGCTGTGGGAATATTTCGTCGGGTTCCGGGTAAAAGTGACCAAGTAACATTTTTTTCAAAATGAGCTTTTTTGCCGGTACTAAGGAACGTTGTCTACTGTGTGTTGTTGCTAAGAACGTTATCTTCAAACTGATGTGCAAGAAATACTTGAAAATAAATTTTACCTGCCTGACCCAAAGAGTTTTATGTGACCAAATGGCATTTGAACTCAACCACAAAACACGAGATGGATTATAAATGTACTCTCGCTGGTGCATGTAAATGTTATCAATTGCCATTTGATCACTTTTACTGTGTAAGATTTGTAAGATTGCATAGTGGGCAGGTGAAAATGACCAATTACAGTGATAGGTAATGGATAACCTTTTCTAACAGAAATAGGTATATCATTGTTATTAGATGCTTGGCAACACGATAAATTAACGAAAAAACTATTCAATCCCTCAATTTCATGTAACTATGCGACAGATTTTCGAAGAATTGAATTGACCAAATGAGTAAAGCTTGAAACTCCAGGCAGGTAAAAATGATCAAATAGAGTTTTCCGGAAAACAGCTCTTATTTAATCTGAAGTGAATTTTGAAGCACGATATCATAAGCGGGCACTAGCTAACTACCTACAGGATAAAGAAAAATCGAAACATAGTCGGATGAGACATCACATAACCAGTGTTCGTAAGAAGAAAATAGGTGAAACTTCAGATCGCTCCCCTGTAAAATTTTGCAAATGTTACTTGGTCACTTTTACTCGGAACCCCACGATTTATGAAATTAAAAATTTTCGATCAAGGCGAGAGAAGCCTGTGTTTAGGATCCCTCATGAATGCTCAAACTGTGGTTAAATAGTGCGCGCATTTCAATTGTTTATCTGACCGCAGTTACCCACCGCTGGTGGTGGATGCCCTTTGAAACAGTCGACTCGTGAAAGATTTATGAGGAGTTCAACAGAGGGCGCCTCAGAAGCAATTCTCATTTGCTGGCACAGTTTTTCACCGCCTAGAAGATAGGAGAATTAGAAACTATCTACGTACGTTTACAAGTACGTTCTTAAATTCAGAACTACCACAAAAGTTGGTTCCACTTTTTCATCTGACAATGACGAATATTAAACGTGTACTCACAGTTTGTGCAGGAATTTGCGTTTCTTAAACAATTCAATTCCGGAACAAGTTCTACGCAATCTTTGCCATCAATAGAAAACTGGAAGCATTCAGTGCTGTACTTTGAGTCAGGCTGTTCACTGGCAGATAGATTCTTCCGTTTTCAAGATAATATGTATTCTTTGATTATCTGCAACATGCTCGGATAGGGTTGTTAGAAGTATACCAGCAGACTTCTATAACCAAGCGATATTCCTCTACTACTTCTCATTCGTGATAGCCAAAAAAAGTTTGCTTGGTTATTCATAATGTAGAAAAAGTATATAATAATTTCTTTTGAAAAAACGTATAATTAAAACTTATAATAAATACTTGAAACTTATACTTAAATCTATTCTAAAGCTTATACTACAACTTAATCTAGAATTCCTCTGGATTCTAAAACTACGTTTTCTTACATCTGAGGTACTTACCTTGAGGAAATGTTCCTTTTGTTATATCTTACAAAATTTGGCACATACTTACTTTGTTGGTAAACAAGTGATTGTGTTGTGTAACTGGTGAGAAGAAGACCATCAGGAAACAATAGAATCATGATCACGCAAGATACTACTCCACATTGGACTCCACTTCATTGGCATCCAAAGATACCATCAGTTGTTCTTTGTCTGCCCTCCCTCATGGTAGTGCCCCACATTTTCTCTCAGCCTGGGTTCGCTGGATTCGTTTGTGAATCGTTTCAGAACGCTGTTCATTGGTTTTCTCGTGGCCAGATGCTGTACAAACGGGTGAAATTGTGAGACAGGTGCCCTGTCCACCCTTCAGCCTGTGCAACTTTCTTTTCCCTGCAATCTTGGGACCAGGTTTGTGACCTCTACACACAAGATTTCC
The DNA here is from genome assembly GCA_031894815.1 of Creontiades dilutus. Classification (NCBI taxonomy): domain Eukaryota; kingdom Metazoa; phylum Arthropoda; class Insecta; order Hemiptera; family Miridae; genus Creontiades; species Creontiades dilutus. The sequence goes on along the minus strand of JAVIWC010006631.1, from coordinate 986,791 downwards.
TGTGAGTACACATCTTACAAACGCCTTCAGTCTAGTACTGCCGATTCTCTGGAAAAAGTACCCTTCAAGGAAATTTTGGGAGTACTAGGAAGGGGGCACCTTTACTTGATTAGAATGAGTAGTCCCACTCATAACTACCAGGTTGTGTGGTGTCATTAAACTATTAAGGCCGATAGGCCGGTATCGTACAAATTTATATATTACCCATACAATGTACATGTCATGTACATATGTAATTTGATTTGTAACAATAAAATATTCTTGATTCTTGGTTGTGTGATGTAGAGGTAAAGTGAAAGGCTCATAATCCAAATCATCTCTTCAATCACCAGTTCAGTCCCAGCCTACTGCAAAATATTTTTTCTGTCAAGAATAGACCTTCATTTTCGAACTCCTTAAATCGTAATTTGACTGAAAATTCAAGTTGGACAATTTGAATTGAAGAAAAATATATTTTACATTTATTATAAAATGGGCCCATTATTTTTATGATTTTTTTCGATTCAATGTTCCTAAGCCTGTTTTCTTAATTTAAAGTTTATTCGACAATACCTCCTCATTTTATTATTTTTTTATTATTCCTCAACAGACAAGGAATTAATTTAGTGCTAATTGAAGAATAACATTTCTTGTCACTAAAACATACTGAAATTAAATAACCTAATTAGGATCTATCGCGTTAAGTGCACGCAGAGTAAAGGGGAATCACCGAATATTCTTTTTCAAAGCTATTTATCTGCGAATAGAGGAGGCCGAGAAAACCAATAGAAAAATAGGAAGATCCAGTCAAGTTCGAGCGGCACAAAAATGTAGTTGGGCCTTAGGATGTAGCTCTTTCATATCCAGGGACAATTAGACTCGGCAGTAAAAATCCACGTTCTACAGTTACCATGGTTAATTCCGATAGCTTTCATTGGCTAAGATAGAAGCGTCGATCATTACGTTTTGCTTAAATACAAGTCTGTATACAACGGTAAGTCGTCGACCACTCATTCTTTCCACTCCCAAAATATTGAGCAAAATATTTGTTTACCCAAGAAACGGAATTCTTAAATAGCAACATTAAAACTGGGTTCGAACCTAAAGTAGAAGGCTATTCATCACCTGTACCAACTCAGTTCCACTCAGCTATTACTTTGACCGAAATTAATAAATTTTAATAAGATACGCCTCTAAGACGGATCGCTCTTGTCTTATTCTCCAAGAAGGGAAACTCCCTTTATTTGAAATTTTGGCTTTTTCCTCAACCGCATCGATCACTGTCTTGTGGTAATTTCTCAGATCACTAAACCCGTTTCCCACCGCTTTCGTCTTCACACCGATTAGACGAGAATCTTCCAAGATACGCCTTTTTAATTTGTCGTGTTTCCCTCGATATTTCAAGTCACCTGGTAGGTAGAGTATTCTACCATTTTAATGGGTAGAGCAATAACAATATTGCTAATTGATGCACATGTGCTCATTACAGAAACGAAATAGCCTAGTATAGAATAGTGCCTGAGCTGAATTCATTTCGAACAAGAATTCAGTTAAGGGCACGTTTTCCTCTGGAATGAGTGAAACAATTCAGTTCGACCGTTATATGAATTACGTATGTCTTCATTATAGTTTATTATTTCCAATATTAAATCTTTTTATCGACCAAGAAGAACAATTTAACCCCCCTCCCCTTTAACATTGGTTGGCTTACGGTTCAAGATACCAAAATCCAAAAATCGAATGAAGAAAAAAACCACGCAGAACGCTCGCTGTCAGAGGTCTGAAGAAACCGGAACAAAGTCAATGTAAATTGTAGCAAAAGTTAAAAAATGGGCAGGTTAAGGTCTTGAATCAACGACATCAATCACGACCAACCCTAACACACGAAATGCAACATTTCATTGCTTAAACATTCAAAAACCAGAATATCGAAAACTTTCTATGTAACTCAATTATTTTTCTATTGATAGACATTCCTTTAGTGAATCGAACCACTCGCTTTACAATCATCTGTTTTCTCTCCTCTCGTTAGGGGCTTAAACTTTGACAGAAAAACATTCCAACACAAATGAAAATATGAACGTGAATAGTGGTGATCGAATCAGTTGATATAACTGCAATGGAATTGTGTTTGCATGAGTTCTTTTTAAGGTAGAGTTTTTCATCACTCTTGTTATAGATTTGCGGACAAGCGGAGCACAAGAAGCGATTCTGTATTTGTTGCACTCCAGATGTTACAGAGATCTCCTTAACCTAATAAAAATTCAAGAGCTTTAGGTGCAAACAAACATACGTATTTACCTCAAAAAAAGTTTGATGGACAGCTCTTTTTGAGCAAAATTGAGGGAATATACATATTTCAAAGAAAAAAACACAACGTTTTTAAAAACAATAAATAAAAAAAATTTCGAAATCTTAATTTTTTATTTCTTGTTTTATTATTTAAAAAGTGCAATATCATTCGACATATACCCTTGTACATTGTACACTACATCGTATTAAATCTAAAGGAAGAAATTTACTTGAAAATCGAAAAAAGTACGAAATGTTAAGCTTGCACACACTAGGGATGTCAAGAAAATATAGATATATCAAAATATCGATATTCTTCCGTCGACATATATATATTTTGGGCGATATTTTCTATTCCGATATATCGACATTAAATGCACGCTATCGGATCCGATATTTTTCAGCCGCACATAACACCATCTTGTTGCCATTACCGCAGAGCTGTAGATAGGGTTCTCCAAGCCGACATATTGCTGTTGGCGCCCAGTTTTTGAATGACGGAATCAACAATTGTTAAGTGCACAATATAATGACGGCGCCAGGTTATACAGTACCCGCACGACTTCCCAGTCTTGATGGTACTGTAGCTCTTGCTCCTTCAAATATATATACCTGTATTGACGATGATGTTGGTTTATTAGGTTCAGTTGGTTTTACTACTTTTGAAATCTACCCATGGAAAAACAAAAAAATTACCGGCATTCCTGTGCTTCTTGGATGCACTCCGTGATAAAGACATTGATTTACCGGTCATTTTCCACAACACAAAAGTTGCATGTTTTGTTAGAACCGAGGAGTTGGAGGGATACAGGAGCTTTAGGTCATTGTTTTGGTTCTTCGAATGTGTCAGTTTGGAGGCAGGCATTTTCGAATCACATTATTCCGGACGGATTCACTGGACTCAAACGTAATTCGGATTAAACGTAATTCGGATGTATCGAATTACTAAAACAATACTTTTGAAAAATATCGATATTCGATATATCGATATTCTTTGCAGAAATTGACATCCCTAGCACACACCAAACAGTTACAACAGAACCACTTCCATGTAACGCAATGATTGACTGTCGATAAATCGTGGTGCATGACTGTGAATACCGATCGGGATATGAGTGGAAATAGGTAATTCTAATTTCAGAGATTTCGGGTGAAGTGTCATGAGTTGGATGAATTATTTTTTCACGTTTGCTCATGCAAAGAGAACACACTTCTCGTTTGAAGGCAATGAAAAGTCGCTTGAAACCTACTGCGATCTTACCCATACAGATTTGGAGATGAAAAGAAGAAAGTTGCCATCAGTAGCACCACGTCTTCTACCTCTGTTTCGATGAGGTGGGGGGGGGAGTCCAATCAAGAATTTATTGTTTTGGGGGCATATTCGTGAATTGAATCCCCCCCCCCCTTTTTTTTTTGCCTTGTCGTTCCTGAAATGTGGAAAACGTCTGGAATCCCATAGCGACCGAACCGTCGGAGGGTTGAAAGAGACGCTTCGAGCAGATCGATCTTGCATTCCTCAGTAGGATGAGAGAAGACCTTGCCAAAACCGCAAGGCTATGTTTCCTTCTGTCGGGTCGGGACCCGGGTCAGGCAGACAGACCGCTAGATGGGTTCGCCGAGTTTCTAGTTGGATGCCCCTTACCGCGGGACAGACCGCACCCCGGCTCGTCGTTCCACATCCTTGCTACGCTATGGATTTCCGTGTTACCCCCTCAGCCCCTTCTCCTCTTTCCGTTGATAAAGTTCAATTCCGAGCAGTTTGGTAACTCCGGGATTAATCTCGATAAAACGATGATCTACACCACGACTATATCAAGTGATCGTGTCTTCAAATCTACCAGCAACACCTAATTCTCCTTAAACTCGTTCAACTCGTTATTCTAACACGTTTGTATAAACCTTTGAACTGAATTCAGAAAATTATTTGAATTCATTAATATTGAGAAAATGTCAATATACAAACTGTTATACGCAAGTGTAACACTGTAGGGTGACCTAGAGGGTGAGGGTGGGGTGGGGGGGGGGAACCACGGAGTTTTTGGAAAAAACATAGTCATTTACACAAAATTAAAGAGTTATTAACGTAAAATCCATTCCGACGAATAAATCGCACAACATTAACTGAATAGCTGATTTCTATTGAACAGCAGGTACTGTTGAGTTATTGTTCTGTTAGGGATGATGACTTAACCGTCAAAGTCGATTTATAACTCTTTAACTCTGTAAAAATGGACAACGTATTTTCTGAAAACTGCTGTTTTCTTCACAAGGATTTCCACAATTTTGTCGTGATTTAGAGCGTTCTCAGAGGTATGTGGAAATTCGATGTTCTTAATGGCATAGGGGAACTTCGTGTTATAAACCCATAGGCGATAGCAAAGAATCGGGTACCCACGAGATAAATAAGAAGAACAATTGAATGGCTAAGTAGAACAAGGAGATAAGCGAAAGAATTGGCATATCCAGGTAATCGCTAGCTTTTTCGGAGGTTATTGGGGGTGGGTGAGTATGGCACGTTTACCGGCTGCACTCCTTCCAATTTACACCCTTCCCAGTGTTGCCTGTCAGATATTTAATATGTGAAAATATTCCCACATTGTCAAATTGGTGGTCTGGTGCAATAATACGTGCTTACCCCCATTTCTTCCAAAAATGTCGCTTACTTCCGTGTTTCGGCCGGACATTCAATTAAGAACGATGAATCACGGTGAAGCCATGTTTACGGAAATTTTTTTTGTGCGTCTGCAAAGGTTAACGATGAGAGTATGAATACAAATCTAAGGAAACCATCTAGGACTCAACCGCACAACTCTCATTATTCCATACACGTCAGATGAATACCATATCGGTGATACGTTCACTACCACAAAACATTAGCTAATAGAAAAGAACAAATCCCCTCCTTTTTGGGGAGTATGAATATGCATACCAGAAGCTTTTTAGCTTCCGTAGTATTCTCAGTGTTGAAGGGGCTAACTTCTCCATTGCATCACTTCCTTATTGTGTACATGATCCTGCATACCAATTCGAGTATTGAAAGTCGAGGAAAGGTTATTTTGGATCAACTGTGCGTAACCTCCAAGCGATCTCGTATTAAAGAACCGTTCCGTTCGAATGATACGAGTTGTCAAGAGCTGTTACGTGTATCGATTTAGGCATGATTGCTAACATTCCGTAAACATTAAGTCAACAATGGCCACGGAAGGGCACAAAGCAGGTGAAATTCACATGCGAGAATCCGACCTTATTCCCTCCTATCTCCATTTATGATGTGAAACCCGTTTACCGAAGCCCAGGGCAATACACGAAAACATTTATCGTTCTTCTCGCCCCTCTCGACGCGACCCCTTCACCCTCACTGACGAACTAAATGATGATATTGTGGATGCCTCGCAAGGAAGACATTCCGCACCCCTGGAGGTCCCTCACCATATTATATTCTGCTCTGTTTATTACGCTTCCGTTTTCTTTCGCTCCTCTTCGTAGAACAGGAGAATAAAGCTTTTGTATTCAGCTGACGAGCCTTGAAAGCTCTCGATACGTTTTCACGGAGGGTTATAAAAATTTCTTCTCCGATGTGCGCCTTGTGTGTGGGTTTCGTACCTCGAGGCGGTCACATCTATCAGCGGTGAGATGAAGGAGGATAGAGACTCCCACGTGACGGGAATGTATCATATCATGAGTGCTACGTGTGCCCCACGTTTGAAAAGGTGGAAACCAAATTCAGGCAAACAAATAATACCACTTACTTGATAATCACCGCAGAACGCATATATCAATAAACGATAATCCCTTAGTGAACGACAATTAATCAACGAGAGCACTCATAGGGAAAACGCTACATGGTGAACAGTGGTTTATCATTTCTGTATTAGATTACCCTTTTACGTAAGTCACTCTTCTAAATTTATTAAAAGTACTCTGTGGTACATTATCTGAACTCAGCACCTCGGGCCTCCATACCTTGTAATTGTACGCTAGATACCCTAAAAAGAACTCTTGAAAACAAAATGCCATTGAAATTTTGGTTTATTATTCAATGATAAACCATTGTAATCGCTCTTGGAAAAAAATGTCTAACCCCCCCTGATTTCATGGTTCCCGTTTCAAAGGGTGTAGAATCGAAATCTGCAATAAAAAGGCTGCAAATTCTTTCACTGGGGTTTATTATTCAATGATTCATGATTTGAATTTCTACTAAGCTTTGGAGTGTGCGTGTTTCACAGGTGATAGAGCGATTATTGAATTTCGGGAGAAATACATAGAGCACTTAAATCGGTTCTCAACCAAAATACCTATTTGGATTGATCAGTTGATCATATTCGTGTGCCTCCTGAAATTCAATAATCTCTCTATCACCTTTGAAACACGCACACTCCAAAGCTTAGTAGAAATTCAAATCATGAATCATTGAAAAATAAACCCCAGTGAAAGAATTTGCAGCGTTTTTATCGAAAGCGATTCCAATGGAAAAATATTCTATTTTAAATATGATTTCGTAAGACGGAGCATGCATATCAGAATGCTTCAACCCGTGTATCGGCTGTAAACGTATTGAAACGTAAACCATGACATTTTCAGGGGAGGTTAGAATTTTTTTTTCAAGAGTGATTAGAATGGTTTATTATTGAATAATAAACCAAAATTAACGTCCGCCCATTGGGATGTTGGTAGAATTAGCTTACCGCAAATATTTTAGGCAAGGCATCTCGATCGATTGAGGAACTCAATCGAATGCGAGTTCACTCATTAATACCAGAGAAAGTACATTCGAACGATGAATAACCAAATCCGCAGAAGACAATCACGATTGCAGGTCTTCGATAACCTTTTTTCGCTTCTCTGACCAAATACACTTCACATTTTTCTTGGTTAGATTATTTAACGGAGAGCAAAAAAGCATTGAAAAGCCCCTTATAAATCGGCCATAATAATTAAATGTCAATCTTACCACCGTCCAACCAAAACAAAACTTCCAACACCAGTACCTAACTGGTACGAGACGGCGTGGTGGGTATACAGTACCCGCACGACCGCCAGGTCTTGAGGGAGGGGTTGGTCTGGCCCCTTGTTGACCCCAATCACGTAACCTGGTAGTAGGATGTTATCGTAGGATACCTATCGGTACCCATGAAATTTTCAGAGGGGGTTGGAATTTTTTTTTCAAGAGCAATTACAATGGTTTATTATTGAATAATAAACCAAAATTTTCCGTCCGTCCGCCGTACGCCGTACGCACGGTTTCTAATAATCAATACTGGTCACAATAATCAATATTGGCCGACAACGGCCCAATTCTTTAGCCAGCTCTCTCACTTAATTTGAAGTGCCCTTTAAGGGTTGTCAAAGTTTTGTAAAATCCCTAAAAACCTCCAAAAAAAAACCAAGGCGGCCTAAATGTGGACTTTTGCAGAACTTTCCCTCAGGAATCGAATGAGCCCCTCCCCAGATCTGTAGCTCAAACCATTCCCGATGTATGGCATGATCTTATGCTGCAAACATTTGCATCCACATTCACTACATCACTAGGTTACTGCGATCAAAACAAAAACAACAGCGTTCTTTTTTTTAATCGCAGTAACCTAGTGATGTAGTGAATGTGGATACTGGAGTGAACTCCTAAAAGGTTTATAGCCGATACACGGGTTGAAGCATTCTGATATGCATGAAACGCTGCAAATTCTTACACTGGAGCCTATTATTCAATTTCATTCATTTGGCTTGCATTTATAATTTGAATTTCTACTAAGCTTTGGAGTGTGCGTGTTTCACAGGTGATAGAGCGATTATTGAATTTCAGGAGATATGCATAGAGCACGTAAATCGGTTCTCAACCAAAATACCTATTTCGATTGATCAGTTGATCATATTTGTGTGACTCCTGAAATTCAATAATCGCTCTGTCACCTGTGAAACACGATCACTCCAAAGCTTAGTAGAAATTCAAATCATGAATGCAAGGCAAATGACCATAGTGAAGGAATTTGAAGCGTTTCATCATCTGATTCGATTATCACTGATGGCAATTTTCCGTAAATGTCAGATGTTTTTGAAATGTTTTTTTTTAAATATTTAAGCCCTTCGATTTTCACTCTTTAGAGTTTATCAAGGTTGTTGCGAGTGATTCATACACTTTAACATGCGTCTTGTAGTTTTTTTCTGTACCAATGTAAGTCGATCCAAGTGAGCTCATTCGATTCATTGCAGGGATATATATCCATTGGTTAGTTAGTTGGTCAGGCATTCCTTTAATGGAACCTGAGTGATTTGCTTCACCTCCAGGCCTGTCAACCTGATAACTTCCTTGCACACGAGAAAGTATCAACATTTACTCCTTTTGAATTCCCGATACACACCGAGCTAAAAAGGTACATAATCTAAACCAAATTCTGTACTATCCTTTTCAAAAAAAAAAAAAAAAAAAGAAGAAGAAGAATAACATGGCCTACACCAACTGCGGTATCACCAACTCGTGGTGCTGCGAAAATTTTAATTCCTTTCCTTATAAGTCACTCCTAGCCTTTTCTACTATCCAAGCCAAAACATAACAATAATAATTAACAGTGAATAATCTCCAGTAATTTCGAATTGCCCTGAAATCTTCCAATGAAAATGTATGTTATTACAGTTGAAACGACTCTTTGTTTGATAATACTGACTGGCTGAAGACTGTACAAAGGAACAATTTAAGATTCCCGATGTCCAAATCGTTCACACTTAAGGAAAACTCGATGTTAAAGCACTGATTGGTGTGGGTGGCTGCACATTTGTCTGTTCGGTAATCATATAATATACATAGCAAATTGTGTAAATGTGGGAGTTTAAGGTGGCAGTAATTTTATTCTAAATGTTCCTGTATCTGACAGAATTGATCACTGTTGGCTGGGAAGAAAGATTAACTTTGGGCTACTACCCTTGGACATCGTTCTCTACTTGCTGAAGAGTGCAGTATTTAGATTCTCATTCATTCTTTTTATGAGGAACATTAACAATACAGTCCATCAAATTCTCGTAAAATGTCGGGGTCCTTCATCGACCAGAGATACCATACATCTGTAACTTACTCTCTTTGCCTCGAATGGGTTTAAAATGGGTCAGCAGAACGAGTCGCTACAGAGGAGTCGAGAGTTTTCGGACTTAATTGGACCATCACTATTCAAGGGGCCGACCCCCAACTCTCCCTTCGACCCTAACCGCGTTCCTTCCCTCTACCCATATTGCCCCATTGCGGGAATTACTGGTTTGATTCCATAAACGGCTCTCCCAAAAGGACTCCTCTTCACCATCTTCATAGTCCCTCTGTTCCCCTCCCGATTTCAATATTCATAACATCGAAGAGGTTAATAACTTCCTTTCATCGGAATTATTGGGGGTTCTGTGAACCTACATTTATTGGTTTTCTATCGAGCTACATCGACTATCTATCCACAAGAGATGAAAAAATATGCTTTACTTAAAACATTTTTCAACAAGTCACACGGTACTACGCAAATATTAATGTCATGGTTATTCTAAATGTAACTTAGAAGATGTAATTATATCTTACAGCATGTTTCAGTTCAATCCTTAATGATTCTGGATATTGGCAACAATACTCCGGAAAGCCAGGAATGAAATTACCCTCTGCTGATAAGAGTTATTTCTTCATAATATGTCTAGTAGGTAGATATTTTAATAACCCATATAGGCGTGAATTTGTTTTTCAGTCATTTTGTATACTCTACCTTTTATATACCATCTACATTAGTTCTAAACAATAAAAATTTATGTTTTTGCCGGGCAATGAGAACAAATATATAGAGGTTTAGTTTGGATTTGTTTTACTTCCATTTTTACTGATTTTAGTGTGGGAGAGATCTTGCGGCACCCTGCATTCCTTGGAAACAGGTTTTGTTGCGTTCAAATTTCATTCCTCACTCCAATGGTTAATGTTCTACAGTGTGGCCAAAATGGTCAAAAACATTGAAAAATCATAAATTCCTCATTTCGAATAGTTGAATCGCGTTTGGTCTCAATCGATGCTGAAACAACCTTCAAACCACATTTTGTAAGAGTCGAATTTTAGCGGTTATGATGTTTTTGCTAGTAGGTAGAAAGTAACGAAAAATGTGTGTTTATCGGCGATTCATTTCCAGCAAGAAGATACTTTTTGTTAAATTTTCGGGCATCTTAACTATTATCCGTCATTTTTTATACCGAAAAAGGCCGACAAAACAAAAAACCGCCAATATCTCAAAAATTTGGAAGTGACAGAAAAAAGAGTTCAGATACGCATTCGGCACGCTGAAAAACGAATACATGGATGGTTTTTCGGAGGCAGCTGAAAGTGACCTTTTATTTTTAAACCTGTGTTATCTTTGAGTATCAGCTTTCAGTTCTTGAAGTCATGAAATTTTTATCGGTGGTTATTTTTCCGAGTAACGTGCTAAGAAGCCGGAACTGTGACGAATCGGAAAACGCCTTAACGAAAAGCGGCTAATAAAAATCCTAATCTCGTCGCTAACCCGGGTTATTATAAGGCTTATCTGAGAGAATTCGCCTCGAGGGCCTGCGGCTGTGACTAATTGACCCGACGGAGAAGACCTTGGAGGGTTGCAAATGAGTCGGTAGGAAACCCCCGATAGGGGTTGCCACCCTCTTAGAAGGGTAGGTATCGCTCTCCGAAGGGATTTTCGGTGGTGAACGGCGGCTTGGGCTGTGTTTCGGTGGTGTAACGAGAGATTTCTGTGGTCCGTCGGCAGGTGTGGTGGGTGTTAAGAGGTAGATAAGAGGAGCGGGGTGGGGATGGTGGGGCCAGACGTTAATTGCCGGGTGTCGGATATAATTGTTTCCCTAAAAGGGATTTAGAGGCGAGTGGGATGTGGTTAGTTGAGGGGATGCGTGTGATGGAACTAATATGAAACAGTCACGCACAACGCATACACTACGTTATTGTGTACGACTATTATTGGTCAACCACCCGATCGACGGTGCGCTGCACGGGCCATTTTCTTTGTGGGAATAGCCAACTAATATCAATTAGTACGGGTCCTAACTACTTTATGACGAGAATTTGGTTCACATTGTTACAATAATAATGAAAACAAAAAATGGCACAGATTATATTCCATTTAAGAAAAGGATTTTGATATAAATCATTCCTAAATTTTCACATTTTATACAAGTTAAAGGCAGAATCGTTGTTATACTCAGGCAGCTGCACAACGTTAAGAACAAGTGGGTAAAAAACCAATTAACACTTCATTACACGACGTCAAAATAATCAAAGTAACTTGCAAAGGAATCTTGTTCAGGAGATATCTTGTGGCATTAGAACATTACTAGTTTTACTCCCAAATCCATTTTGAGTTGAGAGGAGTTTCAGCTACCCAATGGAGGATCATCCTTCACGAATAACTACGGAAATGCATTAAAAATAAATCAAAACTAAATATTGTATCTCCAGGGTTTCAGAATCCATGCAAAATCCTTCTCTATAAATAAGAGACTATTGATGAGAGAAATGTTCACATAAGACATGTGAACTACATGAGTTTGAAACTTTCGTCGCTCCTTCCAAAAAATCACACTTTGTAGTAAAGATATTTTTATCACTTGGTGGCGTTTTCATCTTCATATACTCTAGAAGCGTTGCTGTGCTTTCGCACCTACTACTCGAATCTTCGGAGTCCATTAAACTGAAAGTTTACTAACGGAATCATTTTTTGGGTACATTTTGTTAACGTCAACCTCGATTGTCCACATTTTGGAAATAGTATTAACCAAATCGATTTGTGACCAACAGTTTCAGTCTAAATAAGTAAAGAAGAGTGCTCCGCCTATGCTCTGATTTCAGCTCGCCTACTCATGAAACGTTGAATTCCTCATTCAATTAAAAACTTCCGAGGGGGCTACTGGTTCACTCGTACTTTTTAAAATCATGAACATAAGAAACTTATTATTGTTGAAACTCGCTGTGTTTGTTTCCTTTTTTTCACAGCTCACATCAAAACTTAATTGTGAAACTCAAGAATGGAGCCCAAATAAGATTTCCAGGAGAGCACTTTCCCTGAAGTCAAGTCAACTCGTTCTCTAAGGCTCAACGAGAGGTCTAAAATAAACTCATTTCCTTTCAGGGCGGGAGAGGAGACGGTCTGTCGGACCCGGTGAAAGGCCGAAGGGGGTCTGCGAGGAAAGGGGATTAAAAAAATACAAAAAAGAAAAGAAAAAAATAAATACGGAAGAAGATCGAACGTGACACGAACTTTCTTGGGCCTCGAGGTTTTGAGGGTCGGAAGGCGGCAGTTCCGGACCGAAAAAAATCCCCCACTTTTCATGCAAATTGCAGAGGTTGCGAAAGTCGTCAATACGGTTATTAAAAAGAAGGATGAAGTCGGTGAAAAATAAGGTGACTCGACCGTTTTAATCTGGGGTTCATTGGAACGGGGTTAGGGAAACACGTCGAAAAACTGAAAGTATTTAGATCTAGGGAAGGCTTTTTGAATCTTTTATTAATAAAAGAGATCCAGTTCAACGGTGGAAGTGGCGAGTAAGCCAATATTGATCAGAGCAGATCAGAGAAATCACAGAAACCAACGCGGCTGCTTATTATCACCATGCATTCTTCAAAGTCTAGAATTAAAAGGTGGCTGCAATAAGTAATGGTGCTCTGTCTGTCAGTAGCAGTATCCAGCTAACAGTGTGATGGTTGCTTGATCATTAAATCGTATTCCCCAGTGACCGACTCTGTTGTTGGGGATAGATATATTAGAGCTCTTAAAGGGCATTTAGACCGTTCCAAACACTTCCGCAGCATGTGGACTATATTTCTAACCGCGCGATTAGAGGTGATTCGTTAACATTTTACTTCCTACATGACCACTTCCTAGGAACTTCAAAAACTTATTGAGCTGAAAAGTACCAAGACTTGAAGGAAAAAATTAAAACACTGTGTTGGGGAAGGGAGCCACTTTCCATCATCATTAGTTGAGCGTATTTAGAGATTAGTGTACTCTTTATTGAACCTACAGGCTGCAATATTGAATGTGGGAAACCAACAGGAAGGCTGTATGTTCCAAAACTTCCCTTATTCAGGAGGGTTACTGAGGAAACTGAAAGGAGAAAGCTGACTGTAAAATTGAAAAAAAGAAAAAATAATAAGAACAAAACATGTTTCTGATGCCCTTGTGTTTGATTCTTAGATATGCTACACACCTATTTCTATTTCACCATCATTATTCTTCTGCCGAGTTTATTTCATCAATGCGGCTAGGAAACAATATGACTGATTCCGCTAATCGCATGACAAAATCCTGTTTGCAAAAAAACATGTTCCAATATTCCAACAAAGTAAATATTTTTTAACCCACTATCCATCGAAGATCGATCTAGCAAGTCACTTCTCACACCCGGCTAACTTTGAACTCTTCTAGATCAGGATAATTTTCCATTCTTTGTAAGCCTACCGAGCTTCAGGTCGATTTCGAAAATGTTTCCATTTTCCGAGTTCTGTATCGCTTTTGAGTTCGCACAGTTGACGAAAACAAAAAAAAAGAGTTCCTCGGAGAAGGGAGGTTGAGAGTTATCGAGTTATGATAATAGTCCAAGTTTCCGGTTTCCGGTCTTAACCACTTTCCACCCCCACATCGCTTTCACTTTAAAATGCTTCTCGAAACCGGAAAAGCTTCGACCGGAAAAAGAGGAGGGGGCGATACCCCAATGTGACGAGATGGACGGGGAGAGGACGATTCAACTTCCGGACGATTTACCCATCCCTTCCCTCTCATATTCCCTTTTAGCCGCTATTCTCTCTCTCCCCCTCCCCCTACCACTGTCCACAAATTCCGTCTCACTCGTTAAACGATATTGTCCTTTCGCCCCTCCATTCGTCTAATTTGTTTCTACAAACTCGGTCCGGTCCTTTTGGGCCCCCGGAACCCAGGATCAACTCCCTACAAGAAACAGTTGAGGAGGCTGTTCCAGAAACTTAATCCTTACTCAAGCTGCTTAATTTTCTCCCGCTGTAATCTAAATGTGAAGAGAAAATTCAAAGTGAACCCCTCTAAACGAGAAAGTATGGTTATAACAAAACGTACTTTATAAGAGTGAATATTTGGATGAACGAAAGAATATAGTTACGAAATTTGAATCAAAACCATAAATAGATAAAAGGAACGTGAAATACCTAGATTCACGGTATTAGTTGAACACAATCACAATAAGGTGAAATATGACAGTGACACAAAATCAGTAGTCAGTTCCAATTTGACTCTTTGTTGATAATATATCCGTCGAGCCGCCGTGGTCATTGCTCTTTCCTGGTTCCGGATACCAATCTTTGGTTTTGTTTAGGTTCCACGCAGAAATCTAACAACTTCACTGTTACTTAGGCTTCTAGTCCACTGGATCAGGAAAGCTGCGAAGTGCGAAACAACAAATTCAGACGAACGTCCTTCGTCAGAAATCGGTCGAATGCCTCTCGTCCATTGCATCAGTATTCGAAAGAAAATTTCAGATCTTTTGCTCCAGCCGTTTTGGAGAAATCGTGCGTACGGCGTACGATGGATGGACGGCAAAATTTTAATTGCAGATTTGGATTCTACACCCGTATTGAAACGTAAACCATGAAATTTTCAGGGGGGGTTAGACATTTTTTTTTCAAGAGCGATTACAATGGTTTATCATTGAATGATAAATAAATAAATAATAAATTGAATAATTAATTAATTGAAATTAACGTCCGCCCATTGAGATGTTGGTAGAATTGGCTTACCGCAGATATTTCAAGCAAGGCATCTGGACCAATTGAGCAACTCCATCGAATGCGTATTTTTGTATCATCAGCAAGACGTGCAAGAGCACAGCTTCTAACCCCGTCAAGCTCACTCATTAATACCAGAGAAAGTACATTCGAACGATGAATAACCAAATCCGCAGAAGACAATCACGATTGCAGGTCTTCAAAAACCTTTTTCCGCTTCTCTGACCAAATGCATTTCACATTTTTCTCGGTTTGATTTTGTAACGGAGAGCAAAAAACATTGAAAAGCCCCTTATAAATCGGCCATAATAATTAAATGTCAATCCTACCACCGTCCAACCAAAACAAAACTTCCAACACCAGTACCTAACTGGTACGAGACGGCGTGGTGGGTATACAGTACCCGCACGACCGCCAGGTCTTGAGGGAGGGGTAGGTCTGGCCCCTTGTTGACCCCAGTCACGTAACCTGGTAGTAGGATGTTATGTACCTATCGGTACCCATGAAATTTTCAGGGGGGGTTAGAATTTGGTTTTCAAGATCGATTACAATGGTTTATTATTGAAAAATAAACCAAAATCACCACTTCTTTACCTGTCATTTGAATCTCCAATTTTATCTGAAATTTTGATTCTCAAATCTTTGTTAGATTCCTTTATTAAGGACGAAAATAACGTGCATTAACCTAACAAAATTCATTTCTTTATAACCTCAATGTTTATCTGACGAAAATACAATTGCAGATCACTTAAAATCGTTGCCAGTTTATACCTAAATAAAGTTTGTACATTATCTGTTGTAAATAGTATTAATTATGGATCTTTTCTATGGTGGATAGTAGATTTTATATTTTTTCGGAAAAAGAGATTTATGTTTCTCTGCACATATTTATGATATATTTTGAGACATTAAAGGTAATGTGAGAAACTTGAGTATCTACCTTTCTTTCATTTTTACCATTGAAGAATTATTAAATGTTGTCACTGTTCTTTTTAATTACCTCCGCAAACCCTGTTTGCATTCCTCCTGTCTCCGTTTAATTTCCTAGCCCAGAAAATGGGAAGCCAGAAAAGGAAGACGAGGTTTTATTTGGAAGGAATCCAGTTATGAAGGCACGATAGCGCCGCGCCGGTAGTGACTGACGGAAATGATCTGCTGATAGGTTCGGTAGGCAATTGCCATGGCAGGCTGACGGCTCGAGGATAACAGGATCAGCGGCTTGCGGGCGCGAAGCTGAGTGGGCCCTGCGAGCTAATCGCATCTGGCGAAGCTGAATTAACAAGCAGTTGCAATGCACAGATAAGTTCTGTTATGCGGTCCGACGAGGGAGAGGTTCGGTGATTTTCAAGATGTGACTTGCATCGTCCTCGAAATAGAAAAAAAATCTTAGTAAGTTGATTTCTTGATTGATAAAATGATTCAAATAATTACAAAAATAATAGATCATTAAGGACAAAAACTCATTGCCTTTAATCTTCTCGTCAAATTTCGACGATTGAAATTGGAGAATTATATACTGGTACTGTCAATTATCGTGATAAACCTCTTTTAAAATTCAGTTTCAGGATAGAAATAGTGAAATCCAATGTTTATCGATCTAATACAGTATTAAATCAATAGGTAAAAAATTAAAATTCACCAATCATCAATACAAAGTGGTTTACATTTGATCTGCCTAGGTTAATAGTTAGTATTTAAACTTCCGATTGGGTTCATACTACGCGTAATATTTCGCATCATTTGAGGTCTTAAATTGTATTTTTACCTTTTCAATCAAACCTCATTCAATCAAAATCAATTGTGAGGGGTGTATAATATTGGTCAATAATCTAAGATGAACAAGTAGAAAAATTGTGCATGGGGCCAATATTGAGGACACACAGACAACTTACCGCAACTACTCCAAATTTTTGAGAAACTACAAACAATTTTCAACTATGAATAACCTGTCAATTGAAACTGGTATTAACGAGAACTACAATTCTCAGATGGACTCCGAATAGGAACCATTTACTTGAATTCTGAACTTCTTACCGTCAGTGAAATGGATTTTTACAACCGCATTACATTTCAAACATACAATAACAGTTGACATGTGGGTTATCCAGTTTGACATAATGACCATACGTTGCATGGAAGTAAGGTTGTTGCAATGTTTAAGGGCTGTTACCATCTTTGCTCTTTGAATGAAATTTGTATGGGTTGATTACGAGATGGAAATGTTACTGCACAAAGTATGAATTCATTGTGGATGAAAATTTGCTCGCCAGTGAGAAATCACATCCATTCAAGAACATTTGGAATAATTAAAAATATGGTATTAGTGAGTAGTTCGAGTTCTAGATCATGTCAGTAGCTGTCGGAGGAAGTATTTATCGATGGAATTTTCCAGTCCTAAGAATCTTCTTTCGTGAATTTTTCGTAAGCTCCCCAGGAAAGTTGGTCAATGCTCAAAAGACTTCGATACAATATGTACTTAAATACGCTCCCCTTGTCGGTCTTTGATAATACATTGGTGACGAAGTATGGTGTGTGAGCGTTTTTGTATAAGGATGCCTGTAACTCTAACTGACTGGAGGCAAAAAGAAGTAGAGCCAGTGTTCAAAATTAATTCAAAATGGGTGTCGAATGAAATATTTCCAGAACTTTCCACTACCAAAAATTAAGTTCCATTATTGTAGCATAATATAACACTAAAATTCAGCTTAACTACCTATTAGAGTCGAATAACTTAGTTTCAACTACTGTCATTTGGGCTGGAGGTATTCGTAGATGGGAGGTAAGCTCGTATCCATGCTAGACGCGAGAGAAGCGTAATGACTTAGGAACCTTCACTAACAGCAGTAGTTAAGTATGTAGTACCTACCTACCATCTCTCAAACTCGTTCGAGACACTCAAACTGTTGATAGTGTTCTTGAGACGGGCGTTTCCCCCAGCAAAAACGTTGAAATGAATACTGCAGTAGCGGAATGAAGATGTCTGTCGCGTTAACACCGGCTCGAGGTGATTCCTCAGGGTTTTAAGTCACTAATTGGATTTCCGTTGACGACTGAATACTTCATTACCTTAAGCTGCGAGGTGTTCTCGGGTGTATCGTGTTCGTTCATGATCTTCCCATTTGTTTTCCTCCGAGTACATTCCCTCGTTTTAAGAGAAATTCAGGTCATACGAAGGTTTGAATACATTTGGCGAGTTCGAACTTTTCTTCAATTTTGCCAAGTCTGGCAGTTTGGTTTTGGAAGTCATAAAAACACCTATTTCAATAATGTCTGCCTTCTTTCTTTTGTTTCATTATTGTGGTTAATGAACCTCTGTAATCGAACAGAAAAAACAATTTTAATTCTGCCCCCCCCCCCCCTCCCCCAAACTTGTAAAATTTCGTCCATCCACAGCGATTTTGCAACGTCTTGATAATAGTCTACGAATTTACATAATTTCTCCAAACGTGAAAACTTTCGTAATATTTTCCTAAACTAGTTCTATTCGGCTGAACCCGAACACAGTTGACATTTTATCATCGAACTCAACACATTTGAACGGTTGTCGCCTTTTTAGCAGACAATACGAAATCAAGGAAACCTTATCTCGTTTCTAATTTCAGGGCCCATTCATTCGAAGAGGACTCTACATTCAATTACCTAACACAAGACTCTTCCGAAAGGTCGCGAACTAACATTCAAAAAGACGGTGCGAGAGGGGAAAGGAAAAGAAAAAGAAAACGAGTGAAAAGGGAAGGAACAGGCTGATGAAATGGGAGGGAATTCAATTATATGAATCAGCGCTAAGTGGAAAGAGTTGGTTTTCTCGCAATCGTACATCACAATTGTGAGCGGATGGGCCCGCCCCCTTTTCGCCGCTAATCGTTAGATAATGAACGATTAATTTAATGTGCCTAAATTGTTCGGCTCCCCTCGCTTTTATCTTAATTGCCGGCTTTTAGTCATTATGAGTCTAATCTTTATGGTTTATCAGGCGAAATTTTTAACGGATGATTAAATTTTCAAATGTCCAGGGGTTCTGTGAATGATTCTCATCATAATATAATAGAGAGTGAAATAATGGTATCGCTGGTCGAATAAATTTACGTACCAAGGGTGATCTGTACTGGAAGAAGCATCGCAACATTGAAAAAACTGCAAATTATCACACAAGAGTTTATTACTTCGTATCACAAAGATCGGTGGTCTTACCCAGATCACTTTTTGACCTATAAATAATTAACCCAGTAAACGGATCCTACATTATCACTATTTTGTATGAAATTTGATAGGCCGTAGTCATATGATTTATTAATCTATTCCTTTTTCCATATGTAAAAAAGTTTCACCAAATAAACTCATTTTCTGGATAAGGTAATTCCATTGTGATTCTATCGATTAAAAATCTTCAGTGGAAAAAAATGAACCAAAACTATCCTGAGAATTATCCTCAAATATTCTACGCTGCTTCTATTCAGGGAAATTTGACTTACAATCACCTGCTGTATAGATTAAGTTAATATAGGTTATTTATGCAACAACTGTGCAAAATATTTTACTTTCACTTCCAATTTTACAGTTTATTATTTATTGAGTTTCAAACCTTGATTACCGGAAATATGTGCTTATTGGAATCATGCAGTATAGTCGGGCGGTATTTTTTAGATGATACAAGGTCTCTTACTTCTGTATTAGGGTTAATCACTGATCTATAGTAATGAGACGTAGTCTGTGGTACATTATCTAAACACATCTTGTAAAGGCACTACATATACACCTTGTAAATTGTAGTATTCTGTATGCATTAAAAAGAGCTCTATTTATATTTGTTCACAACAGATCGATTAGATGAAAAATTAGCCACAACGGTCCTTTAGATGATCTGTGTGTCTCCAGACGAATGGTATATCGGCATTTGAATGCAATTACAACATATTGAGGCGCGAGCGAGATGCCTAGTTTTGTAAATTTATCCACAGACTACGTCTAACTAACACAGAAAAATGACCCTCAGTGTATTATTTTTGCAGCGTTTGTGCTTGGTGACGTTTGATAATAAATTATATAATTTAATTTCTTTTTTTCTGTTTTGCATTAGTTGTTCCTTTAGAGTTGTAGAGTTTCGGGACATTTTCGGTCCTAAATCCTATATACTATACAGCTAGTATGGGCTGGGGAGGCGTGTGGTTGGGTATTGCTAGGTCACGGCAGTGGTATGATTACGCTGACATCTGGTGGCAGCGTTCTTAGTATTGATGGAGATGAGACTGAGATGGGAAAAAGCAGGTTTCGGGGTACGTAGAAAATTTAAACAAACAATAAATGTCTGAACATGATAGCGTCTTTCTCAATTCTTTCTGCTATGCACCAAAGTGTAATCGGAACTGTCGCAACCCTCGACCGTAACTTATGCAGACATAACCGTAATAAGCTCAGCCGGTTCTTCATAAATCCCTCATAAATCGCTGAATTATGGAGAAAATGGAGTGGTTGTATTCATAATTAATTTGTTTAATTTACACCGCATTATCGAATAATCACTTGATAACCTAAGAAGCAAAGGAAGTTCATAACGTTAGGAGCTCAATCGTAACTAACGTTCACGTTACGAATGGAAGAGATGGTAAATTACTGATTGTGAATATTATGTTTGGGTGTCAAAACTTGGCTTAAGCCTTCAACAGTAACGAGGCGGTTCGAAATACTGCAAGCAAGGAAAATTGCGCCTTTGAATCATATTGCGGACTTTGGGAACAAGTGGAGTAACTACACTGACGGAATCAACTCGTTAGCTGAGTTTCAACTAGCGCCTACCTCTGTAATGGGATGACTGTGTAAGCCAGAATTCCAAAAGGATCCTCCCGCTTCCGCTCTCACCCTTCTTGTAACTTCAACCAAACTTTTAGATCACCAACATTATGTCTGACATTATAGATGAATCGCAGACTATTTCGATTTAAAACAATTTAAACCAAAAATACTGCACCAATTTGAATCATGAAATGAAATTTCATTGTTGAATTTGTGTATTTTCCGATAAGCCGAAAAAGAACATTTGTTTAATCGATCGTACTTGCCAATTATTTTATTGCAACTAATCGACATCTAATCTGGCAATACCTTTCCATTGAAATAATAGTAATTTCAAGTTCCACTGTGCCACATTTCATAATTTACAGTTAAATCTTTTGGCTTATTGCATTTTAGGCAATATTCTCATGAGAAAGCTTGACTATGTTTTCATTTACAATAAACGGCACTACTGACAGTATTGCAGTATTGAAACAATCCTACAGTCAACACTACCGCGTGTATTCGCGCGCATTGATGGGCGTCAACGAATATTTCCAGAGTTCTACTCTGGAAGGTTTTTGGTTTATTATTCAATAATAAACCTTTGTAATCGCTCTGGAAAAAAAAATTCTGACCCCCCTGAAAATTTCACGGTTTACGTTTCAAAGGGTGTAGAATCCGAATCTGCAATAACAATTTTTCCGTCCGTCCGCCGTTCGCCGTACGCACGATTTCTCCGAAACGGCTGGAGCAAAAAATCTGAAATTGTCAGGAAAAATCCATCTTGGTCCGACGACGCCCCAAATCTTGAGCCAGCTCTCTCACTCAATTTAAAATGCTTTTTAAGGGCTGTCAAAGTTTTGTAAAATCCCTAAAAACCTCAAAACAAGTCGAAGAGGCCTAAAAGTTTCTCTAATTGAAGAACATACCATGAGGAATCGAATGAGCTTCCCTCCCCAGGTCCGTAGGTCAAACCATTCCCGATGTATGGCCCGATTTATGGTGCCAACATTTGCGTTTTTTGGTTTATTATTGTTTGTTTGTAACCTAGTGATGCCGATAGCGTCGAGTTGTAGTGAATGTGGATACTGGAGTGATAGCCGATGTGGATACTTGTAGTTTATAGCCGATACACGGGTTGAAGCATTCTGATATGCATGAAACGCTGATAATATATAGGTAAATATTATTCAATATTGTTACTGGGGTAAATAAGTATTCTTTCACTGGGGTTTATTATTCAATTGGCTTGCGTTCATGATTTGAATTTCTACTAAGCTTTGGAGTGTGCGTGTTTCACAGGATAGAGCGATTATTGAATTTCAGGAGCACGTAAATCTGTTCTCCACCAAAATACCTATTTGGATTGATCAGTTGATCATATTTGTGTGCACACTGCAAATTCTTTCAGTGGGGTTTATTATTCAATTTTATCCATCGAGTTGCATTCATGATTTGAATTTCTACTAAGCTTTGGAGTGTGCGTGTTTTACAGGTGATAGAGTGATTATTGAATTTCAGGAGATATGCATAGACCACGTAAATCGGTTCTCAACCAAAACGGTCATTTGGATCGATCAGTTGATGATATTTGTGTGCATTCTCTACATCAGTCTACCTTTGGCTACATCGTTTTAAATTTGGATTTGGGGAAGTTTTAAGGCAATACGAGTGCTAAAGGACTTGATAAATTATAGATGTTTTTATTGTGGGGGGGTTGAGGTTCAATAAAAACGCTGCAAATTCTTTCACTGGGGTTATCATTCAATTGGCTTGCGTTCATGATTTGAATTTCTACTAATCTTTGGAGTGTGCGTGTTTCATAGGATAGAGCGATTATTGAATTTCAGGAGATATGCACGGAGCACGTAGATCTGTTCTCAACCAAAATACCTATTTGGATTGATCAGTTGATCATATTTGTGTGCCTCCTGAAATTCAATAATCTCTCTATCCTGTGAAACACGCACACTCCAAAGCTTAGTAGAGAATTCAAATCATGAACGCAAGCCAATTGAATAATAAACCCCAGTGAAAGAATTTGCAGCGTTTTTCAAACGAAATCAGCGTTTTGGCATGAAATAATGCCTGTGTTGTTGGATGAAAATGATGAGACGAAGGGGAAATAACCAAGAAATTTTTCTCGCTGAATCGAATGAAAACATTTCCAAGACTCTCCATATTATTAAAATCACGTTTTTAACGTTTCATTTTGTTGAAGTTATCTTATCAGAATCTTTGATATTTTCGTACTGTAAGTTTTTGAAACATAATTCAATTGAAAATCATTGAAAATACACAACGAAGGCAATATCAACGAAGAACGGTAAATCTCGATAGAAGCGGGTTAACCTACAAAGTGTCCGCCGTTAACGTTACAAAGTGTAACGTAAACAAATGTTAACGGGATTGCGCGGCGAAAAAGCGATTTGAAAGTCACACCACGCGGCACGAGGGCTAGCCGCGACAAACTCAACTAGCGCGGTACCGCGCTGTTACGTATGACAATTCTATAGAACAGCATAGTTTGATCGCTTATAGAACAGATCGCGTTGGTGGCCCGCTCGCTCGCGTTCGTTTTTCACATATGACCCTGACGCGTCTGCGGCTGGCGACTTCTTCATGTAGGTATGTACATACACAAGCGCGCCGCGCTGTGGGAGAGTTTTCTTTCAAGAGGCGCGGCGCGGCAGGCTTCCAAGGAGCGGCGCGGAAGACGCCAGCGCCCCTGTACCTATACTATTGCCCATACAGGAGGACCCCTACCGCAGGGACGAAAACCCCTCCCCCGCCACCAGGTGGCAACACCACAGCGGACCCTTTAACTCGGCTGACTTTCCCTCATTAGCAGCAGTAAAAGCCCCTTTCAATCTCCCCCTCTTGACGCAAGAAGTTTTAGTTGTTTTTGTTGAAAAATGTAATTTTTTGTAAGATTCAAAATGTTCTCATCGTTCTGAGGAAAACAAGTCTAAATTTCACAATAATCGGTTCAGGAACACCTTATCAAACAAGTGTGTTGCCGTATTGCAAAAGTGTAATAAATTGCAATAGTATAAATTCAAATCATGAACGCAAGCCAATTGAATAATAAACCCCAGTGAAAGAATTTGCTGCGTTTTTCTTTTTGGCAAAATCAGACTGTGTTCCGATGCTCTGGGTGATGTGAATAATCCACTTACTTACCACCAGAAGTATTAGCAGCGATGGGATCGCTCCTCGACATGAGTATCTTAAACCTTCTCGGTTTAAGATATTCATTTGTGACTGGCTGCAAGCCACACGTCGCCAATCCACTCACGAAACTGTTTCGGCCTTCTTTCCAAAAATGTTGAGTACTTGTCTGTCCCCGTTTTCAAAAGTACATTCTACGTACTTGTCAAGTATCATGCAAGGAATAGTTTTATTCATACGAGAAGGAACCTTCATAATCCTCAACAGTTCTTCTTAAACAACATTTCTTATCAAATCCAGGAACTAATGCTATAGAAGCTCCTCTAGAAGATCTTTTACCTTCATATGAGATGACAATTTCATTGAAAGAGCATATTGCCTCATACTCTCATCTTTTTACATCTATAACGCTTACCCTCGTGACGTAGCTACTCAGAAAGACCCTCTATCCTATGTATACTTTCATCGTTCCGCCGACTGGTTTTGAGCGACGGACTGATTTTTACTCTGTCTTAAGTACCTTCGTTTCTATTCGTAACCCTACAATAATGTCTTCACATGCCTGTCAACCGGTTTTCTTTCCTGGAATACTTGAATACTTTGAAAAACTTGTTTGAGAAATAAGTTTTTCCAACAAACAGCCCACCATTCTGAGTTTAATCTACGATTAATGCCTATATTTAGAAATATAAATATTTTCTAGTGTACTCTCGTACTTTGTTTTAATCGGACAGACAGAAATTATAACTTCTTGTGGTAAGATTTTACAGCAATATCAACATCTTGTCTCACATATCACTTACGTAGGTACCACTGATACACATCACGTCTTTCATAATCGAACGGAATTACGTTATAACCCGAAGGATAACACAGCTATATCTTTTTTCTTAATACCGTGCTGGTTCATTATTTTCTCGATTGGCAACCAACAGAAAAACATTTGAAATTGCTATATTTCATACTGTCACGGTTATCTCTCAACTAATAAACTTGTTGGAAATATCGTGTAGGATATATGATCACATTTTATCTAGTTCGAATTATTCTACGATTAACCACTCTCTGTTCATCGTTTGAAAACGAAGTAAGATCTGATTATTCTTGGGGGCAAATAGACCGGTATAAAAAAAAAAAGTTTGAGAAAACAAGAATATTGTGTATCTCTACATGATACAGGAGGAAAAATGAAGAGGGACGAGAGATTCAACGGTATCGTAAAGCGCTAAAGAGCGGGTAACACAGCGAGGCCGTAGAAGGGTATGTAGGAAGATAACCGAGCAGGGCACTGGCCAAGCAATTGCTTGAATTCTAGAGAAAGGGAAAAATTGAACATTATATCAGCAGCAAATATACAGTATATACAGTACCCTGGCTTCTTTATGAAAATCTCGCGCCCAACGTAGTTTTGAATCGGGTTGAAACTTTTTGTCAGGAATTAAAAAATATTTCAATAACATTTTGTAGAATACATCACGTTCTAGAAGTATTATGTGAACTTATCAAAGAGGTATATGAATCTCGAAGGACTTCAACTGTATTGTTGTACTTCTTGAGTTTGGGTGAAGCTATTTTTCGTGGTATGGCTGAACATACTTGGGTCAAGGAATACAATCACCATTGATACAATCAGTGTCGAAAAACATTGGTCTCCTAGTGTTCCACATGCCGTGAATTTCATATCAGCCACCAAAGCTACCCTTGCATCCTCGTAATAACGGAGAGCTGGTTCTTTATGCGCTTTGAAGTTGTTCCATTCACTACTTGAATGACTCACTGCTCGGTCAGTCATTCATATACTAGCAGTGGGAATAAGGTTCGAGGGAGAGAATAAAGTAAAACGATGGCTTATCAAACCGTCGTAGATATTTATATGAAAATAACTAAGGAACGAGACGATAAGCACACTAGCAAGGGTCCAGAGAAACCCGTCAGCAGACTAAATGGTTGGATGGAATTTTCTTGAACACACGTTCTGGGAAGCCTTAACACCCCTCGGGATGCCAGAGTTCTAAGAATTTGGTTAACTGGTTCCGCGAAGATCGGGTGAGTGAGAATCATGGTATGAGTGTGTGGTGATTTGTCCCAAGCTGCTTGTTGTTTGTTTGTCTGGTTCCTATTTTTGAGCGTTTTTATTTAAAAAGTTTGCTCATTGCCATCCGAAACAAAAGCATCGCCCCCTACGACTCAAAAGAAGCCTGCCGAACGTCTGTACCTCTTCCCCCGGTAAGAACTACCGCTATACCTATTATCTAACCGTAGTTGCTGTTATAATAACTAGCAGGTACAGTATCACGGTTACAGAGTTGAACTGAAGGTCACGTGAACTCCTCCATCACTTAAATCCACCAGACGAGTCCAGCTCAATTTCGTCATACTGGGTGCTTGTTTGAAGATTCTATAGAACTACTGATTTTCGTTCTTTAAGATGGCTACTGTAGTGGTGTGGTACTTAATAAAAACTATGTTAGATGTGTATTACCAGAAGTGCATCCCAAAGAAGTCAAACCGTACCAATACTTTGATTGTAAGCATTTATTCTGGTGTAGTATTTTTCTGCAATGTTCTAGAAGCTTCTCAAATGCTTCGATCTGAAGTCGGGCTATTTTCGATATCCCCACGGACTGAGCTCTGATGTCATCGCATTTTTTCATGGAGAAAACCAAGAATCCAAAGCTCTGTCCACTTCTAGTGACCGTGTGATTCTGTTTCAAAGTTTTCGAGTACGTTCTGACAGTTCCTTGTTTAACAAAGTACAAACCGGCCGGGTCATCATGAAAATTGTGGATAACATCACGATCTTTGTAGATGACGTTCTTCAACGACAGAGACAAAGCCTTGACATCGTAATCCGCTAAGGTTTCCAGGATTTTATTGGTTTTTAATAATTTATAATTCAAGCCTTTACGTTTGACTGGTACTGTATCGGCCACTTTTCTGAACTTTTCTCTGCTAAGTGCCCATAAACAACCACGGGACATTGCCACAATGTCTGCGAACCTTGGTACATCCATGATCAGTCCGAGTTCCCCAAAATATTGAGGACAGCCCAAGATTTCGTGAGTGACCCCATCACCGTTTACAACCGTCCTGAACGCTCCGTCTTGAATGACGTAGAAGTATTGTCCTATCTTCCCGCTCTTAATAACGTAATGTCCCGGGTAAACGGTGATAAGTTGCATTGCTTTTACGACTTCTACCAACTTTAATTCACCGAGTGCACCGAAAATGGGAACGTCCCTCAGAATATTCTTTAATTTAATGATTTGATCCGCTTTTGGGGACAAATCCTCAATTGCATAAGTAAGATTTTCAATGGAGACATCCCGCTCTGCCATCATCACGATTTCTGGTTCTACTGCCCTCACATTTTCCGGTTCTGGTATCATCATGATTTCTCGACTTCCGTCTCCCCATTCTCCACACACTGTTTCCAATGTTGAGGATCTCTCAGTTTGGCAATCACCCTGTTGTCCGATTTCTATCTCCTTCCGATAGTAATCTATGCCAAATTTAATGAAATCTTCGGGATCATGACTTCTGTAAATCGAGATCAAGTTTTTCAGTTCTTCGTCAAATATTTTTCTCATCGAATCATCCCATCTTACACACCCCGTTCGCGATTTACTAGCGTCACCTGAAAATGATAATCCTATGAAAGGCCCTAACAATCTTTCAAAAGCTCCAGCACTTAGAAACAGTATTTCACAGGAGTCAAGGGCTACTGCTTGCAGGCCGTTCAACCTTTCGCAAAACATGGACAAGTCACCAAAATATTCACCTGGACCGACAATTCTACAAGTGCGTTCTTTCCCGATATTTTCTTGTTTGTACTTAGTCAAGACTGTCCCTGTTAGAACGTAGTATAAGCCATTTGAATAAATAGAACGACTGATAACAGAACGGCCCTTCTTGAAACTAAGAATTTCAATACCGTCTATCAGCTTGTCTTTTTCTGAGTGGGAAAGCCTGGAAATGAATGAGAAACTATCGAGGCAAGTTCGTTTCAGCTCTTCCAGTTGTTGTTCATATCGGATGACGTGTGACCGGTATTCAGCGCAGTTCAAAGCCCAAAGCGTACCATCTTTCTTGGCGATGACAGTAGCTGGGGCAAAATGAGGAAATATCAAAGACGGCAATCCAAAACAACCACACGATTCGTATCGAAATAATAATGAACACACTCCGTTGTTTGTTACCCACTCTTCGTAAGCTCCGGATTCAATCATGAAGAAATTTTGAGCTTCATCGCCTTGTCTCATAATTGTGTCACCACCCACTACTTTAACTCTAATCATTCCATCAATCACCTCATTGAGCAACTGTTCATTGATGATTTTAAACGGGAACAGTTTTTTCAGGAACAGTTTGATCCTGAGCTTTTGATTTCTGCCGATCTTAATCACATTTCGTCCACGCTCAACAGGATTTCTCGGGAAGTAAACTCCACCCCTCCTATGCTTGGTGTCGCTAGCTTGCCACAAACATTCAATATTCGATTCATCTTCGAATCCTGGTACGTGATCACTTTCCACATCTGTCGCTTTAAGATCCTGATAGGCTTTGGATTCTTCGAAAAACCGCAAACCATATTGTTTGAGATTTTCTGGTTCTTCGATGATGTAGCCGGCAGTAAAGTTTCGAAGCACGCTCCGTATATCTTCTGTTAATGACTCGTCGTCCAGTGGACATTCCATTCAAGTGCGCTATTTTCTACAGTATTAATTTAGCAAATTAGGCGAAAATTAAGTATTTTTAATGTTTTGATGATTGGTGGATACAGCGCATTTTATTTGCTACGGTTGTTTAGGAAGCCTGATTGAAATTTAGTCATTCGAGGATTGAAGAAAGAAATATAGGGAGTAGGTCAAATCAATGGAGTAGGTTAAATTCAAGAAATCGAAAATCGCAATACGATTTGAATTATTGAGATGAGACCGTCGAAATGACAGTTTTAGAATAATATTTGTTCTTCAAAATACAATTGTTGTTATAGTTTATGCGCATTTTCACACAGCGTCAGTAAGACTTTAGTACTTTATAAGTCGCGGTTATTGATAAAATTTGAACAAATATAGTTAATTTTTGCTCCGTGATTCAAAAAAACCAATTGAAATAAAAATTGAAATTTCTATGAAGTAACATAGATTTGTTTCATTATTACTTTGACCATATTGATTCAGGAAGAAAACAATGTAACGATTTGAAAAACCATATTTTAGTTTCAGTCTGAAAAAAAAAGTTCAGGTATTTCAAATCAGAATTCCGAAATTACAGAAGCTTGTATGTGTACCTACTAACACTTTCAATAATAACCTGATCATTTGAAACGGATTTGACTATAAAGTGAATAACTTCATGAATGATTGTATGTCCGTGCTCGACAAACCGATCAGTAAAATTCGATGATAGAAACGGGTACCCTATTAGGCGGGATTTAAATTTCTTTGCGGATAAGCTATTCTAAATATAGAAAGATCTAATTGCTGCTTGCTGTCTCGTACGATACGGGAATCTACATTTTTAGTTTAAATTACACAAGAGTAAATGCACCGTAATTATAGTGTATTCGTATAAAGTAGAAGAAGTACCGATTGCGCTAACTTTCGTTACCTTTAGGCTTCTTGTCTCAGATCTTCACAATGTGTTGTCTGTGTAGATTTTCGCTACTTCTGGTTCGAGGGATGCACTATCGTTTTATGGATGTTTAGTTTCCTGTGCGTCTTCATAAATTTATCCGACAAGTGTCATCATTTAGGGCGAGTGGTTTGAAACATCGTTTCCAAATGAACGTACTTTCTACTATCTTGGGAAAGTAAAATCGGTTAAACGGTTAAGACATGTGTTGATTAGACTCTGTGTTCATAATCACACTCAACATCCAGATGACAACGCTTTTGGGTGGACCTAACTTTCTACTCTGTTGGGAACGTGACACGTTTGAGGGTCGTTTTCTAGCAGGTGGGTCCCGGTATAACCGTATTCCGCGCTAAAAGGAAAAGCATATTCCATACCTTTTCCAACCTGTAGTCTTACCTTGAGAAATATACGTAGACTCAGAAGTATATATTCTTTCGTAATGAAATCTTCAAATAACGAAAATATCAAATTGTTAGGCAAAACTCTTTGAAACGTACGTTTACCCCATTCCTTTGATCCGAAGGACCAGTGAATGAATTTTGGCCAACTGCCTAAAGACCGGGCGCACCTATCAATGAATATTACCGTGAATTATGTTTTTCAGAAAAAAAAGAAACGGATGAGCTCTTTGCTGAGTTCCACATGGTGGGAGCTTTGGCCCAATGCCATCACACGCACTGATTACTGCTAGCCCTTACTCTCTCATCTCTCCCCGCAAGGTGTGTATTTCACGACTTCCCCGAGGAAAACTCTGGAAAAAGTTATTTAAAAACGCATTACGATTGTTGACGTTCGTAATCGGATTATAAATCATTAATCTTCCGATGCATAACAATATTATTTTTCGTACTATCTACGACTGTAATTTTAATGTCGAAACGGCGTAACGCAAAACCGCTAACAACAGTCTAAAGGTGGGATTTGTCATACATCGTTTGCGACTCACATCAGCATCTGAACGCATCCGATCACCGCCTCATTGGTGGTTTGCTTTCGCTTTCAAACGTTCGTTTTCAGTTCAGTGTGATCAACTCATTTGCTCATCATGGCCAAACGAAAAGTCGCGATGTTGTGGCTGGAAGAGAAGGATAGTACAGTGTTCAAAAAGAGAAGAGAGATTTTCAGAAATCAATAATAAACAATAATCTCGAAGAAGACAAAGAAAAGTGCCGTTTGTTTTGTCGGCTCAATTATAAACAATTTGATTCCGCCTTGTGCGTCATCAAAGATGACCTCAGCAAAACATTACATGTTGTACATACATTAAATTGAAAACCGAACATGTGTATTTCCTTGTAAGAATAGAAATGCTGTAAGTAGGTACGGCAGGTAGGTTGTCGAAAATAAATCTACATGAATTTGGACTAGAAACATGAAGCATAATCTGTATTTGCAACAGCGAAATTGCGAGATTCATAAACAAAATGTAAACATAAAAACAAAAAATAGTGAAGTAAAGCAATCATTAATTAAATGAAAACGGGAATAGAGGGAAAATAAAAACGGCTTTTGGTTACGTTACTACTGTCATCTCGTTATCGCCATCATCGTGGCAAATGCCTCCTTAATTTCTTTTAAATCAACGCTCAAACTTTGAATTAACGTTTCACAGAAATACTGTAAATCGATGTTTACTGATGAAAGTGTAACCATTGATTACGTTGGTGAAACTCGTTTGTTTTAGAAGTGAAGTGCCGTTAAAATACATTGAGGAGTAGCCATCTCCTTGCCGTATCGCTCTTGAAAGACATACAAAATTCTGAATTCGTAGTTTTTTGAAAAGAATCAAGACCAATAGAAATAACTAAATATTTTTACTATGTATCGAAAATGTGAAATTATTTATCATCATCGCGTAACGTGAATTCCAGTAACAAACGATAGCTTTCAAATAAAAACTGAGTAAGATGGAACGTTGTCTATATTTCCACGAAAGTAAAGAGTTGCACTGTTAATTCGATTTCGACGGTTAGGTCATCATCAGTAACAAACATGAACTGAAAGTACACAACAGAAAGCATATCTTATATAGGATCAAGTGAGAGGAGATTGAATCCTATTGGCTCAAGGAAGTGAAAGGGGCGGGGAGGACCAACCAATGCCACTCAACGCTTACAAAGTGAAAGGGGCACAAATAGTATCATTATGGAGAGGTGGAGCCAAACTTATTGCAACAAAGAACCCAATAGTGGTGTAATATTTTGTGGGATGACATCATTTAAACATTTTCCTGACCTATCACTCTTAACGATTTCGAATTTTTCTAGCACATCCAACATACCTCCCTTTGGGCAAAAGTGAGGAAATTCTACATATTGCCTGTTTACCAGATCAAAACTAGAGCTATGATTGGATTCATTCAGATGACTTGCAAAGGCAGAATCACCCTTGTTGTCCCTGAAATCCTTTTCATGCTCTTTTATTCGTTCCCTAAATTTCCTACCAGTTTGACCACAGTACTGAAGCCCACATGAACATTTTAGTTTATAAGCCCCACTTTTATCTTTTATCTACATTTTTTAATCTACATTTAGATGTACTTTTCATGTTTGTTACTGATGATGACCTAACCGTCGAAATCGATTTAACAGTGTAACTCTTTACTTTCGTGGAAATATAGACAACGTTCCATCTTACTCTGTTTTATTTGAAATGGGTTTCCACAACTTCGTTGCGAGTGACTTAGTCCGTATAGCTTTCAAACTCATCATATTAATTGATAAATATTTTTGTTTTTTATTGTTTGAAGCTTTTGAAAGGCAAAAGATTATTTCTCAAAAGTGAATACTATTTACATTTTATTATGCTTTTTAGCAGGGAATACCACGTAGCTGCAAGAACCTACCCTTACACTTCACTATTACTTGAGGAGGTAACGAAAGCTGATAGTACGGCATTACGCTCTTAAAATGGTGCATCCATACCAGCTTGCATAATTCCATGGTTAGGAGCTTAAGTATAATTAAACGAAACCAGATAAAATGCCTACCTACAGTGTTTATCAAAAATCGATGTCTTCAAAAGAGATTTCCGCTGTGTTTACATCAGCTGGTTTAATCGTTGGAAATGATATTAGATGATGATGGTATACCCACGAGTTTTCATTCACATTAATGTTGATACGATTTTGTATGGATTCGTCTCAATGGGGATTAGGCGAAAGAATTTGTGACCACAGAGAATATTTCGCTTGTGTTATAAAACAACGATGGTTGCTCAGAACCGTGGTTTTGTATTTGGAAATTAAACGTATCAGATGCTCATTACGAAATACATCAGAGTCTTACGGCCATAAACAGGACATAATAGATATGATCTCTTGAAATCTACCACCATGCATGTGTGTAAATACGTTTAGTGTACCATCCATCGTATCATATTGTCCGTCCCTTGACGATGCGTAGATAAAGCTAACATATGCAACATACGACGTATTCATGTATTAGTGCACCTGCAGTTTCTTTTGAAATTTAGATTCTCCAACTTTCATAACACGAAAAACCCGAGTGCGGTCTTTTAGCAACCGTGACTTATTCCATGTTCACGTACACGCGATATGATTTTACAGGTCAGAAACAATATTCAAGACGCACGGATAGAAAAGCACACTCAAATGTTTTGTATAGTAGTTTCGTTGAACATAACCTTCGACGTATAAAAGTTATCGTGACGAAACATGAATAACAATGAATAATCGAGCCTACGTGTTGTCCCGCAAAGTTCGGATGGTAGGAGACAAGAGCCCAAGAGTGGATTGAAATTACATTTAGTCACGCGAGATCTATGATTGACCCTTCCGAACCAGAGTAAAACATATCGTTCGACGGATTGCCAAAATGAACCCTTTCAGTTTTGTGTTTCGATAATACTCAAAGCACTGTATTAAGAGGGTAAACTATTCAGCTCATAACTTACCAGTAAAACTATGTACCAAAAATATTACACAGCGATTTTGAAAATAATGATTGGGTAATGAATGATCATTTTAACACTTCTTAACTTAAAACTTTCAACCTACTGTTGTGATTCATGTATTGCCCTCTTAAGTACCAACCATACCCAGGGCTTGCGCCAAAACTGTGTGCCAAATGCTTTAGCACTGTTTTCAACGTTAAATCGCGTGGGCTGTCTTGACTTTATTCCACCGCATTTATGACCCATAACGTCACCTTTTTGAAAGGAAATCATCAATATTACAATGAGTAACAAGTGAATCCTATGGAGTTGATTATTAGTGAAGTTTATAATATACTAAACTTACCGGTAACTTTATATCACAAAATTTTCTGTCTTCCGATGGAATTTGGAATAATGGAATCATGAGTTCATCCCATAGCAGTTGCGTGCATTACCAAATCGTATTCAACACTTCCAACAATACATCGCGTTATGGTTTCAATAATTTTGTTATAAATTCATTGGTAGTCAACTGTTGTTAATTCTAATCCTACCGATTAAATATTTTATTATTTACAATTTTTTTTTTCAAATGTCATTGGAAGGTTGAAATCAATTATATAGAATTCACTTATTACTCTTTGGAAAGTCTATGATTTCCGTCTCAAAAACGCTGCAAATTCTTTCACTGGGGTTTATTATTCAATTGGCTTGAGTTCATGATTTGAATTTCGACTAAGCTTTGGAGTGTGCGTGTTTCACAGGATAGGGCGATTATTGAATTTCAGGAGATATGCATGGAGCACGTAAATCTGTTCTCGACCATAATACCTATTTGGATTGTTGATCATATGTGTGTGCCTCCTGGAATTCAATAATCGCCCTATCAAGTGAAACACGCACACTCTAAAGCTTAGTAGAAATTCAAATCATGAACGCAAGCCAATCGAATAATAAACCCCAGTGAAAGAATTTGCTGCGTTTTTTTCCCACAATACCCCCCCAAAATAATATATCAAGTCCTTTAGCACTCGTATTGCGTTAAAACTTCCCCAAATCCAAATTTAAACGATGTAGCCAAAGGTAGACAGATGTAGAGGAGGCACACAAATATCATCAACTGATCAATCCAAATAGGTGTTTTGGATGAGAACCGATTTACGTGGTCTATGCATATCTCCTGAAATTCAATAATCGCTCTATCACCTGTAAAACACGCACACTCCGAAGCTTAGTAAGATTCAAATCATGAACGCAAGCCAATTGAATAATAAACCCCAGTGAAAGAATACTTATTTACCCCAGTAATAATATTGAATAATAAACCCCAGTAATAATATTGAATAATATTTACCTATATATTATCAGCGTTTCATGCATATCAGAATGCTTCAACCCGTGTATCGGCTACTAACTACACTACATGTATTCACATCGGCTATCACTCCAGTATCCACATTCACCACAACTCGACGCTATCGGCCGGACATCACTAGGTTACAAACAAACAATAATAAACCAAAAAACGCAAATGTTGGCACCATAAATCGAGCCATACATCGGGAATGGTTTGACGTACGCACCTGGGAAGGGGCTCATTCGATTCCTGACGGCATGTTCTTAAAATAAGTTTACATTCATGCCGCTTGGACTTGTTTTGAAGTTTCTAGGGATTTTACAAAACTTTGACAGCCCTTAAAGGGCACTTTAAATTGAGTGAGAGAGCTGGCTCAAGAATTGGGGCGTCGTCGGACCAAGATGGATTTTTCCTGAAAATTTCAGATTTTTTGCTTCAGCTGTTTCGGAGATATCGTGCGTACGGCGGACGGACGAAAAATTGTTATTGCAGATTCGGATTCCGTACCTTTTGATAAACCATGAAATTTTCAGGGGGGTTAGCATTTTTTTTCCAGAGCGATTACAATGGTTTATTATTGAATAATAAACCAAAACATAGTTGGTATCAATATGTCCTGTGGTGATAAACGCTACTTGGTCATTTTGGAAATCTACAAAAAAATTATGAAAAAGGCCGTTTTTTGAGCGAGGAAATAAGGTGGGGGAGCTTAGTTACCTGGACACCCTGGATATGTCAAAATAATGAAAACTATGAAACATGAATACTTGGCACGAATTTATGAAGTTGTTTCGAAAGCTAATCCTGGGTATTTGCTTGTAGATTGAAATTCTAGTACCATCTATATGGATATTTTCACTTTTGAAGCTGTTCACTTCAGATTTCAGTTTTGCGGCGGTCCAAAGCGGCCCTTTTCGTCATTTCCTCGCGTCTGGCGTCGTAGTCCTCGACTCTTCTGCCCATGAGGTCTTTGCAAGGGCCGAGCAGCCGCTCGAAGGCGTCTCTGTGAAGGAAGGCCACCGTGACGTCGGTGGACGCCGTCACTGTTGCCGCCCTTTTCTGTTTCTCGATCAAAGCCAACTCCCCGAAGTACGAGCCGTTCTCCAAAGTGTCGAGGACCACTTCGAGGCCGAACTCATCCGTGTAGGAGACGCAGACTTTACCGACGTCGATGAAAAACATGCCGTCGGCGTCCTCGCCCTGCTCGATGATCCTCTCGCCGGTCGTGTAGTGGTGGACGTCCAAGGAGTCGGCCACGTTCATCATTTCGAACTCGTTGAGCGGCTTCAGTATCGGAACGCTCTTAAGAAGATTCATGTGATACTCCCTCTTTCTCATGGCTCCCTGATAATCGTGAAGGAAAATATTACTAGCGAAATGCAATTCTTGCAAGAAAAGGATAAGTTCAAAATTAGAAATGCGATTAATTAATAAGTTTTTGTTCGACAAATTTTCAAATGATGAAAATTTGATTCAATGAAAAGGAGTTGCAAGGGTATATGCAAATGAATTCAAAGCCTCAGCGCTTCATCTTTCTATCCTCCAAACGTGCATAACTCGGAAAAGACGCACCGATCTGCACAACCGAACAGTAGTAATGAAAACCGTGATGGATCCTTCCCCTTCGAATATTGGTACAGAACGCGTGTCAGAATCGCAATTTAAAGACCTTCAGCGGTTCTCTTATCAGAATTGGGAAAAATGTACTTAGAAGTACAAAATACGGGTAAAAAAAAAAACGAAAAATCGCTAATACGATTACAAGAACCTAATGTCTTGAAACAATTTTCAAGTAGAGGTACAAGTAGGTACTTGTAATTGAAGTTCTAAGTACAAGCACACAAATATTTGCACTTTTCCAGGTGGCATGTTCAATTACTTGTACTTCAATTGCAGCTAGTGCATTATCTCTCTTGACCTAGAACGGTATGGAGAATGTTCAGGAGGAATTTTCCCGAAGCAGGCAAGTACAATAACAAGTACGTGTAGAATTACATGTAGGTACTTCTGTAAAGTGGAATTGGAGGCACTTATAATTGTAGTTGAACATGGCAAGTGCTTTCGAAGTACTTGCGTCTCGTGCAGCAGTACCTCTTCATTGTTTTTACTGGTTTCCTAGACTACTGTGAAATATTAGTCGATGTGCATCAAGTATAAATGTAATGGGATATCCCAACTCTGATTTTTACCGAGCACAACGATGTGCTGGCTAAACCAGCTTCAATTCAATATGACTAATAAGAATATATAGAGTGGAATTCGTAGTACCTAGTGACTTAAGTAAACAAAAACAAAAAATGTCCTTTCTTGAGAACGTAAAGAAATATGACTAAGGAAATGCTTAAGGTAGCTCTGGACCTTCCTTTATATTTCAAGCACTTGCTTTATCGATTTCCTAGTCACTGACCCTGAATAGAGCAAGTACCCGCTGCGCTTCAAAGCTTCACTTAAGCACTTCATTTCGACTAAGTAAGGAATAGAAGTTCTACCCTAGACCCATCCCAATACCTTAATAACGATCTTCCTGAACGTCTCCCGATCCAGCGTCCAGAGCTTGCCGTCGGTCATCGCCTTGACGCTGCAGAACCGCGGGACGTTGTACATGAGCGCCAGCTCACCGAAGCTCCCCTGGCCCTCGTAGGTCGTGAGGATCCGCACTTCGCCCTCCTCGTTTTTCACGTAGGCTCGATATTGACCGGAATCGACGACGAAGAAAAAATCTCCTCCTCTCCCCTGACGGATGACGACTTCGTTGGCCACGACATTTCTCAAGAACATGGCGTTCACTATGGTCTCCATTTCATCTGGCTCCAACGCCTGTGGGAGAAAAGGAAAAAAACATTCGCCCTCATAAGTGGGTGGTATTTTCTTTTCGATTAGGTAGGTTCGATTATAATAGTGGTTGGGTATATAATATAATTAAACTTTTCTTCAGTGAATTTCTTTCAGAAGCATGACATACAAGTTTTTATCCTCTGCGAATGATGTTTAATCTGAGAATAATCAACGTTTGGATATTTGGCCGTTGAGCATCAACTTCAAATAGTAATACGATAGATCGCTACCATGTAACCAAATGTCGAACGTAGACATTTTCGGAGTCGGCAAGGAGGATTTTTTTACTTTTCTCAGCCATTATCTGCCAATAACTAGCATCCTATTACCTGTTGCTAATTGTCTGGACTGTTGACAGCCATTGCGATTGTTGAAACAACAAAATAGTGCCTAACCTGCAATAAAAAATAAATTAACGAAAATCGCTACGGAACCCCTAAGTCTACTTTCGTTAATTACCGGAGAAAAGTGTTTGGTTCAAAGCTGTTTTTCATATTTTTTTAGTAGATTTCAAAAAGGACAAAATGAGCCCGATTCGCACAAATTCCATTTCTTCTAATAGAAACACCATTTTTTATTGACGGTTGAGATTTTATGCGAAATTGTTTAAAAAATTTGATCTTTTAACAATTTTATTTTAACCCTCGCAACCTGCCTGCTTCACCACAAAGTAACGAAATCATAGGATAGAGTCTAAATGGAGGTATAAGGAGACCACATGTTTTCTCGTTATTTTTTTAAGCTGAATCAACATACAACATGCTGATGGTACACCCTGAAGTTGAAAAGTTGAAAGAGTTGTGATGTTCCGTAACGCGGGAACTATCGTATCCATCTTATTCTTCACACGATGACAGCAGTCGAGTCAGTTGTCAAACCAAGCATTCCAATTTTCATGTTGATATGAGCTTTTAAGTATATATGGCAAAAAACTCATTGATGAGAAAATGTAGAAGGATTCTTGTGTTGAGAATACAAATATGTGTCGTATCCCAAGAATGGTATGACACGATATGATATGATATGACCATGTGTTTAACGTCCACTGAGACACTAACTCTGATAACGAGTAGGGCCAAAAAATTAGGTTCTTTCTGGTTTGACATGTTCACTAGATATTGGAAACACTGTATGAGTTGAACGTGGTTAAAATACGAGAATTCTAGGTATCTTGGTTGAAGAGAAGTCACATATTCATATTTTATACCATGAGTTACCTTGAACAACTTGGCGTCTATCAAGGTAATAGCCATTTGGATTTCTTTCAACCTGTCCAACAGGATTTCGTTCGTATGTACTTTTGAGATAGGCTTGGATTTGTTGTAGGTAACACTCAATATGAATTTTTGAAGTAAATATTCATGGCATCGTAGGGTTTATCACCTGTTCAGGATTACCAACCTTTTATCGCCAACGGTGGGTTGCCTGGATGGATAAATATTCCAACGCAGTTAGGATTACGCAACCGCAAATTAGGAACTGAAAGTAGTAAACGTAGATTACAATTATAAGGAGGAGAGAATGTTGGTTGTCAGCCCGGTAGAAGCTGCTTTAGAATCCTTGGGGTTTTGACCATGACCAATCTTTCATGTTTCTTGTACGTTCGAAAGCGCACTAAGTCAATCATAACGGGTGGGATTATTATCGTTACTCCACCAGACTTAATCAAAGTTTACACCCACCTGCTGCTCGAATTACGAACACGTTGATGAATAATCAGTTGGGCAGCTGTTTCAACTGTCCCCTGCATCAAAAACAGGGCCTTCCGATTTAGACGTTTAGGAGCACTATGAAATGGGCCTTGCTTGAAATTAAACCTTATGTTTAATAATTAAGAAAATTATTGTTTTTATTTAGTTGTTCTTTATGTGATCAGGAATGGATTCTTTAATCCTATTATGACTTAATAGTTAGCGGTCTTCTTTAAAGGTCTTAACAAACCAAAAATATACATCCGTTATTGAGAGTTTAGGTTATCCGTACCTTGAAGAGAGTTTTATCCGACATCAGGGCCATCAGCTTTTTCGTCTGCTCCTCTGGTTTTTGGTAGACTGGTGGTTGCCAATCTTTAGCTTCTTGCTCGTCGAGACCTTCAGAGTAGACGCAATAACGACGGGATTTGCGATTGGCTGGCATTGGTGAATCTCCTTCGTCCGTTTTGGTCTTTTTGATAGTAGGTTGGGCCAATGCACAAGCAGGAACCATCCGCAGCTGTTTTGTACATGCTGCACACACCTGTTAATTGATTCACGTATATATTCCAATACCGCCAGCTTTCATGGTATTACATGAAATTTACGAATAAAACCCGCAAACTATTACAAAAATGTTTTCATTTGCATTGTTTTTCTCTCTCACTCGGAAATCCAATATGAGGTAGTTCGGCACCCCATATGCTGTGTGTGAATATCTACAGAGATAATCTGATTTTGATAGTGTTTTCAAGGAATGTGCGAGGAAGGGTGTAGTAAGTTCTTTATGAGTTTCATCGATCAAACAAATATAACACTCTGCGCATACTCAAAACGTATGATCTACCTAGGATCATCTTCACTCGTTACAGTGGTTCATCTCTCTCACTTTTAAAGATTAGTCGGAGGAAATCTAGTTAATCATACATTTATATTAGTGTCAACATCGTCGTTTCATCATAGTACCCACAATAAAATTAGACCTGCAATACCCCCTTTGGTATTTATTTTATTTTCTCAGTCATTGATTTTTAGTAAGAATTTTTAACAAGATTCTCTACCAGAGCTTTTTTGGTCTAGATAGTGTTCCTAGTGCTCGTGTCCACAAGGTGCTGACCTTTCCAGTGTGGCAGAAACGCACTTACTTTCTCTGATTTTAAAATTGTCATTCTTTTCATTCAAAACAGACATACTAAAAGATAAAAGATGTCGAATGGATCGACAAGGAACTTATTTAAATGTTTCTCTCTCTTTCAATCGATCACGGAATGAATGTTAAGTACTACATTTCTGAAGCTTAAACCTCAAGATTTGATGGTTACGGCTCATTGTTAGGTAGAATCACAGAATAGGTAACGCCCCTCCTATCACACCTTCGCCATATTGAAAATCCAGATGTCTCCTATCGATATAGGTCCACGCTTTCGATGCGTGTTCGAATGTGTTCTGTCTAGTTCGCTGGCCTCTCAAAAACAAACAAAATATCCTACATCAATCCTTCTAGTAAAGTATAGTCCAGTTGGAAAAATAGATCAGAATGTGTTAACACTGTGCACCACGCCACAAATATATCGCTGGTATCGATACACCCATCCCCCCCCCCCCCCATCGATACATCCTGATAAGAGGTGGGCGGTACCTATTCTGCGATTCAGCTCATTGTTGAACAACGATACTTCTGCAAATGACAGTTCTTCAGAAACAGAATACGTATTTCAGTGGCACTTCAAAATACTATTAACATCAAACATAACCACCCACCTGATGCAAGTGTTTGCACCGTGTGCATTTGAACACCTCCAATCCGCACTTTTTGCAGTACTTCTTCTCATACGCCTTATCGCTGTCATCGGAAATTCGTTCGGAGAATTCGTGTTCAAATATTTTCCCATGCTCCTTTAGCATTTTCTTCCGTTGCTTGATGGTTTTGAAGTAGTCGTAGCCGAACTTGAGAACGTCTTTTGGGCTTTCCATCAGGAAGGACATCGTGAAATCGAGAAGAACTGTGCGCAGTGACTTAGGGATGTGGATTCCTCCCAACCTGGATCTGGTAAAAACTCGGAGCGGTCTAGGTCGAACGTATTTTTTGCCCTTTTTCCCGCTCTGAGCTTGGCCTACCGCTTGTTGGGACTGCCCTGGATACATGGCTAGATTGCACTCGTTTTCACTTTATACAAGTATAATAAATTCAAAAAATGAGATGAAATTAGTGACCCAAACTTACTGGGTGTTGCTATCAGACCGTTGCTACAAACCATAGAATCTCAACCAGATGAAGTACCTATGAAAATATAACTAATGATTGGGACATTATAAAACAATTAATCCAGGTTGTAGGCTCTTGGAATTTTCCCATCCAAGAAGTCGTGAATATAATTTCTGAGTTTCAATAGCAGTAACCCACTTAAACAGTCAATGTTTCTGAATCTACGTGAAACAAACTCATTTTTTCTGTTTTTTGTTCTGGTTAAAAAGTCCAGTTGAAGTTATAAAATAGTTTGAGGGTTCCAAGCGCTATTAGTTCATGGCAAACATAGGCCGGATGTGCTGTTATTGTTTTCTACTGTACCGCTAAATACAAAAATGTATACTAAAACTTGAGGCAAGTGATCGCTACTCAATTATTGCAGAATAGATTATTATAATAGCATAGTAGAACAAAATAGTTGAGGTTTTAAAGGTTGGAAAGAATAGATAGATGGCAAAATATCAGTTTTGCTCATTAACTACCCGCTTCCAGGTTTAATACTCCCTGTTACGCACCCAACGAAACTGCACAGGCTACGGCTTGGTGGCTACGAGTTAGGCAGTAAGTTCTGAAGAAATTTGGTTTTCAATGATTTAGGGTTCTAGGGCCATGTGAAGTCTTGCTCTTATGTTAAGAAGAAAAAAACGGATGTCATAGTCGAATACAAAATGAGAGGATTCCGTCAAATTCATTAAAAATATGGGTTTTCCTTTACTTACGTTTTTAACGAACGTTAAAAAAGTTCCCCGTGAGTTGCATGAAATTGGATCCTTCGTATGACCTATGTTGCGTAATATCACAATAATTTCGCACGGATATGACTAGTGTGTAATGTATTTGACGAAATAAGCTTGTTGTTGTAGGTAGCATTATCAAAATAAACTTATTACTCTAGAAAGCTTTATGCACCACCATATCCTCAAAGGTTTCGTACTAACCACTTCCTTGGCAAGCCTGCACTCCTCGCCTTCGTGGATGTCTTTATTCTTACCAACCCCTTCGCCGGTTTCTACGCTTACAACAGCTGACATGCTAATAAAGCTAACTCTCACGGTAAACTTCATACGCCCCCCCCCCCCCACCCCTCTGCAGCTTTTATTGGCAAGCTTCATGCTGATCAACTTCTTTGAAGACTTCATACTCCCCACTCCCTTGGCGAGTGTATACTGCCTCCTCTAAACCTGCCTTGGCAGGCTTGATACCTGCCGCAACTTCGGCAGACTTTATGCTGTCCACCAATATACCTGAGTTTTATGCAGGTTCGAAACTTCTTCTTCAAGTTCTTGTGGGTTTGCAACGATTACTCTGAAGGGTTAGTATTCCTCTTCCTCCCACTAGACATATTATAACTTCATTAATTTGGTGAATGGAATGAACAATTAAGGTAGAAATACAGATCTATGTTCCAGAAATATTCTGAAAAGTTTACTCAATATCTATATTGAGGGAAAATGTTTGTTTTCACTCTTACCCATCTTGTCCACCTTCGTTTTGAAATCCTTTCCTTTTCTTGACTCGTCCTTACCATCCGACCCACAAATTTTATTAGAACCCTCTGGCAGCTTCTCTTCAGAAGATCGTCCTACGAGCACGTGCCGGCCCAACGATAAATCATCGAGTGTCCATCCATCATATGGTGGCTTTACCCGCCTTCACTTCGCTCTCGTCCTGGTTTCACTCTCTGTCACACCCTCTCACTCTCTCACACACAATTTTTCTCTTCCTCTTCTCCTCTCCTCTCCACCTTTATATCGATTTCCAGCTAACGCCTTCGATGAAAAGACCGGCCGCATAATAGGTGAACATAACGAATGATGTCTCTACTCGATGATGCACTTCGGGATAAAGTGAAAACAGAGTGTGATTCGCTGTTGACCGCATCCGTCAACGAGTTAATAGCTTCGACAGTTTTCGGTTTTCTACGATTGTCGAATGATCTCATTAAACTATCCCGCGTTAGCTCGCAAATAAATTCATCAGTACAGGCTCAAAAAAACCTGTTGGACAGTGGCGCGTAATTTTCCGGTACCCTCACCTACGATCGCTGCAGTGACAAAATTAAAAACATTATTTTGCATGTTTGTTATTGTCCAATCAGAAACGGTAAACAACTTTTGATTGCTTATTGAACCCAATGTTATTCGATGCACTGCTGCAAGATATACACGGTTTACAACGTGTTTTAAAAAATAGGTAATTTTGGGATTTTGACAAAATTTTCTTTTTGGACTCCATTTCCACTTATGAATTCGTACTGATTTTTTTGTAATCATTAGAGACAAGAATTTTATCGTTCTTTCAAACAGTAGTCTCAAATTTCAATCTTTAATGCGAATCGTGTTGCGGTTTCATTTTAGTGAGGTAAGTAA
Source organism: Creontiades dilutus (assembly GCA_031894815.1). Classification (NCBI taxonomy): domain Eukaryota; kingdom Metazoa; phylum Arthropoda; class Insecta; order Hemiptera; family Miridae; genus Creontiades; species Creontiades dilutus. The sequence continues at coordinate 942,801 of JAVIWC010006631.1, read as the reverse complement.
GCTCGAAAATGAGAAAAAATGCTATCAATGTTAACTCACGGGTTCCTTATTTTCTGAATGGAGTGAGGTTTTGAAGGTAACTTTTTCGTAGGTTCAGAAATTGCTTTTTAATTCCTCTAGTTGAATATCTACGGATCCGAAACCTATCCTAGTCGATTTTGCAGCCAAAATTACTAGACGAATTGTCAACCTACTCGCCTATAGCAGCAAAAACCTTATAAAACCACATTTAACAGTTTTGGGTCCATAGTTTATGAATGCGAGGCGATAGAGCTGGTTAAAAGTTAAGCAAAATTTTTCTACACAAATCTACAACCTTTTATGGCTCGTATGGCGCATGGCGGATAGCGGACGGATATTGCAAATTTGAAATCTTTACATCTTGAAAAACATGTTTGATATACGATTACGAAGGCTTATTATTGAAAACAATTGACCAAATTTATTGTAATTGTAGTGTATTGTAAGCTGATGTAGATGTAGTTGATTTGATGTAGATTTAGGATGAAGAGCAGAAGAATATCTTCCAGTTGACTCCAAGGGCTGATTCCTATACAAACTTGACGAGTCCACAAACAAGAGAAATTCCTTCGTCTCCGAAGGAAATCAAACCTTACTGCTTCTAGGTTCTGTGCATTGTTGTATTTCCTATAGGCACTTCTTTCTTTCTTTCTGAACGCAAATTCAATTTCATCCCGTACATGAATATAAAGTTGTTGATCTGTATATAAACGTAAGCCGAGATAAAGATCTAATGTCTCAACCAAATTGTTTAGTTACAATATCTTCCCCTGGAGTGTGTTGGCGTCATTACTTATTCCTGCGCAAGATTGAATAATATGTATCTACGTATTGTGCTGGTATGATGTACTCTTGGCAGCAATGAACGTTATTATTACTAGGGAACTCGGATAATGCATTGATATTACTGAAGCAAGCTAAGGAATATAATAACATTATATTTCACTTTTATTTATATTATAATACAGGTGTGAAAAAGAAGCAGGAGTACCTACGTTTGACACCCGTAGTATTTGGATGAATAATCTTACAGATTTCTTAAAACTTCTATTGCGTTGAAGATCTTTGTCCTCTTACTCTTTCTCTCTGAGGTTTTTGTTTTTACTTTCGGGAGATGGAACATTTTTACCTGCAAAACTGTCAATTAAAAATTTTTCATTTTGTCATTTAGCCCATTCTAAACACTTTTTGATTCGCCTCTGACTCTCTGTCCTTGCGTCTGTCCGTGTCCTCATAAGATTCTTTACTCCAACAGTTTTCATCCGATTTCGATTGAATATTTAGGGAATATGCGGGTTAGGCTGGTACCATATCAGTTGCGTTGTTCTCCAGTCAGTACACCAATATGCGCATGCATACAAGTAAAATCCGTCAAGCTTAATTTTTTATGGTTCTAGTGATCTGATCTCTCAGAGCCACAGAAGACCTGTTTAACAATCTCATATCAATTTTATCAAGTAAACTGTCAGTAGTGTTGACTAGGCATGGGCGAATGTGAAACCCCTAACTGGCCTAATGTCTTCAGATTTCCTTCCTATTTTGATGGAATTTTCAGAAAGAGCGCTTCAGGTTATAAATGGTCTCCTATGAATGTAATCCTGAAAAAACAACACTTCACACTGCTCAAGGGCAAATTCACTTTCTGCAAGTTTACTTTTGCAACCCCTAACTTCACCTTCCGATGCCGTTAGTTGTTGCTTGAATATGTCCACGTCATTAACAAAACTTCCAAATAAACAACAAATCGATAAGGAAAATGGAAAATTTGAACTCGTGGACGTTCAAGTCCAGACTTGAAACGGTTGTATACTGCCCTGGTACCCATTACTTCATCCAAATCGCTAGACATCAGTCCTACATACGTCCCGTAACAGGGAAAGAAACTTATTATTTACAAATTTGTTAAGATCAACCACCAGAATTCAATAAAGAAGAATGAGAGCTCATTTCTCTTTCTTTTGTTAATGTATTTAACCAGACAGACAAGATCATCTCGTCGTTAGAGATAATTATGAGCCACGGGCACCCACATAATTGGAAATAAGGAATGAGGTGCTAAGTAACCTCGCCAAAAATATTTTCAGCATCGAAAGGAAAGATAATTATGATTCTAATAAATGTTAATTCATTATCATACAAAAAAAAATTGACTGCTCTAAGTTCGTCCTTCTGGACCTTATATTTTACATATCCTAATGATATTTAAAACCTACATTAATGCGAAATACATGATAAAGCTCTATTTGGTACCCAACCCCGCTGACGTTTTTAATGTGGGTGAATCTTCACCTGCTAGTTTTATCCTTGTCCAACCAGTTTAATTCAATGGCTCAAACCAGGGCTGTCTATTTGTTCATTATCGTAGTATTAAGTTAAAACTAAACCCAAAAAGTAAGAATTTTTCTAAGTCGTTTCCAGGTTATCAAAAGTTTTTATCACTGATCCATAGATATGCAAAGGAATTCACAAATTTTCTTTCATATTCTGTGGGTACATTAACATTGCATAATTCTGACAAGTATAAAACTTCCAAACGTTTCCATAATATGAATCGTTGAATTCAGGGAATATACAGAATAAGCAGTCTTCAACAACTATGCATGTTCGTACTGAAACAAGTTTAAAAATGTTGAATTTCTCGTCCTCGGTTCTGGTTGTCTCGTAAACCAACAAAACAACATGAGTCGTTTCGTTGTCATCGTTTATTTAAAGGGCCCTTGCGGCAACTCAAAAGAACGAGAGAAAACCCCACGTTCTTTGTGGTGTGTGTTTTATCTTTTCATGTCACCGGAGAAAAACGGATTTTTTCGTTTTGTTTTTAACCAGAAGACAAACAGAAACAGAAGTGAATGAACTGACGATAATGCGTGGAACCGCTTGGAGCGGTGAATTGTTGCGATTAAGCGGTTCTGTGTCCCGGGAACATGAAAAAAAGAGGTCCTTGGTAAAGAAGATCGAGACTTTTATTTGTCGGAGGTATCGGATTCCAACATTTATATCCTCAGGGAAAGATATTTGATCGTTTCTTCCTTCAGGGGCAAAATAACCGCGAAGAACATGTTCAAATACTTAGAAGCTGTTCAGTCCCTATGTACCCAACCGTACGAAACTTGATTTTGTGACAAGGGAATGACTTGGTTATAACGTCGGCCGTCCATAATTGTATTTCGTGTCTTGAACACTTGTGAGTCTTGCAACAAGTCTGGGTTCGATCATTCCATCATGAAACGTAAACCAACGTATAAGGGTGTTATAATTTTTTCTCGGTGGATTACAAAGGTTCATTATTGAAAATAATAAACAAAAGAATAGTTTCACCCAAAATCGAAATTTCCACTTAATAATGCAATACCATGCCAGTTCTGAAAGTATAGTAATGGAAGTTAGTGTTCATATTGCTGTCTAACTGTTTGATAAAATACGTACTTTAGCACCGCTGAGATGTTTGTTCAGCATTTTATCAGCACACAGTCGTAAACCATGGATCTCGGTTTTTGAAGCTCACGTGGTCCCCAGAGACTAACAGGGAAGTTGTGGGGCTTACAATTCCCACACCCATCATTGATCCATCACTGTAAAGCTCTGAAACTTCACATTTGAAGATGAAAACACTTCCAGTATGTTATTTTAAAATTCAACTTTCTGAAAACTTTTGTCTCCTCCGTACTGGTTCACAAGTGGCATTCCATGAGGATGTAGTAACTTACAAGATTTGGGGCTGTGAATCGCTTTTAAATGTCCAAATCAGTGCCTCCAACTATAATAATTTCAACTAAAAAGCGGAGCCTTATTTTGAATTTGTCCTCCCGCTATCCTCTTCGACTCAGGAGGATCTCTAAAAATTAATGGAGCTCGACAGCATTCGTTAAAACTTCTTTCATAGCCTTTTTTTTTTCTTGTCGAAAACTTCACATCGGGAAAAGGAAAAACTTCTTGTAGCGGAATTTAAAATCCAAACGCCCCTAGCGGGGAGCTGAAAATGTTTTTTTAACATCAGCATCGGAAAAGAAAAGCTGGAGGGATCCACTTGCCTTGTCGTTATAACTTATAACTGTGCATTTACTTAATTTCCTCTGCAGACGATCTCAAGTTCGGCGAAGTGCGGGAGTTTGACTGTCAAATGAGGTTCGGGAGTATTTTTTCTCCATTACTCCCAGAGGGTTCATCTCCACCCTTCCGACCTCGGTCGCTTTTGACAGTTCACTCCAGTACGTTTTCAAGTTTTCAGTTCAGTCAATTTCATTGTGTGAACAGGGTTTCAACACTTTTGTTAATGAACGTTGAACAGACTCTGTAAGAAGCTTCCAATCAGAAGTGAATAAAAGAACTTTGAATATGGAATATGTCACATAACAGGCTAAGTTTATTTCATCTTTTACATTGCAGTTGGATGTCCATGTATTTTTCCAAATGTATCTAGGAAGGATTTTGTCTAGGAGTACATTCCAGTTTTGATAGTCTGGTGATCGGAGTCCATAGGAGAATTATCTAATACAGAAATAATAAACCTATCTATCTAAAACAGGAATAATAAATCTTTCTGTAATAGTTTGTAGCTCTGTAATAGCGCTTGTAGTTGTGTTGATGAAATGATCATGAGCAGTCAGCTCTCGACTGGAATCGACCTCACATATCACACTCTCTTTGGAGGCCACGCTGCTTCCCGTCCACAGATCAAGACCGACCCACACAGACAGACAGATCTAGACTGTGTAACTAAGGTAAAACTAATTCAATGTCAGGCACGAGATGTAGCACCACTCACATAAACACGAACCAAATCAGAATAGAATCCTTCTCGATATCAACTTCAAATCTTAAAATATATCTTCAAAATACTAAAAATGCCAATAAAGGCTAAAAATCGCGGAATTATAATTTCTTTAGATGAACAATACTTATAAATACACATCAACTGTAAAATAGGATATTCATATATTTACCGACAAAACTATTTGAAAACTGTATTTAAAGTTCATTACAATTTAAGTAATAAAAATTGTTAAATACTGTAACAATCCAAGAATTTGTTCATGAATGTCAATATTGTTTAGAAAAATTATTAGTCATAAAATTTATTCCTTACAGCTTCTTCTCACTCATGGTGATCAAATTCAACAGAATTTGACATAGATATGATTGGCTCATATAATCATTCTGCATGACCAGAAATTTTAAAACCAATTTACAAAAGAAATGGTCCCGTTTGGGACATTTTGAACTTAGTTTCGGGAATAATAACAATGTCTTTTGGTTCATTATTTAATAATAAACCATTGTAATCGCTCTGGAAAAAAAAATTCTAACCCCCCTGAAAATTTCATGGTTTACGTTTCAAAGGGTGTAGAATCCGAATCTGCAATAAAAATTTTTCCGTCCGTCCGCCGTTCGCCGTACGCACGATATCTCCGAAACGGCTGGAGCAAAAAATCTGAAATTTTCAGGAAAAATCCATCTTCATCCGACGACGCCCCAATTCTTGAGCCAGCTCTCTCACTCAATTTAAAGTGCCTTTTAAGGGCTGTAAAAGTTTTTTAAAATCCCTAAAAACCTCAAAACAAGTCGAATCGGTCTAAATATTTACCTATTTGAAGAACATACCATGAGGAATCGAATGAACCCTTCCCCACGTCCGTAGGTCAAACCATTCTCGATGTATGGCCCCATTTATGGTGACAACATTTGCGTTTTTTGGTTTATTATTGTTTGTTTGTAACCTAGTGATGCCGATAGAGTCGAGTTGTAGTGAATGGGGTTACTGGAGTGATACCCGATGTGGATACTTGTAGTTTATAGCCGATACACGGGTTGAAGCATTATGATATGTATGAAACGATGATAATATGTAGGTAAATATTATTACTGGGGATTATTATTCAATATTATTACTGGGGCAAATAAGTAGTCTTTCACTCGGGTTTATTATTCAATTGGCTTGCGTTCATGATTTGAATCTGTACTAAGCTTCGGAGTGTGCGTGTTTCAATAAATAACGCTCCAAATTCTTGCACTGGGGTTTATTATTCAATTGGCTTGCGTTCATGATTTGAATTTCTACTAAGTTTTGGAGTGTGCGTGTTTCACAGGTGATAGAGCGATTATTGAATTTCAGAAGGCACACAAATATGATCAACTGATCAATCCAAATAGGTATTTTGGTTGAGAACAGATTTACGTGCTCCATGCATATCTCCTGAAATGCAATAATCGCTCTATCCTGTGAAACGCGCACACTCCAAAGCTTAGTAGAAATTCAAATAATGAACGCAAGCCCGTTGAATAATGAACCCCTGTGAAAGAATTTGCAGCGTTTTCTTCAATTATGAAGCTTGGATTTCTTTAGTATATATCCTAGCTAAATTTGATTGCAATCAATACAAGAAAGGAATTTCTTTTTATTCCTAATTAACGTTCGCTTTGTTCGAAATATCCAGGCGTGTGTATAATGAATATGTACATATTCTGTTGGATGTAGTATTGGGGAAATCATCTCTTTTTCCCCGACGCTTCAAGTATCATCTCACCTTTTCACGACCTCTAGGCGGTCTCTACCGCTATTGAACGTTGGGGGTTTTTCTCGGTCCTTCTTTTCCCCAAGGTAATCAGGGAGGTGAATTATTTATGGGTTCACGGGTCCAACGTTCGGCGTCACAAGAGCGGATAGGCCTCGGAAGGCTTTTGGGGAAATTCCGCGAGGAATCGAGAAAATAACCACGGAATATGTACTAACACCTTAACTTTCTTAGCGTCCCGAAGGGAACCCTACGCAGTCAGCTTGAGAAACATTTTCAGGAATAATCAAGGACATGTTCATGAGTCATACCGAAAACGAATTTCACTAATGGGAAACACGTGTAGTTCTATCTACATTAGGCAGTGCAATGAGGGTGGAAGGCATCATCATGCGTAATACCAGAGATTTCCGCAGTATTACAGCACTGGTGATCTCGTTGAGGGCCTTGATTCGTCTAATAATGGTTCTTCTAACAATGGTTCAACTAATAATGGATTATGCCTCGGTGGTATGGTCTCCGTAGTATTATTGTCACAAGCATCAACTTGAGCGAGTGCACAAACGAGACGATCGTGCCGTGAGTCAATACCACATGATAGCTTGCACACAGTGGATTGACATCTTACTCAGATTATCGCTTTCATTAGAAAAATCCATTTTTCTAGGGTGAATAGGAGAGATTAAACCACTTTTTCGCTACTTTCGGGGTCGAATTGTCGTTTCCATCACGTGAGATGTTTTTGAGACCATTACCATAGAAAATGTTTAATAGTGGGTGTGGGTAGTGGAGTGACCACATTCATTCAGAATCTCTTAATTTGGAGCGTTGGTTTATTCATGGAGACATTTCGTCCCGCAACTTCCTCAGTCTAACTATGTGTAACAACTAGCATACTTGAGGCAATTGGTGGCACCACACATATATTGTTTTTTTACCATTAGCCAGTATTTTGTGTCTTTTCCACCGCTCTTCTCCATGTATTCAGGATGGTCAATGTATTGTGTTCAGTTGATTTTTCGCCGACCCCATCTCATCTATTAAGTTTATTGACAATTTAATATCTGCATTCGTTCTTTGTTTACGCTTTTTAGTTTTTTTGATACTGTTGATCTTTATGTTTCTGTCATTAATGTATATTTATCATTGTTTTCATTATTGAATGTTTATTTTCGTTTATAATCTGTATTTCCTGTAAAATGGGCTTGAATATATAAATAAATAAATAAATAAACTAATAATGGATTATGCCTCGGTGGTATGGTCTCCGTGGTATTAATGCCACAATTATCAACTTGAGCGAGTGCACAAACAAGTTTTTGCTTTACGTCGCCTATGGGAGAGAAATTTCGTGGGTCAATAACAATTATGATGGGCTTCGTACGCTATGCGGATTGACATCTTACTCAGATTATCGCTTTATAGCGGACTCCTCGTATCAAAATCCAATTTTTCTAGGGTGAATAAGAGAGATTAAACAATTTTTCGCTACTTTCGGGGTCGAATTGTCGTTTCCATCAAGTAAGATGTTTTTGAGGCCATTACCATAGAAAATTTTTATTATTCAACAGAATCAATTTGTTGCTAATCGTGAACTATAATTGAATTTTCGCAGTTCAACAGCGAACGATACAAACAAAGGTGGTATTTACCAACTATCGCAAATATAGATGTTTTTTTTTTCTAAAATGGATTTTTTGTTCCTTAATGTTTTTACTCTCTTATGTATTTATTACCCATCGATATTTCTGTTGCTCGTTTTGTTACTGTTGCTTTGTATTTCAAGTCTGGGTTACGAGACACGTTCTGGGAACCGTACCAAAAGAATTGTCTTTCGAGAAGATTTGCTTGAGAACGATTCAGGCTACGTCGTTACAAATTATTTCGTATGGATCTCTAACAAACATATACGTGGACCTTTTGATTCGTTCAACAATTTTCTTCTTTATATATCGAGAGCTGATGTGGACTTTTACGAGTTGGGATATTACGAGTGTGATGTCGACTCTCAGAAATTATTTTGTGGTGGATCTTTGCTGACACCTACCATAGTTCAAACTCCAGGTCTTTGGGTGGCTTCAAGGATAAGGACCAATAACCCCGAGGAAACGGGAATTTATCGAGCCAAAGACCCATTCACTGACATGGCTCTGACATATTACGGTTCAACTGCAACTGCAAATATGAAATTCGGATATGTATCAAAAATGTTTATTATTCACGAGAAATTTCGAGAGAGATATGGTAAAATGGAATATGCTTTTGGTTTAATAGTGCTGAAAACCTCTTTTGTCTTGATTCGTCCAAAGCATCCAATTCCGCACCGATTTACTCGGCAAAACGAGTTGAAATCCTGGTGGAAATATTATAGAAACAAAGAACCAGTATGTTTGTTCGTCGGCTTCCGAATTTTTACAGACAACAAATATGACCCGTTCTATCCAACGGTTTTGCAGCACACTTGGTTGGTGATGCAACATACAATGAGATGTGTGGATTTAAGGTCACCCGATGCACCTTGGTCTTGCTTTCTGCCTCTACCGGGAAAATCGAGTAGAATCAACCATGGGGACTTGGGGATCCTTTGCGGTGCTGGTGTAGATTCAATAAGACTCCCAGCTAACTTCCAATATCCTTCACAGAAAACAATCGTCACAAACTTGACTAAAGGTGCTCCTACAGTGTGCACTCCGTACACCGTCCGGATTTTGTGAAAAATATTTTGAAGGAAGTTGAACAGATTGAAAATTCGGGTTCATTAATGCAACCATTGCATCATACTCAATAATCAAATTCCTTTAGTGCTCGATTTTGGTTCATTATTTCCATATTGTGATGGATTTCAATGATGAAACGCTGTAATCGCTGTGAACCGCTGTGTATACTGAAAAAATATATAACCCCCCCCCCCCTCTCTCTCTCAAAATTTATTGTTTTACTCGAATGACATCGTGTATTTAAAATAAAAAATTAGTCTGTCCACTGACTATTGCACATTGGTGTTGAAACCCCAATTTTTTTTATATAAACAACTACGTGTGTTTCAATATCTCCGAAAAAATAAATGGATAAGAAGAAAAATTAGTTCCTTAGAAGATAGATATTATTTGCATTTTTAATTTATTACTATCAGGGTAGGCTGCTGACAGGAGTACAGGCGATTTGCACCCCCTGGCCAAATTACCTGATAATGTTATAATATTATCATACTGTTTTTCAACTTTCCCCCATGAATGTTCATTGAAGTGCAGAAGATTTTCAAAGCAATGGGCCAAACAGAGCCTCAGGATGGGTGAGAGGATGGTGGAGTCGTGGCTCCGTTCGTGCTCGGAATAGAAGGAGCACACAGCGTTGGGTTCTATCCGAGTCCAATGAACCAATGAGAAGCGAACGAAATTTCAGTAGTTGTCCAGTCAAAAGCAAACAAAGTCATTTTCCGAAAATTTCATGTTTGATATGGATGATAGTCCTAGTTGACCAGAGGCGTCCGGGAAAACCGAAAAAATTCGTCAAAGACCAATATTTCATTAAATATCGGTTAAAAATTCGAGGTCTGAACATGAGCAAACAGTTCAGGACCAGCGGTTCAGTCAAAAGCAAACATGTCCAACGAGCCAATCACTATTCGGGATTTTGTCACGTGACAGAGTTTTAGCTGGAGGGGAAGAGAGGGGTTTCAGTGTTTCGTTCCGATCTTTGCGCTTAATATGTCCATGAATAATTTATAAATAATTAAAACAAGAACAATTTACAATGAATAATATTTACTGTTTGAATCTTGAACGAATAATAATTTCATCAAATGTACCTATCCATAATGATTTAATTTTTATATAATACTTTGTTATTTGGCCTTTAGAGTAGTTTTTTCGTATCATGACCTCAGTTAATTCGTTATAAATATTTCAATCAGCGTACATGATTAAAACATGAAGAGTAACTGAAGTATATTACGATAAATCCACAGGAAATGCTTAGCTTAAAATGTATGTCGTAATACCTATGCTTTTATGAAAATAAAATAAAAATTTTTAAAACTCAAAAAGATTATAAGTTGAATCAGAAGCAAACAACTCCGCGTAGGGTCTGATCAAAAATAAACATGTCACTAGCGATCTGGTGGAAACCAAACATCGCCACCTTTCAAAGCCGATCTTCCTTGTTTTAAAATGGTTTTTGATTTGATTGACCTAATTTGGTGACTTTAGTAGCCAGAAAGGATTTAAAAAAAAACCCGCGACCGCGCAGTTATCGTTTTTAGATCATGTTAAAAGTGAGTTGAATATTGGGGTGACCAAACCACAGCGTAGTGCTCGAATATAGGTCGAACCGAGGCATTATAGAGCCAAAGCATCGGGATTCGTAAAGTCGCGGGTGTTTCTCTTCAAAAAACCAATTCTCCAGCTTGTCCGACCAACAATATGCTCGATATGTAGAAAAAATGAAAGCATTGAATACAACAGCATTCCAAGGGCAATCTAGAATGACAAGACAAGATATGGAGGCTCAAAGCGCCTAGTTTAAATATTTTACAGCTGACTACGTATGATACATACAGATCAGCGATTTATGTCGAAATTTTATTCTAATAAGTACATAAACTTCTTTGTAATCGTTTGTCGTTTTTTGTCAACATTGACCTCCTCATAAACAGTGGCCTCCGTGTGAATTGTAGTCGGTAACAGGTTGATCATGCAACCATTTTCCAAGCAACGATCATGACGACCACGAGTAATCACAGTAAAGTTTATGATGTATATTGTTAATGAAAATTATAGGTGTCAATTATGTTTTATCAGTGGTCACTTTTGTATCTATTACTGCATTCACTACTGGGACATTCGGGTCATGACCATGGAGTACGATTTTCGAACCGCAGTAAAAGAATTATCTCTGGAGAAGACCTGAGAGAGCGAAATTCAGGATACCTGGTCACTAACTATTTTGTATGGATCTCAAACAAACACATATGCGGAGCGTTTGACTCGTTCAACAATTTTCTTCTTTATATATCGGGAGCGGATGCGGACTTCTACGAGTTGGGATATTACAACTGTGATGTAGATTCTCAAAAGTTGATGTGTGGTGGATCACTGCTGACGCCTACCATAGTTCAAACAGCTTGTCATTGCGTGGGTTTTGAGGTCGAATCGAACGACCCCACCTATAAACCGTTCCGCGCTAAGGATGCTTTTGCGGATATGGCACTGGCTTACTACGGTTCTTCGGCTACCGAGAACATGAAAATAGGATACATATCGAGGCTATTTGTGGTACACGAACGATGCCATGCAAAATCCAATATTTTACAATATGACTATGGTTTGATCGTGTTGAAAAAAGCTGTAGAAGGCCCAACAGATTCCAACCCACATAATTTCGCCCCATTTTATTCAGAAAAGATTTGGCGATCCTTGTGGACTTCCTTGAAATCCAGGGATCCAGTGTGTTTATTTGTGGGTTTCGGACAATTTATGAAGAACGGTGATACAACCAAGCCTACAGTTATGCAGCACGCATGGCAAGTGATGCAGAGTTCTGAAATGTGTAACAATATAATGTCACGCATTAGTTCAACTTTAAACTATACCGGAGCATGCTTTTTGTCTCTTCCAGAAAAACCAAGCAAAATCAACTTTGGAGACTCTGGTAGCCCCATCACTTGCGACAACGCGTATGTAGCACTTGTTAGCGGAGGGTTGGGGTCATTTAAAATATCAGCTAACCCGGTAAATCCTAGACGCGGCACTATAGTTACGGACGTAACCAATGCCGCCATTTTAGTCTTGATGAAATACGCCAATACCGCAGAATATCGGATGAAATTTGTAAACGATCTCAAGGAACAAGTAAAATTGAGCGAGTCTACGCGTGGACTGTTCGAACCCAACAGTAAATCAAATGCTAACTACGCCTCAAGTTTAGTTTTTCACTTCCTTGGTTATTTTCTTATTTATAGTTTTACTTTGTTGCCGTTCCTGTAACACCATGAATGACTTGTTGTAAATAAATCAAAAAATTATTCATTTACAAATTTAAATTGAGATATTTTTATTTTAAAAAATTTTTTTCTCTATGCAGGATGTCCAAAAACCGGTTTTTACGGACTAACAAATTATTGGAACAGTTATTGTTTCAGTTTACATTTACGCATATGATAACATTCTCTATAATTAATTGCGTCGTTTGGACTAAAGGCCACAACAAGAGATATCTTGTAAGTTGAATGGTTGTATAAGTACCATTTGGAAAGGAGGAGAGAGTGGCCACACAAAGCGCTCCAAATTAATGGAATCGATATGTGGATTTTCTGCGATCTGATTACGGCGGCGCTACATTGTTTCCTGTTGAGGGTTAAGAAGCCGACGTTACGGGCCGAGTGAGCCGTAGATTGCCTCCTTGCTCGTAAAGTGACTCCCAACCCTCTGTTCTCAGGCCCTTTGTCCTCACTAAAACCTCCTAATTGGGCTCTAAAACTCACCTCCGTCAGGTGAATTGTTTTCTTGTCGTGAACCCGAGTTGCCACTCGACATATTGGCTGAGGGTCGCGATTGTATTCGTCGGGGTCTTAGGTGAAGCCGTCATGTGCGGAATAATTGTGTAAGCTTGGGAAGGATTAGTAAACAGCAAGTTTTTTTTTTTTTTTTTTTTTTCATTCTGTTGCTACTCTTGAGTTGGGAGCGAATCGCGGTTCAGAAGCCTGTTAACTACTTGAATATGGGACTTACATCATAACGGCCATCCATCGGAAACTCTAGATGACTTTGCTAATCCCATGGTGACCGGTTTGTTCCAACACCTACCCAGTTCGTTGTTAGAAATAACAAGAAACAGAATGCAAAATTGCAAGCAATGCTGTGTGCACATATATACATCTAAGTGACAAACATATTTGGGAATGTGTACAATGTTTGGTGGTGTTGTGCTCCCACCAACTGACAACAGTTGTATTTGTTGATTCAATGTTATTCCATTTGCACGGCGTTATGAACCCATTTCTTGGATACAATTTTTCTTAATTTGGTCTCTCAGGTAACAACCTTTATAGAAGAGTAAAAATTGTTCAACTTTCCTAGAACCGTTCAGAACGAATACATCATATACTAAGCTTCACAGAACTTTGCTTACCTCCTTTTGAATTTTCCCGGTTACTAAATAATATTGGAGTATACTTTGTAGGTCGCATCAAAAGGAAGCGATATTGTTAAACTGGATGTAGACTTCTAAAAGGTAGGAGAGGGGGGCAGAGACTTCACTCGTGGAGACATTCCCAAACACAATTGCCAAAAACAAACGTTTTATGTGAAGAAGGCTAGAGGAAGGCCAGCGCTGGGCATACTTTTCCAAGATGAAGGACTTTTAAAATGTTGACTTGGGATGATGAGTACGATAGCCTTTTGGCTGGAAAATACGATTGGACGACTTAGTCTTAAATATAACTCCGGGAACACCAACCTTTACTAATCCCAATGTCCGAAACAAAAGCTGATATCAAAACACCTACAATTAGGGTAGTCAAATCAATCGATGGTCTGAAATCGATTGTACCAATTATTCAAAAATTGCTAGTCAAAAAAATGCAATGTCCGTCCTCCGTGTCATGCATAACTCCCTCAAAAATGGTGCAAATGATATTGAACTTTTGATCAAAATTTCGATTCATTTGCACTATTAATACTCCTCAGGAGCCGGCGTGGTGCCCGCAATGTTTTCAGCATTATCGGACAAAAGCTGCGTCCGTCCATACATACGTACATTCATCTTTAGAAACACATATCAACGTTTAATTAAAATGTTCATGAACTAAAATTAAATTCCTTTGAAAGATAAGTTTAGATTCCTTACAGCCTCTGGGGCTCATCTGCTAGGACCCACGTTAAAAAAGTACAGACTTTACGGAATAGAGTATGACGACTAGCGACTGATGCCCCTTGGATCGTTCGAAATACTGTATTGCATGCTGACTTACATGTCCCAGAAGTAGCTGGTGTAATCAAACAAACCAATCAACTCCTGCACTCTTCCATGGTCAACCGTCCAAACAACAAAATCGACGTCTTAAGAAGAAACGCCCACAGGATTTGCTTCTTCAGTAAATCAAATGAAGTCTACTATCTACTGCTATCTACGTTCTTGTTGTTAGGACAGTCACTGGATTGTACCTAGTCTCATGCCCCATGTTAATTGAGACTGTGTCTTACTATACTCCGTTACCTTGTTAGCACAACTGTAATATTCTTTTAGAAAAATGAAGTTATTTACATATATATGAATTTTTAAAAAAAGTGTGCCTCTACTCAAAATCTGACAATGTTAAACCTAGCACCCACCTTGAAACCAATGTTGAAGAAGTTGTTTGTGGCATCAAACAAGAAACATAATCGTTTCGTTTCATTACTATTCATATTTTAAATATTTATAATGAAATTCTTTCACCGACCGAAAAAACGATTTATAAGTACTTACGTGGAAAATAAGCAAACAACGTTTTACGGTTTTGCCTGTTTTATTTTCACTCATGGCGACAGTAGAGCCCATCCTTGAAAAATTAACCACAGTTCGAAACAGACCACAATTAAAACTGAGGTAAAGTTGAAAACTGAAAAATCTACATTTTACAAGTCCAAAATATAATTGATACCATCAAAAGTACGGAAGTAAATTAACAAGTAATATTACATTAATAAAATGTTCGCTCATATCCAGCCGATTACTCGTGGAATCATCATGGCCTCCTCTACCTTCATGGATAAACTGTCCAAAGTATTCAGTAAAATGGTCACGTTTGAGAACGAAAAATGGAATGTGCAGCAAACTGTTGCAATGCTCAAAATCTGCACCCCTCGACACCAACCCTACGATTTTATTATTGCACACGAGTGGACCTCCCCGATCGTGGTCGCAAACTGAGCCAACTTTCGCTCTTGATCCATAGCACAACAAATCTTTGGCTTCATCCGTGTTGTATTTGTCTGGTTTGCACCATTCGTCAGCTTGTCCTCCACACATGTAAGTCAAGGAGGAGTGGCAGGACTGCCAATCAACCGGATACACCCTAAACTTCACCTTATAATCAATCGTTTTCTCTTGGTGCCAGTTGAAGTATTTCCTTCCAAAGGTGCCCACGTAACATAAACTCCTCGGATCCAGCTCTAATTTTTTAATTTCCTCCGTTTCAGTGTTAACTGTAATATAAAGGTAGCCCAGGCTTGGCAGACTTGGAATGATTTCATGTTGTAATTCTAAAATTGCTGTGTCAAACTTAAAAGATGGCCGTTCACATTTCGCGCGAATTTCAGTTAATTGCCGTTTTCCAACTATCCCAAGAAGATCGTAGTTATCGCCACTTCCGGTACGTATCACATGATGCTCCCACAGATATATCGAAGCAAAATAAACTGTAATGTCTCCTACAGCAGTTGAATGTTGTTTCAGGAGTTGCGCTGCCCTGCACGTCGTCAAGACTTTCATGTGTGTTATGAGATTACCAACGGCCCACAATTCTTGATCCACGTTATCTATTCTAATGTCGACAATCCACGGGAATTCGCTTCTTCCTGCTTGCAGTAACCCGCTGCGCTTTGCCCCATTTGTAAAAGACTTCCACTGAGGCGATTCGCGTCTGGGAATCGTGACCTTCGGCAAAGGTTCCGGATCCGCGGGGTCCGTTGGCATTATATTCTGAGCGCTGACTGTCATAATTTCTGTGAGAATCATCCAGAAATGGCCCGAGAATATTACTGGGATACCCCAATACATGCTAACTTCTGATGTACCTTCAGAGTTTCAAAACTAATAAGTACTTGGAAAGTAAATTAAAAAACCCAAACAAGGCAATGCATGGAGTCCTTTTGATACCCGACCACGAATCAAATCGTTTTTCAATCGTAAACACGTGTTTTCGGACATTCGTCAATACTTATAAATCAGGTGTTTTCAAAAATCACGTAAATTTATGGTTTAAAAACTGTTAGCACTATATTGTAGCAATAAGAACTTTGCCTTAATTAAACCCTGGGAACACTAAACTTTACTAAGCCTTTTGTACGAAAACAAGGCTGATACCAAAGTACTGGTGTAATATTCTGTACACCGGCACGACGTAAAAACCCACAAATAGAACAACTGAAATTTAATTAGATGTGAATAAAATACCTATCTACGCTCCTTGTCCGCAAATATAAAAATAAGTTATGAAAAACTCGATAGGCGGCCGCGATATGGCTAGTGAATTTGCACTGTAACCATCTATCTCCTGGTCTGTTGTCAATAATTTTTTGGATATCACACACTCTTAACTTTTGAAGACGGCTCTGCGATTTTTGAGCGAGCGGATAATCGGATAGCAACCAGAGCGGTCACATTCGATCCATTCAGCTAATTTATACCTGAATCAAACAATAATCAACATTTTAACATTGGAAGTATATTTCGATTTCTGGATAGTTTAATCCTTCTATCTATTATAATCCCTCAGGGTAGATTGACGAAGATGCCGCGATTATTGGAACATTCCTGATCGATGTTGGATTTGTGGGCCAAATTTCGCAAAATTTGGTCAGGTAGCTTCAGGGAAAAGCTTCGGATGGTAGACATAGTACGGGGGACGGATGGATTTTTGTTTTTGATTTTTAAAATCTATGTTTCTTGTTTTATTTCAACTTATACGGGGGAGTTTAAAATTGTTTTTTCTTGGGGCATTAAAAAGGCTATTATTCCAACCAACGAGTGGTCTACAAGGAACTCTTTCAGTTTCTCAGTACTATTACAACAGTGAACTGAAACTTATAGCTGTAAATGACCTGAATCACCATACCTAAGTACCTCGATTGATTTATATATGTTATTTACTTTATGGCGTAAAAGTATAAGCTTGAGCCAAATAAAATGTATAATAAAAAAAGGCTATTATTCAAAATAATAAACTAAAATTCAACTCCGTTAAGTATATCGTGAGAAAACTCAAAAGGACGGTCAGAAAAAATTTGTTCAGGAGAAGCCTTTGAAGTATTTTTTCATTATGACTGTTGGGATATTCATTGTTTCATTTCTCAAAAGTTCGGATTCGCTCCCTCTGTGACATAAACCATTGACTTTGCTTTGAAAAGAGACGAAGAATAGTAAAGTAAGAATTAAAACAAACAGAGAATGGCAAAAATTGGAAGAGCGATTTGAGGAAGAAGAACCAGGAGTTTATTAGTATACCACTAATCTAAAGATTTTCACAATTAAATGTACTTGTACTTAAATGAACAAAAAATGTATTTCAAAATGTATTCCTTTAAAACCTTCCCAACCTATAAAAATTTAATTGCACCAAACTCCATCAATATGTTTACCACCGATTCCTATACTACCTAGTTATTGATTTAGCATTTCACTGCTTAACTTAATTTTCATGAAAATGTAGGCACTTCAAATGTAGTTAAGAAGTACTGATATTGATCGATATTCATTCACAATTCACATCGAAGGAAATTTGATAAAACTAATCTTACCCTTACTAATACCTTTTGTTTTCTAGCGTAGGTAGTTGATATTTCGGGGAAACATAATAAAATTCTATTCCCAGTTTATGTGCACGTATATTTTCCACCAGAAACTGCGGTATTTTCAAGAAGTGAAACAAACTTGATGACAAATAATGATAAAAATACAGAATTACATAACAATTTTCACCATGATTTTTTAAAAATATTGCTAGAAAAGGAATTAACAAACATGATGGCAACAAATAAAATACCAACCAGAAATTCCTTCCCTAGCCTTAATCCCAATAAAAAAGATAGAAACCCTAGTTTAAAAATTAAAATTGCATCATATTCCCCGGAAGGAAATAAGTAAAGTTTTTGTTTATATTCAAAAATATATTTTTTCAAACTATAGAAAATTTTTCGAACAGTTTTCATATTTAAAATTAATTGAAATTATTTCCATTCACCCCACAAATTTTCAAGTGTCAAATGTTTTATTTATGGTCGTCAAAAAAATGTGATAACATAAGTGAAAATTTACATTTTCATACAAGGATCATGATCAGAACTTCACATGGAACATGATGAACGTATCAACAACCAAATTTAATCAAATACAGATGTGCCTATTATTCTGACAAAATTCTAGAATTCCTGATTATGCAGGGCATTTTATTCAAGTACAATCTAAACGTTTAAAGTTTGAGTTTTTTTAGGCTCTAAAAGCTATGAAAAATTGTAAATAATTAAAAATTAGGTCTGTGAAGTTATACCTAATATTTGGAGAAATTATTCGGTATGAAATATACTTGATAAATATACCAGTTAGCCAACAGTTTCTTGCACAAATCGCTGAAATTTCCTAAAATTTAGCTAATAAATATGTTTTAAAATCCACTCATACGATCATGTTGAAGTTTTTATCATGTGTTATGGTCGGATATCACCTAGAAGGAAACATAATACAATATCAGGGTATCTATCAGATCTATCTTTCCCAAATCGAATTTATATAATGAAACTTTATGAAAATCATTGTTATAACATTTGAAAACCAATTTTCTTGAAAAATTCCTTAAACTCGTTAAAACCCTGTTTCAGTCCTATTTCTTGATATTTAATTCCGGCCTTTCAAGGACATCGTGCCAAAAAAAACGAAATCTATACAGATCCATTAGTGATACATAGATTTTACGTTAAAACACTCTTGTCAGTTGGTTATATTGGGCAAACAAATATGTCTCAACTTGTTTTGGTTCTACAATAACCAGTCCGATTTTTAGTTAATCTGATTTCTCATTTATGAATTCTTCCGTTAATTACCCTCTCCTCTTCCTCTTGAAATAAAAAACTCCTTTCTTGAAAGTCTCCTTACTTGAAATAAAAAATAAATCCTGGTGGTCTAATTGGCCTTGTAAAATCCATGATCTAATATCGAGTAAATCAACTCGGAATACACACGTACTAGTTAGCGATAAAAAGATATAATTGTCAACTATTCAATCAGGGAAACGGTTCAGCTTCCATGAATTCTTGGACCTTCTGTCTGTGTTTACATTCGGAGGACGTAGTAGGAAGTTGGCAACTCTTGGTAAAGGTGATGTTCTTCAGTAAAATTTTATCAGCTACGGCGATCAAGTCAGGATTTCCATCCTCTATGGCGATGTTGCGGAAATCAAAGACGTCCTTCAAGGATGCTGCACGTTGTCCGATCGGCAGGCCATATATGAATCTAATAGACGATAACGCTATTATTAGGTGAATATTATAATGGAATTTTTAATCGATGTGTTAAGAAACATTGATCAGGAAATTTCGAGGAGATTTGAAATTTAAATCAATCAAGAGCGTTATTAAAAGGGTTTTGGATAAAAGATCCAAAATCTTTGGAAATGGATTTTTACATGCAACCTCTTGGGATTTATGAAAAGATCAATAGCAAAAAATGTTTCGGAAAAAAGCCTTGGTCGATTGACTTTTTTTTTCAAAATTTAAGCACATAAACCAACAATTAAAATGGAATGAATGGAAAAGGGGTTTATTTTTACCTTCAATTCCGAAAATTCATTGATGAAAACGGTAAATCAAAATCCAATTCACATTTTCAGCCAGAAAAAAAAAGTTTTGTGTTCTCTCAACATTGTTGAATACACAAACTGGTAATGTTTTTCTTTGCTTTCAAATTTGAAACTAACAGGTGTATACAAGGGAGTGATAATTCAATTTCAATAGAGCTTCTAAACGATTTTTTTAGAGGAGTCGGTACAGTAACCTACGGTAAAGGTAGGTAATCAAAATGCATACCGAAACATATTAATTCATGATTGATTTAAAATACATTGAACTTACTTCATTGATGCCCGGACTGCGTTGGGGTTGTACGACTCTAAATCTAGAAGATTCCGATTGACGATTTTGCTTGATGTTAGAGCGTTCCTGAAGAAAGCAGATTTGGTGTGCAGCAAGACCTTATGCCCAGGAATCCGTCCATCTTTCAATAAGATGGTGACGTCACTGTACAATGGATCGCTGAATAGATTGTACTCAGGATACGTTAGTGGGTCTTTAAAATCATACTTCACTGTATTTTCACTGTCATTTTCTTGGTTGTGAGATGTTACGTGAACCAAGGATAGGGATTGGGGCACTTCCGTCTCTTCAAATGCTTCAACCAAATATTTGGCACCTTCAAGTTCTTCTGGATTTTCTTTATCCCACTTGAATATCTTCCCCGAAACAGTTTTCAGGGCGTACCCAAACAAAGGCGTACCAGCTATATCGTTAACTTCTTCGCTCAGAAGAACTTTTTTCGGCTTAAATACAACTCTTTCCTGTTTCCATCCAAATAAATCAATAAAATATTGATATGGCATTTCATAGAGTTCTCCTGTCAGGGTCAAAAAGAACGATGATGTATTTCCAGCCATGATTTTCTTGCAGGGGCCTGGAGAATTTATTTTCAATCTCCGAACATTTGAGTCGTCATACTTTTCCCATTCGTTGCCAAGCGTGCCATACCGACCCGTTCCGAATCCGTAAGCATAAACGTTTGACTCATTGGTTAGCACTAAAAAATGCTGAGTTCCACATTCAATATTCGTAATTTTTTCCTTTTTTGGAACGGAAATTTTGACGTGCACCAATTTAGTAAAATCGCTTAATTCAACTCCATCGAGATCCACTAAATAAGTGTCACCATTTTCCAAAAGATATACGTAAAGCCTTCTCCCAAATGCTATATCTACGACTGTCTTACCTATCAAATTCTTTTCAACTTGTGGCAGTGATTTTCTATCCCAAACATATACTGATCCGTTTGTGCTGAGGGCCATGCCTCCCATAATAATTCCTATCACGATCTTCCTTATATTTTTTCCAGAAAGAACCTCCACTTTAGCTGGTGCCTTAGTAACTTTAGATTCGGACGCGTAACCCAGCGGTTGGCTAAAGTCATTGAATCCCCAACTATAAACTTCGTCGTCTGTTGTAACTATGAAAGCTCCCAACTTAGGTCCTGAGATACTAAGCCCTTTGTAAACGGTAAAGGATTTGACTTTAGTGATTAATTTTTCGTCAAGAACATCGAAGATCAGCCACTTATCCAAGACTGATTTGTATGGCAATTGATTGTCCGATTCCTCCTTTGAATCTTTCGAGCTTGGTATGGTAATAAAGGCAGTAGATTCTACCTCTCCCAAGGACTGGGGAGTTTTGTAATTGGCAAAAACGTCGAGTAAACTGTTAGCACTGACTATAAGTTTTGGAATCTCTGATTCCACTTCATCTCCCCATTTAAAGTAACGTAAACCGTCTTTTGACCTAGCTGCAAACACACTCTGGCATATCCCAGAAGACCATACGTATGTGGCAGCAATATCTGCAATTTTATCATCTAAAAGCACTTTGGTTGGAACTATTACATATCCAGTTCGTCCCACGCACAAGTAGTCGGATTGGGAGTTGTTTCCACAGGCATATAATTCACCATTCTTTAGAAGGAACAAAGTGCTAAACGCTGCACATCGTACTTTTATGCAAGCTATCGGAAGTGATACTTTCTTCGGGGTCGCGTAGTCACCTCCTTTCAAGTTATATCCCAATTGCCCGACACTACCGTATCCGAATGTCCACACGTAGCCTTTTGTATCCAGCAACGCCACGTGCGACCAACCAGCAGCAAGCTCTTTCACACGCACTTTAGCAGGTAGCGATACCTTTGCAAAGCTATAAAACTGACTCAAGTAAAGACTAATATAACCCCATAAATGAACTTGGTTATCAGGAGTTACGAACGTTATAAAGTGTTCTCCGCACGCCATATCTACAACCTTCAAATTTTCTTGGGGTTCATGAGGTAACTTCACAAGCATTTTGCCAAGAGATTCATTTTGTAAAGAACTCAAATCAACCCCCCAGTGAATCAATCGCCCCTGATCAGTCAATGCTGCAGCAAACCTTTCACTGACCACAATTTTCCGAATATTTTTTCCACTCAGCTCATCGATTTTCTTTGGTTTCTTCAGCACAACTTCTTTTCCGAATTCTTCACGAGTTAGTGCAAGGAGATTGTATTTATTGTTGTATCCAATTGCGAAAACCTCATCTTTGGTTGACAAGACCAAACCGCTGGACATTTCAAGACCATTTTGGGAGTTGGATTGAAATATGTGGAAGAACTTGATGTCTGATGTTTTTTCCTCAAACGCATCTCTGATCAAATTCCAATTATTGGGATCAGCTTCCATCGTTACGTGTATATTTTTCTGTGAATCCCCTAAAAAAAATTAAACATCAAATATCAGAGTTTTTTTAGGATCGGGAACATATTTCATATAACTTGGTACTTTTGTAAGGCGTTATAATAATTCTGCGCTTCAAGCGCACAAAAGTTCCAGCTTAACATCATTAATTTACTGTTTTTTTAATTTAAAAATTTTAAGTAAGCAATTGAAATAGTTCCAAGCTACACTATCCATTTTATTTAATGTATAACGATAAAATCAGATTTTGCGTATTCTGCCCCACTATGCTTTCACTCTCACTCTTCTTTTTTCGTCTCTTTCGTGGTAGATTTCGATAAGTACGTAAAATGACATGGAAAAATTACCCATCATTCGATTTCCATGGTGTACAAAACGGACGCAATTATTATTTGTTATATTGTGAAATATCAAGTTTTCGAGGATGCGATTCGTGATTTTGGAGTATCCGTTCTCACTGAATCACACAGTGAAGAGAATCACTCTAGTGTTACATAGTGAAATGGTTGCTGAATAACAATAGTTTCTTAATGTGTTATAAATCGCCAACAGATAACCTTTAATTATAATTATCAATTCAAGTTGAGAACAAATTCAGCTAAA
Source organism: Creontiades dilutus (assembly GCA_031894815.1). Taxonomy (NCBI): domain Eukaryota; kingdom Metazoa; phylum Arthropoda; class Insecta; order Hemiptera; family Miridae; genus Creontiades; species Creontiades dilutus. Next base: position 919,431 of record JAVIWC010006631.1, on the reverse strand, counting down.
ATTCAACATCTACTGCTTTGTATTAGTTTTTTTTTGGCGAATTCGCGGAAATACACTATTAATTTCAATTCCAACAACTGATTTACGACAAATTATTTGATTCAGACAAAATAATGATTCTTCATTAAGACAGCAAGGGTAGACAAAAACTATGCAATACCTCTAAGAAAGGAATATTATTATTTTCAAGCCGGTTTTATCATAAGTAATCGTTCTTCTCACGAAACACAAGTCACCTACCCAACAATGTTGATCACGAACAACAGTTGTCACTATATCAACTCTAAAATACCGAAAACGCAGGTCTGTGTTGCTTCAAACCAGAACATTTTTTTAACGATAGCACATTTAACTTCGGCGTTAAAAAAAATGAAAGCACAGTTGGTGTACCATGCTCGATGTAGAATTCCCGAAATAATACTACGGCATGACCCATTCGACAAGGCCATTATTTTCAATTTGGAAAAACTAAATCTGTAACAACCGAACCGATTCATTCACATGTGGTATACGGGTGATTCCTATTTTACGGGACAATCGCTGTCCTTTATTGATAAATATTTTTCTGTTTAATTTTTTCCGAAAATTAGTTTTGTAGATTCTATGTGGTAACTAGGCCTACTCATGGCTGTCATAAAGTTCGGCTACTCTTCATTGTACATGCCGGTAATTGATCGAAATGTACCTCTAATCTCATTGTCATGGTCTGCCCGTGAGTCAGAATTTGAACTTAATCCGAAATTTTATCCGCTCAAAGTACATTTTACCGGAAATATTTCAACTAGTATTTTTTTAGAATTAGTTATTAGATGTTAGTTCGCTTACAAGTGGGACTAACTTTTAGATAGTCTGTACGAATCAAGTGCTCAAAGTTTTTCCCAAACCTTCTGTCTCATTGTCATGGGTTTGAAGGAAATCATCGTAGCTCTCTCAAATGAGGGCATTTTTTGGCAATCCAAAGTTTTTTCAGCGTTGGTAACCCTGCCCTTTGAGGAAACACCATGCTTTTGCCATTTCTATACAGTTGGGGCTCAAAAATGAAGTTAGCCGTTTGTAAAACAGGTGTGTACGTTTCATACTTCTCATTGTTATGGGTTTGAAAATCACTCTTAATCAAACTTATTGATTCGTTTAGCATTCATTTTGGGTTAGAGATGTAAAAACTCTATTTAATGCAATTTTCAATTTCTATAAGTGTTCATTAGACTCCTAATTGCAGAAGGTTAACGTTGATTTCTCATTGTCGTGGCGATTTTAAACTTCATTGTTGTGGCTACACAGAAGCCGTCATGGCTGTTTGAAAATTTTCAAATTTGAAACATTTCACTTTTTGGGAACATCAAAAATCGACGAATTCTTTCCGAAAAAAAAAAACGCTTTTATCCAATTATCTTCAATTTTTATTAGATTTTGACCACATTTTTGAAATCAACGTCACCAATTCCCTATTAATAGAAGTATTGCTTTGTGTCTATATTGCTTGTGTTTATTGTATATTCAAAACTATACAACTATACATTTCTATTTCTATACAATAAAGTTATATAGGTATATATTTAAAAAAAAAAAGAAAAAAAAGAACCCAGTTTCCATCATCAACAATCATCATCAGAGGATTGAATTTGCAGTTGAAGCGCAAACAAACAACAACACAATTTTGAAAAATGTTTTCCTAAACTTTTGGTTGTTGAAAAAAGGCTTTCGAAAATTAGTCATCATTGTTCAATGCGATCATACCTACTTTTAATTTGGCGGAAAAACCATGCCTATACCTATTTTTATATTTACCTATATTGTTCAACAATGCATTTTCTCTTCCAAATTCAACGTAAAATCGAAAACTGAAATAAAAAAGGCGGGTCAAGAGGTAACCTCGCGTTTTAATCGAAGATTTGAGGCACTTAAACGTCAAAAACTGAAAAACGGGTTCCACCACCTTCAAGCAGAGTAGAAATACTATAGAAAAGGTCCGGTTTAATTTTTTTATGGCTCGCATCGTATGGCTGTAATTCCTTGATGGGCCCATATAGATGGGGCACCCTCTATATCGGTCCTGGGAAGGCCGCTTTTTAAGGAATGACCAACAGCTGTAGATTGTGCACATTTCACGAATAGATAACCCATAGTTACCATCTTACTTGAAAATCTCATTAAATTTTGAATATGATTCAAAGTGATTCAGAGTTATACTTATTTTAATTCGCGATACAAAATTACTAAGTATTCATGGACATTTAGTCTGCTTTAGCCTAGTTAAAATGCAAAGCTATAACCAATAAAGCTGTGAGTGTATTCATTTTCATTTAAGGAGGTGGCACGTACATACATGGATGTATTGACCAATGTATACCTATACATGATAAGTGTATGCACTTTACACTATTTCATACTCGAATTCCAATGGATCGTGGTTGAAATATTGTAGTCAGTTTCTTAATTTTGGCACCTTCCCTTCACATGTAAGCAGGCGTTTATAGTTAAATAATAATATTTTACCACCCACAGAAAATCATTGAATCACTTACGTTGGGCCACTCCGAGTTGCACTGTAATGTATACTTATGCGTTTCTGAGGCTGGAAAGTTCTTTTCTTCGACAGAGGTCTTCATATCGGAACAGAAACCACAAACCTCTCAGAAAATAAGGTTATTAGGAACGTATGTGAAACTTTCCCACATTCCTGTTTATCTTTACCACAAACCTCAAGATATAGCGTTGAATAAAATTATTGAATAGTGTTATCTATCAATGCTATTTGTGATACACGCACTCAAAGGTATATTATGTATATGTAATAATATTATACACATATATATGTATGTATACACAAGGGTATATACCTCTGTAACAACACTGGCACCGTGGCAGACCAGCAATGCCTCACCCACTTGAATGATTTACATCCTTTCGCACATGTCATTTGAATCCTTGTAATATTCTCCCCGGAAAATACAATTAGCTGCAGAAGTACCATAAAAAACGGCTTCAAAATATTTTACCTCATTTTTCCTTCCAAAACTAATTGTTGAAAAGAAAAACCGTACCCCTTAAAGTGTATTATCTCAAATATTTATTTGATAGGCCGGGTAGGAAGTGGAGAAAATGTCTGAGTGTTTAGATAGAGGGAGGTGCAGCTCGGTAATGGAACGCAGTTCAGGTTTTAGTTGGTCTGTCCCGAATGTCAACAAGGGCGGTGATTACGGAGCCTCACACCAGCTGAGCCGCGGCAACCCCTGCCCCCCTAACCCTCTTCCCCACGAATAGGGCACACGAACAATTTGAAATTAAGTCAGGTTAACAGTCACTATGGCTCGTCGTAACATGTCTATTGGTTCCACTCCTGTGTAACTTGTTCACATCATACATACAATCAGTAAAGAATGTCTCCGTACACACCAGAAATGCGTCATTTTGTTAATCATCCAGGCAGGCTAATTCGGACATCTAGGTTCCAGCTGATATATAACATTATTTTTCTGATAAGGAATCTCAATCACGAGAGTCATTTGTTTTGGCAAATGGGAAGAACAAAGTCTCGACAAACAAACTGGAGTTCATGTGAATCAGTACTATAGACTATAGAGGTATTGATTGACCTCTATTTGCTCTATTGCTCTATCTATAGCAACTACCAGAGGTCTAGAATCATAAAAATCGCAGGATCAGCATTTTTCAAGGTCACGGTCATGGACGACTCACAATTCAGGGAAGTCTAATAGAATTGATCCAGGTTAGTGAGGGTCAATACACATCAGGAAACGCTGCATATTCTTTCACTGGGGTTTATTATTCAATTGGCTTGCGTTCATGATTTGAATTTCTACCGAGCATTGGAGTGTCCCTGTTTTACAGGTGATAGAGCGATTATTGAATTTCAGGAGGCACACATCCAAATAGGTATTTTGGTTGAGAACAGATTTACGTGCTCCATGCATATCTCCTGAAATTCAATAATCGCTCTATCCTGTGAAACACGCACACCCCAAAGCTTAGTAGAAATTCAAATCATGAATGCAAGCCAATTGAATAATAAACCCCAGTGAAAGAATTTGCAGCATTTTTTTGTATATCACACAATCTTAACTTTTGAAGACGGCTCGGCGATTTTTGAGCGAATGGATAATCGTATAGCAACCAGAGCGGTCACATTCGATCCATTCAGCTAATTTATATCTGAATCAAACAAAAATCAACATTTTAACCGAACCCATTTCCGGTAACGTCGGGATACATTTTTATCATTTTGTAGAAGTAAAAAGTACATTGAAACACCTTATTTTGGGGCAATAAGGCTGTAGAGTCCAATTAGCATAAATTTGGATCCTTAGCAAAACAAATAGATTTAGAGTTGGAACGAAGTTTTCATCTTGTAATTAAAGTTTTCTCCAACTGGATTGGCGAAAAAAAAACCTTTAGGGCGGAGGAGGATGGGTGGGTGATGTGATGTAGGTGGGTTTAGCTTTGTTAACTGGAATAGATAAAGATAGCTTTATTCAGGAAAGAGATATTTTTGTGGTTCAATGGATTGGTTTCAGCTCACCTTCAAGGAAAGAACCCGGTTTTCTGTATTAACTGATCATTTTTGAGAATCGAACTAAGTTGGGATAGTTCTCTAATTACTCATTGTGAATCTTGATGGAGTGATGATTGCTTCATTACAGGATGCTATCGATTGTTGATTAACAACACTCACAGTACAATGGTGAGGACTTGCAACTATCCCAAAATTGCGGAGGTACCAAATAACGGTGTACGATACGGTTAACGAGGTATCACGATCCTCCGAGACGTGCAAACCTCGAGAGCAGAGAGCAAGCAGCGGGAGACCTGTTCGTGTTAATCTGCGGACAATGGCAGAGGTAAACAAGCGAGGACCCCTCCGCCCCCGCGGGGAAATCGCTTCGGGAAAGCCCTAGGGTTAATTAAGGGTTTGCAGAGGAGAGCGCGGTTTCGGGAAGAAGAACCCCGATACTTGGAGATACGGCGGTTGTCCGAGGCCCTAATGAGTCGCTTTCTGTTAATAAAGGCTTTCTATCGAGGAGGGGGCTTTCTATAGTACGGGGGACCTACCACTTTCCTGTAGGGGCTTTATGGAGTGTTGATTGCTGGACGAACATTCCGATGCACTGTTGTAGACTGATTGTCGAGGAGGTTATAGTACGGGTTGCACAGCAACGACCAAATATTCAGCGATTACTGTATACGATACCGAAGGTAACTAGATTAATCTATCCGAGCTCGAACGATGATAGAGTTAGGCCATCAAAGAGATAATAAGTGGGCAAAAAGGTGTGAGAGATAGCTGTAACATTGGTACGAGAGATGAACAACCTTATTTTCAGGAGGCACACAAATATGATCAACTGAACTATATCCAAATAGGTATTTTCGTTGAGAACAGATTTTGGTGCTCTATGCATATCTCCTGAAATTCAATAATCGCTCTATCACCTGTGAAACACGCACACTCCAAAGCTTAGTAGAAATTCAAATCATGAACGCAAGCCAATTGAATAATAAACTCCAGTGAATGAATTTGCAGCGTTTTTTCCTTCACTTGGCATTCGCAAGCAGCCACAGCCACGAAGCTTTTATTACAAAATAACAACTTTATAGAATGTAATAAATAAAACAATAAATTGTTATTAATTTTTTTTAATGTTTGTATTGAGTTTTTAATGAAAGTGCATATTTCTTTTTACGCGGATAACAGTTTGCAATGAATAATTTGTTCAAAATTTAGTGGATTTTCCAAATGACGACTGACTGAAGTCAGCATGTGGTGTCTTGCCAGCCAGTTCTTTGGACAATGTGCTTCAAAGTTCCCTCTTCTCTGCTACAAACGTCACAACTCGAAGAATCCCTGACCCCAATGCGATGCAGGTACGCCCCGCACAATCCGTGATTGGACCGTAACCTATTGATCGCCCGAATCTCCGGCCTTCTAAACTCGAACTGCGAGAACCATGGTTTTACAGATACTCGGGGGTTCATAAGACGATATTGGACCCTCACTCTCGCATCATCATGTATCTGTTGCTAATTTACTTTCAACTGTCTGTAAGCACGTACATACATATCACTGAACGGCAGCCTCACGTCATCATTTTAATGGCCCTAGTTGCTCACCTATTGTGTTTGATCCCGAAATTTTCTTTCTACCCACTTATTCTCTTGGAAGGATGTCTCTAGTTGAATTTTCAAAAACCCACAAAAAGTCTAGTAGTATTGGAAGAATCTCTGTTGAAAGTCCGAACTGTCATTGTCATGTAGGTGAAAACATACCAAAATTGTCATTGTGGTGACTAAAACCGCCACGTCATTGTCATGACTTCTATCAAATTTGAATTTCAGAGGAATAATGGGATGTCTTGAATGACTGGGTATCAGAAAGACATCCAGCGAGGCCAATTAGGTGATAAACATTCAAAAACCTAGCAAAAGAAACACTTAAATTTTTAAACTGTCAGGACTTGAAAATTTCCCGTTGTTTGAGAATCACCCACATACGTTTGTGAGTTTTGATACCAGTTTCATTTAAAAGGGAGGTTGAAAAAAAAGTCTCGCTTGGTCTACAAAAATTCATATATAAAAAAAATAAATAATAATAATAATCATAACTCATTAATTGTGTTCCCCAAAATGACTCATACATTCAATCGTTCACAGCAAAACAGAATGAGACGAAGGAATAGTAACAATAAATATTGTTCAATCCTTCAAGTTTATCAGATTGTCAGAGAAAATAAGAGCTTCATTCCATCAAAATACTAGCAAATATTTGCCTGTTTTATTTACTTCATGGAAAGGTAATGTAGGTACCCATGGATGGGTGCTCTAGTACGATACTTGAGGATGATGTTTAATATTTACTGAATTAACTGTATCTGATGGTTACAGTTTCTCACAGCGACTATTCAAGAGATGTTGTGCAACGTAGGTAATAAAATTTGCTTTATGAGGATAACTTAGTATCAGGAAAATATAATTGTCTAACGAAAAGTCTTCTGTGTATTTTTTGTTTTGTTAGGAATTTCGTTTATTGGTTTTATATATTTTCAGTTTAATAATTCCATGTACGACCATTGCTAACGATCTTGGACAGTCAATTATTTCGAGAAGATGGGAAGTCGATGTTCACTGAAGTCTCATACGTTGCTTTGGGAGTTCAAACACCAAACTGCAATTGCGTTCATGTTCTTTTTATTATCATCAGCTCAAGCGCCCAGTTGGAAAAGGTTCCAAGAGCATCGTGGGTCTCAAAGTCGAAAACATGTGTCTACGATTTTCCCGAATCCGCCCAGACGTCTCAAGATAGGTTCTCATGGGATGGAAAACTTGAGAATTTCTAATGGTCAAGACGTAACATTTGGAAAATATCCTTTCATGGGAATTACTAGAATTACTACTATTGACGGAGGAGAGAGTTGTGGTGCTACCATCATAACACCCTCCACTACTTTGACGTCCTGCTTTTGCTTGATGCTGGTACCTTGGTTTGGATTTCAATATCCTCATCTATTGAGTGAACCTGAGACCGTCTCTGTGTTTGCTGGATCGGTCAACTTGAAAGACCCTCGAGGGCAATTGAGGATTGCAAAGAAATTGACGGTCCATCCCAAATGTATATATGTTTCGGTTCAAAACTACTTAGCTTATGATTACGGAATGGTTGAATTGATGGAGCCTTTTATTATGGAGTTCAGCGATATTCAAGCTATACAATTGCCGGATTTTCAGCTTACCTCATTGATCGACTCAATGGTCAATGCTGAAGAACCCTGCGTCGTGATGGGTTGGGGCGCGTCTACTCCTGAAGGATTGACCGGTCGCCCCATCTTGAAAGAGGTTTCCGCCAAGCTCAAGAATAATGATTGGTGCACCAAAAACTTTGAATTAAACAGACCTCTTCAAACAGAAAACGTATGCATCGTCAGCGATGTGGCTAACCAGTCCGTATGTGATGGGGACTACGGGAGTCCTCTACTATGCGGCACGAAAGAGAAAAAGCTAATAGCGGTCGTTACTACCACTTCAAACTATAACTGTGGGTTACTGAGCATCCCTACGGTCGGCTCACGGCTTGACGCTGTCGCATCATGGATACGTAGAGTATTAGAAGAGCAAGTGGGCTATTCAACAGCAATCTCCGTTCACAACAATTCCTTCCTCATCTCTATTGAAGCAATTCTTTTATCGTCCATTGCAAACGCCGCTGCAAACCGACTGGATCAAAACCAGTAGGTTTCCAGTGACGAGATATCTCTGTGACTTCTTTCCTAAAAATCATTTTAGACTAGGAAGCTTTGACAGATCTACTATGTTCCGGGATATATTTTACAACTTTAAATGAATATATAGATTAATTTTGAGTCTTTTAATTTTATTTGGAACATTTCTATGTCTTGATTTTTTTCCACGCTGCCTATGTTGTCTAATTAAAACAGAATACTACTCATTGTTCACACTCATTGACTTGTAAAATCAAAATTGATCATGCTAATTGAAGGAACGTTAAAACGCCATTGCTCGTGTGGAAAATATATCTTAAGAGGGCGTTCCTGGTCACCTCAGTGAGCCTTAAATCCATTGTCTGCCCTAAATAACATAGAAAGCTGACATTTGCATTACAGCATGATGATTTAAGGTAAACCGAAATCTATGCAACGTATGTGTGGAAGTATACTGACCTACGGCCTCGCGCGTAGAGGTTCCTGAGCCATAAGTTTTAAAATCAGCCTCTGTTTCGTACGCAGGGACTAGTGAACGGTTGGTGTTCTCGGAGTTACATTTAAAACAGAGTCATCTAACTGTCTTCACTCGTAGAAGTCAGTTACAAGGGATGGAGATCAGTGTTCCTCTGAAGGTCCTGTTGCTAATTTCGGTACTGGTCGATCTAAAGTGATGAGATATAGATTAGGCTCTTTTAAGGCAACTAGAGTGGACGCGACTAGATAAGAATAAGGTAGGAGCCGAGTTTAGATGATGTACCACAGACTACGTCTAAAAAACAAAGATCAGTGATTTACGTAGAAGGGTTACTCTAATACAGAAATGATACATCTCTGCTCAATGATGAAGCACTTAACTTTTAACAAGTGTTTGCTTCCGAGTATGCCTATAGGTCACGTAAGCTTTGCTTTAACTTTCGGAAGATGAAAATGTATTTTCGCCCCAAAATCCATATTTCTACTCCCATTTCTGTTTTGGATCTTTTTGAACCCTTTAGTTTCTTGCCTTTTTGTCTCTCTGGCTGTGTGTGTGTGTGTGTGTGTGTGTGTGTGTGTGTGTGTGTGTGTGTGTGTATTTGTGTGTGTGCGCGCGCTTGTATCTGTGTGCCTATCCGTGGGTCCCCAGATCCTAGCGACAAGCCTAATTCCGACAGTTATCCTCTGATTTTGATAGAATTTACAGGAGATGCTCAGGTCTATGGTCTTATATGACTTTCATCCTTCGAAAATCAATGTAGGTAAATTCAAGCGTGAAATCCATCAGGAACGATTTTCTCAGGTTTTCGATGTCCGATCGCTATCAAAATTTCAGTGTTACTATTCAACTCATCTTCTTGAAGAATATGGAAATTTTTGAAACATGCTTAAATATCAAACCAAAATCTTAATTGAACTACAAAAAAGATATGAATCGGTCGAGTGCAGCGATTAACAGGAAAGGCTAACCACTAGCTCCACTCACCAGCCTGCCACAAAAAGCAAACTTTCTGTGGGTTTTTAAATCAATATAAACACCTGACATTGTGGCAATAAGGCTGTGGAGCTCAATAATAACCAATTTAGCATTATTTAGGGAAGATGTAGTTTTGTGTATTCAATGGTTTGGTTTCAGTTCACCTTCAAGGGAAAGACCCGGTTTCCAGTGTTAACTGATCATTTTTGAAAATTGGACTAAGTTGGGTCGGTTTTTTATCTCCTCTTTGTGAATCTTGATGGAGTAATCATTGCTTCATTACAGGATACTTTCGATTGTTGATCATCAGCAAGCACAAGACTTGCAGCTATCCCACAATTGCGACGACGCCAAATAACGGTGTACGTTACGGTTAACGAGGTATCACGATCCTCCGAGACGTGCAAACCTCGAGAGGAGAGAGCAAGCAGCGGGGAGACCTGTTCGTGTTAATCTGCGGACAATGGCAGAGGTAAACAAGCGAGGACCCCTCCGCCCCCGCGGGGAAATCGCTTCGGGAAAGCCCTAGGGTTAATTAAGGGTTTGCAGAGGAGAGCGCGGTTTCGGCAAGAAGAACCCCGATACTCGGAGATACGGCGGTTGTCCGAGGCCCTAATGAGTCGCTTTCTGTTAATAAAGGCTTTCTATCGTGGAGGGGACTTTCTATAGTACGGGGGACCTACGAAATTCCTGAAGGGGCTTTATGGACTGTTGATTGCTGGACGATTCTGTTCGTTTAGAGGGTTTGAGCCGATGCACTGTTGTAGACTGATTGTCGAGAAGGTTGTAGTGGTGTACTTCATTGCTCGATCTAATGCAGGAAAGTCGGAGATGAAGCTCCTTTGGAACATACGATATAACCCCCTACACAACCAAGCACAATGATTTTTCTTTCTCTCTATCATTGACCAGTCTTCGTAACATTAAGTGCAGATCAACACTGGCATAGAAATCCAGAAATGTACAACAAAGAAATGTAACAAGATAACACAGATTACCTACCGTCATCGCTCGTGTATATAACGTTTGTGAGTTATGACACCAGTTACATTTAGAAGGAGGGGTTAAAAAAAAGTCTCGGTTGGTCCACAAAAGTTCTTTATCTTTGAAATAATAATCATAAATCATTCATTGTATTCATGTATGTAAAATGACTCACCATTCAATTGTTCACAGCAAAATAGAAAGATACGAAAAAAAGTTAATCAACGTTCTCCAATCCTTTAAGTTTATCAAATTGTCAGAAAATAAGAGCTTCATTCCATCAAAATACTAGCAAATATTTGAATGTATTTACTTCATGGAAAGGTAATGTAGGATGGGTGCTCTAGTACCGTAGTTGAGGATGATGTTTAATATTTACTGAATTAACTGTATCTGATGGTTACAGTATCTCACGGCAACTATTCAAGAGATTTTGTGCAACGTTGTTAATATAAAAATTTGCTTTCTGAGGATAACTTAGTAACAGGAAAATATAATTGTCTAACGAAAGTCTTCTGTGTATATTTTGTTTTGTTTGGAATTTCGTTAATTGGTTTTAGATATTTTCAGTTTAATAATTCCGTGTATGACCATTCCTAACGATCTTGGACAGTCAATCATTTCGTAGAAGATGGGCATTCGATGTTCACTGAAGTCTCATACGTTGCTTTGGGAGTTCAAACACCAGATTGCAATTGCGTTCATGTTCTTTTTATTATCATCAGCTCAAGCGCCCAGCTGGGAAAGGTTCCGAGACCATCGTGGGTCTCAAAGTCAAAAACATGAATCTAAGATTTTTCCGAATCCACCCAGACGTCTGAAGATGGGTTCTTATGGAACAGAAAACTTGAGAATTTCTAATGGTCAAGACGTAACATTTGGAAAATATCCTTTCATGGGGATTATTACTATTGACGGAGGAGATAGTTGTGGTGCTACTATCATAACACCTTCTACTTCCTTGACGTCCTGCTACTGTTTGATCATGGTACCTTGGTTTGGATTCCAATATCCTCATCAATTGAATGAACCTGAGTTCGTCTCTGTGTTTGCTGGCTCAGTCAACTTGAAAGACACTCGAGGGCAATTGAGGATTGCAAAGAAACTGAGGGTCCATCCCAAATGTATTTTGACAGAAACTTACTTGGCTTATGATTACGGAATGGTTGAATTGATGGAGCCTTTTATTATGGTGTTCAGCGATATTCAAGCTATACAATTGCCGGATTTTCAGCTTACCTCATTGATCGACTCAATGGTTAATGCTGAAGAACCCTGCGTCGTGATGGGTTGGGGCGCGTCTACTCCTGAAGGATTGACCGATCTCGCCATTTTGAAAGAGGTTTCCGCCAAGCTCAAGAATAAAGATTGGTGCGCCAAGAACTTTGAAGTAAAGAGACCTTTTCAAAATGAAAACGTATGCATCGTCAGCGATGTGGCTAACCAGTCCGTGTGTGATGGGGATTACGGTGGTCCTCTACTATGCGGCACGAAAGAGAAAAAGCTAATAGCTGTCATTACTACCACTTCAAACAATAACTGCGGGTCACTAAGCATCCCTACGGTCGGCTCACGGCTGGACGCTGTGGCATCATGGATAAGTAGCGTACTAGAAGAGCAAGTGGACTATTCAACAGCAATGCCCGTTCACAACAATTCGTTCATAATCTCTATTGAAGCAATTATTTTATCGTGCATTGCAAATTGCGCTGTTCACCGGCTGGTTTAAAACCAGTAGGTTTCCAGTTATGATACGAGATATCTCCTCAAACCATTTTAAAATGGGAAGCTTCGACGGATCTGCTGTGCTCCTGGATGTATTTTAGATGTGTACTATGGTACCACACTTGATAATGATGTTTAATATTTACTAAATTAACCGTAACTGAAGGTTACAGTATCTCACAGCGACTATTAAAGAGATGTTGTGCAACGTTGGTAATAAAATTTGCTTTATGAGGATAACTTAGTAACAGGAAAATATAATTGTCTAACGAAAACTCTTCTGTGTATTTTTTTGTTTTGTTAGGAATTGCGTTTATTGGTTTAGATATTTTCAGTTTAATAATTCCATGTATGACCATTGCTAACGATCTTGGACAGTGTACTATTTCATAGAAGATGGGCATTCGATGTTCACTGAAGTCTCATACGTTGCTTTGGGAGTTCAAACACCAAACTGCAATTGCTTTCATGTTCTTTTTATTATCATCAGCTCAAGCGCCCAGCTGGGAAAGGTTCCAAGAGCATCGTGGGTCTCAAAGTCGAAAACATGTGTCTACGATTTTCCCGAATCCGCCCAGACGTCTCAAGATAGGTTCTCACGGGATGGAAAACTTGAGAATTTCTAATGGTCAAGACGTAAAAATTGGAAAATATCCTTTCATGGGAATTATTACTATTGACGGAGGGGATAGTTGTGGTGCTACCATCATAACACCCTCGACTACTTTGACGTCCTGCTTTTGCTTGATCCTGGTACCTTGGTTCGGATTCCAATATCCTCATCTATTGAGTGAACCTGATACCGTCTCTGTGTTTGCTGGATCGGTCAACTTAAAAGACCCTCGAGGGCAATTGAGGATTGCAAAGAAACTGAGAGTCCATCCCAAATGTATTTTGACTGAAACTTACTTGGCTTATGATTATGGGATGGTTGAATTGATGGAGCCTTTTATTATGGAGTTCAGCGATATTCAAGCTATACAATTGCCGGATTTTCAGCTTACCTCATTGATCGACTCAATGGTCAAAGCTGAAGCACCCTGCGTAGTGATGGGTTGGGGCGCGTCTACTCCTGAAGGATTGACCGATCGCCCCATCTTGAAGGAGGTTTCCGCTAAGCTCAAGAATAAAGATTGGTGCACCAAAAACTTGGAAGTATCGAGACCTCTTCAGAATGAAAGCGTATGCATTGTCAGCGATGTGGCTAACCAGTCCGTGTGTGATGGGGACTACGGGAGTCCTCTACTATGCGGCACGAAAGAGAAAAAGCTAATAGCGGTCGTTGCTACCTTTTCGAACGAGAACTGCGGTTTACTTAGCACCCCGACGGTCGGCTCAAGGCTGGACGCTGTCGCATCATGGTTACATAGCGTACTTAATGAGCAAGTGGACTATTCAACAGCAATGCTCGTTCACGGCAATTCCTTCCTCATCTCTATTGAAGCAATTCTTTTATCGTGCGTTCCAAATGCCGCTGTACACCGGCTGGTTTAAAACCAGTAGGTTTCCAGTTACGAGATATCTTTGTGGCTTCTTTCCTCAAAATCATTTTAGACTAGGAAGGTTTGACAGATCTACTATGTTCCGGGATATATTTTACACAGCTTCATAAATAAATTTAATCTTGAGTTTTTTATTTTTTTGCCAACATTTCTATGATTCTTGATTTTATTCTAAATTGCCTAAGTTTTCTAAATAAAACAGAATACTACTTCCTGTTCACACATTTGACTTGTAAAATCGAAATTGATCATGCTAATTAAATGAACATAAAAACGCCCGTTTCTCGAGTGCAAAATATATCTTATGAAGGCTCTTCTGGTCACCCAAATGAGCCTTAAATCTATTTCCTGACATAAATAAGAAAGCTGACATTTGAATAGCAGCATGATGGTTTAAGGTAAATCGAAATTTATGCAACGTATGTGTTGAAGTATACTGACTTATGGCCTCGCGCGCAGAGGTTCGTGAGCAATAAATTTCAATAGTAGCCTCTGTTTGGTGCACAGGGACTAGTAACGTTTGATGTTCACGGAGTTTCATTCGAAACAAAGTCGTCTAACTGTCTTCAGACACCTAGGGTGGAGTTCAGCTGAAGGTCTTGTTGCCCATTTCTTGCCTAATTGATCTAACTTGATGAAATAGGCTCTTTCAAGAAAACTAGAGTGGACACGACTAGTTAAGAAGAAGGGAGGAGCCGAGTTGAGATGATCTACCGCTTACTAAGTCTAAAAAAAAGAGATCAGTGATTTACGTAGAAAGGTTACTCTAATACAGAAATGATAAATCTCTGCTCAATAATGCAGCATTTTACTTTTAACAAGTGTTGGCTTCCGAGTATGCCTATAGGTCACGGAAGCCTTGCTTTCACTCTTCGAGAGATGAAAATGTATTTTCACCCCAAAATCCAAATTTCTACTCGTATTTTTGTATTCGATCTTTTTGAACCCCTTTAGTTTCTTGTCTTTCTGTCTCTCTGGCTGTGTGTGTATGTGCGCGAGATGTTCAGGTTAGGATGTCTATGGTCCCCTATAAGTTTTACCCTTCAGAAATCATTGCAGGTACGTGGAAAATTAAAATTCATCGACCACCATTTTCTTAGGTTCTAGATGTTCGGTCGCTATCAAATTTTCACTGTTACTATTCACCTCTTTTCTTAATGAAAATTAAGATTTCTGGAACATGTTTGAATATCAAACCAAAATACTAATTGTCCTTTTTGCCCCGGCCCCGCCCCAGGCGAACTCGGTGATGTTTAGCCGGGTTGTTGAGGGTTTCCATGCAGCACCGTACCACTCGTGATGAGATAGCTGGTGCCATTAATGCTTTTATCGACCCTTGACAGTCTGAGAGGATGCAGATGCAGGTTTTTTCGTGTCCCCTAGTAAGCAGCAACTGCCTCGATTGCTACTATTTCTGCTTCGAATCCAGAGATGTGTTCCCCTTGTGAAATTGAGGCATTCCACTTTGGTTTAGCCCCATGTACTCCTTCACTTTCTGAGGTTAATTGCCCAACTAAAGTAAAATTAGGATCAAACCAAAAAAGAATCATGAAAATCTTCATTCTCTTCTTGTCTCGTACACACACAACCAATTTAAAAAAAAAAATTAAATGGACTCTATTTGATTGGTCTGAAGCGGATATTAAACGGATAGCGAAGTCTTGTTTAAGAGGAACGTCCAAAAAACAGGTTTTTATCGGGGTTACAAAAATAGTAGGCTAGCAAAAGTTGTTGTAAATTAGTTACCTATGTATGTATGTATGCCGGATATCTGCCCTAACGATATGTAGGCCCCCTATTAAATATAACCACATCAATTCTGAACGAGGACGGACGGGTCCCAAGTTTAAAGTATACTTTAAAGAAATCTCCTGACTCTGGGTTAACACCTATTTAGCCTTCCATGGTGGAACAGTCTTTTAGCGAATGAAATCTAGCTCTCTAGAGACCAATAATGCTCCGAGAACGCAACTCATTTGCTCATACGGGCTAAGTACACAATTTTGAAGCAGTAAACCGTAGTACAATAGTTTACTATTTTGACGATGCAAATGCACCTTTCGTCTGGAAAAGATTAACGAGTTAGGTACGGCTGTTGGAACTTGGTAATGACCCTCCGTTTATTCCTTGGGTTGTTGGAAATTTCACAGTCTGGGGACCGACGTAATGTCTGGTGGTTATGTCCCTCCTAAACGACGTCTACCAGATTCAGGTCAAAGGGGTTAGTCAACTTAGATTTCTGGGGTTGGAAGATTATGTAAGTATCAAATAACGATGTACTCGTGTGTGTTTAGACAAATCGTCTTCACGAAATGGATTGTTACGTTTTATTTTAGGACAGGTATGTTTTGAATCAGGGGATTTAGAAGAAAATTTGAGAGATGAAATAGAAACTGTCACCAGTGGCGGCTATTTCCCTGAAACACCGGGGTGGCACACGAATCTACGACTAAAGTCCCCGCTGGTTAGTCAGTACAATACACTTAGTACTATAATAGGCCTCTGTTCATACGGAGGTCAGTCTTCGGTTTATTTTAAAAGTGCGGAGGTGCTACGCTCAAATAAAAAAAAATTACGTAAGTAATTAATCAATCTTCGAGTAATTAATGGGTTGACTTTGCAAATACTGAATCCATGATAAGAAAGCCAGTATTCTATATGGGTCATTTCAAAATTTTGGTCACATTTATGTCACTGATCAGTATTGCCGTCAAATCTCAACTAAATACAGTTTCTTAAGTGTTTTAAAATTTTCTCCTAAGTGGATGTACATGTTCCATAGAAAAGTATGTAAAATTTGTGCCTGCAGGACCTAGGAGAAAATACCGAAGTCCGTATTTCTCACTCCCTACAGCTGTCACTAACCAGAGGTGTACAACTTACATCGTCACTACTCAGCGAAATATTTATTGGGGCTGTTACATCCACTTACACTATGAAAGAACATACCATCTACAACGGATATATATCAGGAAAAAAATTGGATCAAATCAATTAGCCGTATCAGCCCATTATTTCAGTGTCACACGGTTTTTCCTCACTCCCTACAACGTTTTGAAAACCAACCCTCAACAGGCAGGAAAGGGTGTTTATAAAGTTGCTTCTGTTTTGATAACATCTCTTAATCCCAAAAATTAATCAAATTTGTGCTGTTCCACTCACCTAATTTGAAAGACTTGAGCGGCAATTCCCATGGAGGTTGGAGGTTTGAGAGAGGAAAAATAGTTGTATGAGCAGCATATGGCGTATGAGCAGTCCGGTTCAAGATCATGTGAGCTCACTTGGGTAGTATGGCGAGAGAACCGCAGTGATTGATTAGAAATCAAGAAAATTATCAAGTTTCAACTTTTATTTTTTAGAAAAGTCGATACCCAAATGTGAATGAAATTTTGAAATGACCCATATAGTTTGGTAGTCTATATGGTTGTTTCTCAAAAATAAATAAAAATATTCCAAATAAATCCTTCTAGACTTCTTGCATCGATTAGTTGGACAAACAGATTAGAATCAGTGATAAAACTAAACTAGGCCGGCGACAAATAGTCTGAGACTTGGGATCCGATACAGGAATTTTTGCTCCAGGGAGCCTTTCTTCTTGTTTCCGTACAAAGATATACCAGAGGTTACTGCAGAAGGGACGGAAGATATGCATTTCTTAGCCAAATCTTTCCGCTTGAAATTCTCATTCTCATTCTCCACCTTCATTCTCCACCAACTACACGAAATAAAAAACGCAATAAAAACAGAGTAATAAAGAAACATTTTCTGGAGGATTTTTTACATCGATTTTGGTGCATTTTTTCTTGTCATATACGGCGGACGTTCAATACAAATATTGAATCCGAGCACTGCGGAACGTGGATCGACAAAATTCGATGGAAGCTATCAACATTTTTTCCTATACGGTCAGAAAAGGTTATTCTTGTTAAACGGTCAACTTACTGATTCTTGAAAGTTATGCCATCCCTCCAGCTTGGTAGACTTCGATTCAACATTTTCAGTAATTTGAATGTTATGGAAAATTTAATTATTTTCATTTCACGTTTTGAAGTGCTTGGATTTGAAATCTGCAACGTCCTTCCACCGTGACTGGACTTAGAATTGATGTGAAACATTCGATTTTCAGCGCATGGACTCCACTTGGGGTCTATTTAGTCCTAACATTTACCCAACCCGATAGCCTAACATGGTCAGGAGCAAGATGCCAAAGACTGGCCAAAAACGTAGTGTTTGAGGTTTCTACTGACCTAATCTTGTAGAGTATAATGTCCTATTAATTATTTACGCAAAATTGAGTGGGATAGGTTTCAAACCCGTAGGAATAAAATCGAAGCAAATAATCAGAATTTTCGAATCTCAAAGTGAACCCCGAACCTCCCACGAGCACCCTTTTTTGGAAGCCGAATCGATTGGTCCCAAACCAGTCCGAGCTCATAAGGCTTAGGAAATCTCATTTCAACTGTGAAAATGTTAAGAGCCGGTGTGATTTTTACAGCTATAAATCTCATCATTTTTATTTTTTCGTTTTAACGACTTGGCTGTTATGAAAAGTGGCAAGGGGGGAAAAGAGGGAAAAATGATAAACCTTGAAATAATTTGAAGTTTTTTTTTTTCGTTTCTTCCTTTAATTTTATGACGATTCTTTCTAAAGTTCGATCGATTCTTTCGTTGTCGATATTTTAATGAGTTCTAATGAGAGGAAAACGCTCCAATTTGACCAAACTGACGCACTGTGGTTTCAAAACGGTAGTTCACGGTCAAAACTCTGTATTTCCGTGCCACTTGGAGTGAAAATCCTGAATTTTCCCTGAAAACTAATGTCTGTATATGGAAGGATGAGTTTTAATGCCAGTAATTGCAGAAAAAAAGAAATGATGGAATTTGGCTTTTTACGTTAGTAAAAACTTCTGTACACAGTCGGCCATACTACACGCCCATGAAATTCGTCACATGGCTCATAATCCTTTCAAAATAGTCATCGCACACCGGGAAAATTTGTCACGTGGCCTAAAACCCTCCTAAAATGGTCATACTCACATAGTGAAAATTAGGATAACCAGCCGAGTTGACCCTTTCCCTTTTGATTTCGACGATCTTGCATCGATATCAGCTAACAATAATAGTAACAATCACACCTATCAAGTGTTTTCAGGTCAACGGTCGGCAGCAGTCGGGTTTATTAAATAAAATGAAATTTTAATTTTTTGCGTTGGCAAGCACAAATATGAGTGCACTATCCGACCAGAATCAGAGGGGATGCTGGAGGAGATCTAAATGTAGAGCAGTTAGAGCGAGATGAACGTCTAACATCAAAGTGAATGATCAAATTTTGCCTGCTGTTGAAAATATTTTCAAAACTCACGGTATGGAAGAAATATCCGTTAATAAATTAGTTTTTATGGCGAAGAAAAGTATTTTTACACGAAATAACAGAACGACGATTGGCAGTACTTATATGGCTTATTGTTAGTATACAAGTGAAGTTTACTTTCTTGAAACTTCGGCACTGACATCCTCTAGTGTAGTACTTACTAATAATGTAGGTAATCAACTGAGCCTATGAAAAGATTTGGAAAATTAGGGTTTCGGCCGCATTTTTCAGTTTTTGAACCACAGTGCTACGGTCGGCTGCCGCGTTGGACAAATTCAACTCATCAGACGAAAGAGTGCGGGGAGAGACACAAACTCCCTTTTATTTACCTCAATTTCCATATTAGCTTCAAAAGTATGGGAAAAAACGATGGGGTCGGAAGCCCTCCAGTAGAGGAAGTGTGCGGTAAAGTGAGACGGTTGAAGGGGGAGGGAGGTAAATGACAAGGGAAGGGGAAATGGTAAGGGGAGGGGGAAAATGGAATCTGTTTAAAACTGCTACTAACCAACCAGCCTCTCTTTCCAACGAGTTCGTACGCAACCCCCTCTTTCTCACACTCATCGCCGCTGACACTCACGCCTTCTCTCTCTATCTCTCTACGCTCCAAACAACATGCTAAGAGCATCTCTTCGTTCTCTTTACCGTTTAAAATCCCCTTCCCCTCCGCCCCTCTCTTCAACCCTTTACGCGGCTTTTCCGTGCGAATAAATTCCGTCTTTTGTTCATACGTAGAATTCATTCCGATGGAAAAACTCTCGCTCGCTCAAAGAAACGACGGGCAGGGCCAAAATTATTTTTTCCCCTTTTCTGACCTCAAAAATAATTTTCCG
The DNA here is from genome assembly GCA_031894815.1 of Creontiades dilutus. NCBI lineage: Eukaryota > Metazoa > Arthropoda > Insecta > Hemiptera > Miridae > Creontiades > Creontiades dilutus. The sequence continues at coordinate 899,335 of JAVIWC010006631.1, read as the reverse complement.
AGCATTAATAGACCCGAATGGCTTCACAAAAACCTCAATCTTTCTCTCACGGAGTCCATCTGTTTGAAATATTTCGGCTCCTGATTTTTCAAAGTAGCAAGTGCTTGGATTTATCATATTCTTATAAATATTCAGTAATGTAATTAACTGAATATATAATAAACGCTGACGCCTCCTCCTACAGCTCTCAAACGTAGACATTAGTTTCCCAAAATGCAGCCAATGCGAAGCATACAAAATTTGGCAGGGCTGCCGAGGATATGAAAGGCTCGTGTACGCCCTTAGTGATATCCTGCTAGGGCTCCCTTCACAAAGAACTGCTTCTTATGAAGAGTAGCGATTGTACTGACGGGACAAATGGTTGAAACCTCCGTCGCTATGGACATTTACACAAATGTTTCGTACGTTGGTCCTAACATCTGCTATATTTACAAACAATTTGTTGTTCAAATTAAGCACCTAGTACTTAAAAGAGTTAACTGTGATGCACTTCGGAATACAGAAGTGGTTTAGCTCACTTACTGGATTCATAACGAAAATTGAGACTTACCGACGAATGTTAAAAAAATAATAAATAAAATAAATAAGCTTTTTCCAAGGGGAAAAAGAAACCTATGAAATTGGATGGTTAATTTGCACATTGGATCTTGCAATAAAACAAAAACACGCTAGTTAAATATAGGTGAGAACCCATACATTAGTTGGTGTGCTATGTTATTAATATTATAACTACAATTATCTAGGGTGATTCTACTTGCTATCAATATGACCTAGGAAGGAGGGATTTGGCAGATACCCTAGGTATACGGGGATTAATTTAGAGTTACGTGAGCCAAAATATATCTCTCATGATGTTATTCTTGAACCCAACATTGAAACCTCTGGAAGACAGAATTTTACCAAGTTTATCTGAAATTTTTCCATAATAAGGTATATTAATCCACTTTTTCTCTTCCAAATCGATTCTCCCATAAAATTACGCACCTATTCCCTACTATTGGTTTATTATTCAATAATAAACCATTGTAATCGCTCTGGAAAAAAAAATTCTTACCCCCCCCCCTGAAAATTTCATGGTTTACGTTTCAAAGGGTGTAGAATCCGAATCTGCAATAACAATTTTTCCGTCCGTCCGCCGTACGCCGTACGCACAATATCTCCGAAACGGCTGGAGCAAAAAATCTGAAATTTTCAGGAAGAATCCATCTTGGTCCGACGACACCCCAATTCTTGAGCCAGCTCTCCCACTCAATTTAAAGTGCCCTTTAAGGGCTGTCGAAGTTTTGTAAAATCCCTAAAAACCTCAAAACAAGTCGAATCGACCTAAATATTTACCTATTTGAAGAACATACCATGAGGAATCGAATGAGACCCTCCCCACGTCCGTAGGTCAAACCATTCCCGATATATGGCCCGATTTATGGTGCCAACATTTGAGTTTTTTGGTTTTTTATTGTTTGTTTGTAACCTAGTGATGTCCCGCCGATAGCGTCGAGTTGTAGTGAATGTGGATACTGGAGTGATAGCCGATGTGGATACTTGTATTTATAGCCGATACACGGGTCCGATATGCATGAAACGCTGATAATTTATAGGTAAATATTATTCAATATTATTATGGGGTTTATTATTCAATATTATTACTGGGGTAAATAAGTATTCTTTCACCTGTGAAACACGCACACTCCAAAGCTTAGTAGAAATTCAAATGATGAACGCAAGCCAATTGAATAATAAACCCCAGTGAAAGAACTTGCAGCGTTTTTTTCCTGAGAACCTTATTCCAAACGGAATCAACTGCTTTCTGCTGAATGCTTTCTGTGATGTACCCTCAGTTCATGTTTGTTACTGATGATGACCTATCAGTCGAAATCGATTTAACTAAGTACTCATTATTTTCGTGGAAATATGGACAAAGTTGTATTTTACGTCGTTTTCATTGGTAAAAAGGATAGGTACTTCGTACTTATTCATTAGATAGGCTATGTGAAATACGTGAGGTGGAATGGAGCTTCCCCAATCTCGTGATCCTTCAACTGCAATCAAATTACATATTTATATAGATAATGATTCATTTTATCGTCTGTTCATTTGTGTTTGGGACGATGTCTGGTAAATAAAATGCTACGTATTAATTTCATTTTCACGTCCTTCTGTTGAATGCAACATCTGTGTGGAAACGATATTGTGACGTGGCAAACCAAAAGTTCATTTGTGAAGTCAATGCTGTGGAACGAACCAATCAACCATATTCATGAAAATACTTAATAGACACTAAACTACAATTGGAAAAGAAAAACAGTGGGTTCCTCACAAGGTGTGTAGGTAGTCTTTTTGAAATATTGAAGGTGGAATGGAGCTTTCCTCATCTAGTGATCGTTCAACTGTAATTTAACTGCTGGCAGCATTGACATCATTGAGAATCCGTTTCTCTTTCTAGTTTGCTACTGACGCAACGTTTCCGCACAGATATTGCATACAACAGCGGAACGTGAAAATGAAATGAATACGAAGCATGTTATTTACCAGATCGAAAGTCGGAGTGAACGCGACTGAGTAAACACTAGCTCAAACAGGATCCGAATTACAGAGGCTGAACCTCGTGCACAAAGCGCTCCCGATTGTTTCGGAAAATTCATCGGACCTATCATATCGTTTTTGTGAAATTTGCACTCATTTTATGACGAATGTGGAAACAGGAGATCCCATTTAAGAACCAATTTCGATCCCTGTTCACCATATTTCGCCAAAATCAATTCCATAATATGACATATTATGTCAATAATTAAAAATTCGTATTTCGTAAAATCGTAATAGTTCTTTGCAACTTTGGAGGGTTCCAGTTGGTCTCATTCGACCCAGAAGAGTCTAAACTTTCGAATGGGTTGCCTTCGATATTTTTTGGGCGATCCATTGGAGTCAACAAATACGATCTTGCGGGTGAAGTATAGGGGGGGAAAGTCTATCTATACAATTTTCCAGTCGGGTTTCGGGTGATCAGAGGGTCTGGATCAATGTGAAGAAAATGGGGTCGTATTTCGATTCAGCATGAAATTTCCTACAAATCTAGCTTTTTTTTTAAAGGATGTTTGTGACGTCTAGTTGTACCGTAAAGTTGTCTTAATAGCCGTATAAAACGTCGAAAAATGCCTCCAATCCAAAATACAAAATGAAAGAAATCAATAAAATAAATGGATTTAACCCTCGAAACACCTGTCTGTGATAAAATGAGGAAAACTTTCAGTCCAATTTTTGCTTCCGAGTCTACCAAGGTAACGGAGCCATTGTTTTCACTTTCGGAATGTGAAAATTTTTTTGTCTCCAAAATCAAAAATTCCACTCGCATTTTGCGTTTTAGACCTTTCTGAACAATTTTGGTTCCGTGTCTGTCTGTGTGTCTGTCTGTCAGCAAATCCTTGTTACGGGCAAAACTACACGAAGTTATAGTCCGATTTTGATGAAATTTTCAGGGATTGTGAGGGTTGATGTGTACATGGTCCCCTGTAATTTTCATGACCCCCGGATCAATAGTAGTCTCTGCGCATGCGCAAACATGAAATCCTTGCCACAAGCATAACTCCGGGAGTTCTTGATCGAGATTTCTTTAGAAATGTCATAATAATTATTTATCACTTCAGTCATCTATCCATTCAGCGTCAATGTCAATTTTTATTATTAGGTACATTTTATAGTTTGTTCAATAGTTGAACATGCCTACCTTTATTTTCTCAAGTTATGCTCCTGCAGAACAGTAAATTTACTCTAATTCAATATTCACATCGCCTAATTGAACGAAGTTCTTTAGTCAATAATAATTTTCAATGATCTATAGAGTCATGTTATGGATACGCGGAAGCTATGTGCCACACCCACTTGGCAGAGGTTTTTTGTAGTTTATTAATTAATTAAATTTATCATTTATTGCTTTGCGTAATAATTATCTAGCGTCCATACTTTATTTCCTATCTTCTTTTCCTCAATAAGGTTTTGTTACGTGTTTTATATTTTACTGTTCAGGCAATGTTTGGCCACAATAACTGGTAGAAATTAAACAGATAGATATTTCTATGAAGATAATTTATTGAAAAATCACACAATAGACTATGTATACACAGTAGACTGGAGTGTGGACACTTCAACTTCATTCGAGTCAAAAATAAGCTTTTCAGAGTTGAAAATCCTGAGGGAAGAATCACGTTTACAGCGAGTGCTGGTGATGTTCTGAAAGATTTGAATCGACCGCTCACGAGAGCTCCAGCTGGTGGTTTGGTTCGGCTCACCCCCGCAGTCGAGCGCTAGTACTGCTCCCGGCTTCGAGGTTCTATTGATGTTTCCCCGACCCCTCCGCATTCCGTATCGGAACTTCTAGGTAAGCACCATTGGTAAATTGTTTTCCACGGAAATAATTCCTTTCAAACCCCCTGGAGAACAACCCCAACGTTCACCGCGATTTCAACTTTTTCCGTTTTGATTCGTTGGCAGCTTGTCGGAGATAACGATAACCTCGATCAGCTGTTCCTAGCTGGGTGTATTCTCGTCTCGTTTTATGGCTGGATTTGTTTACCAACTCGCCGGTTTCTGGATTTACTGGATCCCAAGTAAGTATTTTTGACTGCACGGCGTTTTATTTTTGTCGAAAAGTTCCTAACAAACTCGGAATGTTCCATACCTAGCGCTAAACCTTAGCGCTATTATTACAACTGTTGCGAGCGTCGGGTATGGCGTTGCATCGCGTTGCTAACATTATTTTTGGTTGCTGTGTTGGGCGATTCGATTTTAAAACCTTTCCGTGGTATAAAACTCTAAGTAAATCTAAATTCATGATACTTTTACGTCAAGCACAGAGGTCATGGTGTTTGGTGGTCAACCTGAAATACCTATACGGTTTAGCTATTTACGGTCCAAATTTTTACAGTAGGTTCAAGTAGGTGCCTGTCCACTCTTGCTGTAGAAAGTTATAAAAACATTATTGACACATTCTTAGATATAATAATATCATACTTCGTCAAAACCTATTTATTATGATGGAACTACGGCGATGGTCGATAGACGAATTTTCGTAGAAAAAGAGGTTTCTGCAATGCTGCTAAAAACTTTAAAATGAAACGATTCCTAGGATTTAGTGCTTTTTCAGGTAAAGGTTTAAATGGGTGGTTCTAAAAAAAGAGCCGTTTCCATTGCTTAAATCATACGGCAGTGAAACATCTCCAAATTTCTTCCAAAATTGCATGTGACTCCCGGGGATCACAAAGAACAATGTGGTGCGCAAATCACAATTTCAAATCCAAAACTCCAAATTTAATCAATTCAATAATTTGGTGGTGGTAATGAGAAGGATTGATGGGTGGTATTGAGAATTGGAGTTTGTGAGTTTGTGAAGACAAGTGATTTCATTTCTGTAAAGGTTGAATTACGTTTTTCAAGACTTTTCAACAAAAAATACAGTCCCCACATTCTAAGAGAGGATGTTATGAATGGAAATGAGATCGTTACAGGTGGAGGTAATGATAAATTAGGCCTTCAACGTCAAATACAAAATGGCCTATGAATAGAAAAACACCGTGATTATTGTACATCAGTATTTAAGATATTTCGACAGAAGAAATGCAACACAAGTTCTCATAAATCTGACGGAATCCTGAAATAACATAAGATTTACGCCATTTTTGAGAATAACCCTGTAGGCACGTCATTCCAGGAGATAACTCCCCTGAGGATAGTGGTAATACAACTTCATTCTTCCCCAAAAATATGAAGCCTTCCAAATGAAAAGAAGAATTCGTTGTCCAGCACTTGTTAAGCTTGATCGAATTACAATAGCTTCTCAAAAAATTGCAATGACGGCTAAAAATCATTAAATTTATATTTTGTTTTAGTGAAGCTTACTCAAAATAGGTTTATTAGCTGTAAACTTAACTATGTAGACCATTTAAAGAACAACGCACTGACTTGTGCTGATGAAATGCACAAAATTACGTTGAAATGTACCGAAAACCATTAGAATGCTGCAAATTAAATATCGTTAAAAACTTGATTTTCTAATTGAAATTGATAGTCAGCTATTTCTTTTCAATTTTAAAAGTAATCGAATTTCTAACCAGTTGAACAAAAATTACATTACAACATGTGAAAATTTGTTCATACCAGAACTGCATAAATAGAACTCATGAAACCTGGATTTCTCACCTACTGAGAAATCTCAGTCTCATCAACTGTTCGATTTTGTTCAAATATTGATGCTATTTGAAGATTCTCGGAATGGTATCCCTCTAATTTCGTTGTGGTTGGTTTGAGTAACTATTATGTGTGAGCAAACTTGAAATTGAAGTCTTGGCTTGTATTCTAGTTTTGAAATCGACTTTTTACGAAATGATCAGGGATTGTGACAATTAGTTATTAGTTGGTCCCGTATAGGTGTTAGCCATCATCAAAGAGTAATCAAATCCGCACGGAGAGCTGGCTTGAGTGTCCGGTATGACATGGAAAGTACCTCTTGAATGTTGTCTTCAAAAATATTTTAGAAAGTAATAGAAAGCGGCGACTAACATAGTAGTCAGTTATTGCATAATATTTAAATCGTCGCATTTATAATTATGTCTGCCTTCACGATTGAAAAATGAAAAAAGAATCAAGAAAAATATCACTTCACAGACTGAACAAGTCTGTGTCCACATAAGATGGCATCACTCAATTGGGGGACAACTTCAGAGACTTACGAATTACATCAAGCAATCGTTCCATCACAAGCAAATATGTCGAGCAGCTTACTTCGACACAGAACAGGCATTTGATAGGGTGTGGCATTCTGGACTTCTGGAGAAGCTACAACCTCACTTACCAAACCTAGATGAGCTCCTCTGCCACTACCTCAACGGAAGACATTCCAAGTCAATGTACAGAATTCAATGTCAACTATCCACACCATCCAAGTAGGAATTCCGCAAGGAAGGAAGCGTACTGGGTCCGTATCTGTACATATTCTTCTGCTCAGACATGCCACTTCAATCGGGTGTAACAACATTTTCAGGGTTATTTGCTGATGACTTAGTGTATGCGGTTCGTCATTCCAACTTAGACGAAGCGTTTCAAATCTTGCAACATCATATAGAGGAATTAGGGAAATGGTGCACAAAATGGAAGCTCAAAGTGAATGCAAGCAAGTCCTGCGCTGTTACCTACACCTATAAAAGGAAATTCACTGACCCACCGCTAAATGTACCTGAATGATTTCATACCCAAGGCCAAGTCCCATAAATACTTGGGTGTCATTTTAGATCAACGGCTCACTTTTGCCAATCACATCAGTGAACTGTTAAAGCGTTTAAAAATAAGGACCCGTCAACTGAAGTCCCTTTTAAACAACGATCATATCTCCTCAGAAAATAAAGTTTTGATATATAAAGTTTTAATCCGTCCCATCTGGACTTATGCCCTACCCATATGGGGTACCTGCTCATCTACGTAGTTTAAAAGAATTGTTTCGCAACAAAACTACACACTCCAGAGGAACATACTTCATGCGCCAGAAATTGTAAGAAATGACACTATATACAAGGATTTTCAACTCGACACTCCCGATGAACTCCGTGTGCAGGTTATGCTGTCATTTGTGAGCAGAAACGCTGATCATCTAAACACCTCCGTCAACGAAGGATTAACGCCATTTCATTCCCCGCGATTGGGAAGACCACGACATATACGTGACATTATTCGACACTAATGTGTTCTTCACCATGATTGAAGGCACTTAGAAACTAAAATGCAATCTGTGATTTACAATATAATAAAAAGGTATATTACTAACATGTAATGGTCTTAAAATAAAATTAAAAAAAAAACTCAATTGGGCAAGTATTAAATAACCAATAAGTAATAGGTATCTCACTCGAAATATTGTTATCAACCTATTTTACAAATGTTAACCGCGTACACTAGATGTGACGCTTAAACGCTTAAAATCATGGCATGGATACGTCTCTTGGGACTACAATATCAGCTGTTGGCTACGTGTCACTAAAATTTAGGGCGAAGACTCTTGCGGGAGCTTTTTTCCTTACCTATAGATCTTGTGAACACTGTCAAATATCGGAAACATCACGTTTCTCAGTTTTTCAATTCATTTTGACTCGGCTATGATGTTGCATCGTAACTTTCTGCCCCAAGTGTTACCTTATAAATAAACAGAAACAATGTTTATGAATCGTTATTAACAATGTTAACTACGACTACTACAGTTAGTTAACACATTCGTGCTCACGTTTTTCCTTAACAATCGCTCGACTATCAATTTTGAATAAAGAACTCCATAAAAGAGAATTCCCTCCATTCGTTGAGCCACAATATCTAATCCTTTAGGATTCACGCATTCCCCACCACTTTTCGTGGCGGTACACGACACGGATGAAGCGTCCTCGTGCCTAAAAAGGAAACAACTATATTGTCCTCCCAACCGAGGAACGAGAAATATAAAAGAAGACTGAAGAAATGAGCATTTCCCTTAAGAAACAGTCTGCAAATGTCGGGGAAATTGATGGCGAGACGTAAAGGAGCGTTCCGAACCGTGAAAAAGGTGATAGTTCAAATCTTCCGTAAGCGATGACAAATGTTTGAGCTGGGGGGGAGGGAGGGAGGGGCAATTTATCCTTCACTTTGAATTAACAGCTAGCGGAAAGAGAGAGAGACGAGGAAATATTACTTTCCGAGTGAGATAATCCTACGTTTTCCCTCTTTTTTTTCTCTCGGGGGAAGTAAAAAAGGTGAGAGGTGTCTCGGAGGTAATCCGGAAAAATTTGATGATTAGCATTTCGCAGATGGGAGAGCTGTTTTGAATTATCAACAGAGTTCGCGACTTAACAAATTTACGTTAGGTGATCCGTTGGGTGTAATAGCTCTCGTTGGAAATGGCTTACAGCAATGTGGTTGTCAGGCAAACTTTTTTTAAATATATATTCTAGAGCACCTGCAACGGAAGTACAATGGCACGTGCATCCAGCGGCAGTCCTTGGTGATTAATAATTGTATATTTAGTTTTTGATTCATCATTCTTAATTTTGTATATTCTTGAATGTAAATTGTAACACAGTCTGTTTCAATACTGAGTGTCTCAAAAGACTATGGTGTGAGATTGTCAATGGGTCTTTTTTTCAGGCTTCTTCCAGTTTGTTGGCTTAAGAGGCGAACCCGTCAAAATTTGGATTTGGGTGCGATGAGATCGTGTCGTATTGGCGTTGAAAGTTTTTGCAATAACTTCGTGAAATTCAGGAAGTATCTCAGGCTGGGCGCACATTGAGACACTCGCGACGCAGGGCAGCACAGCGCAGCGCAGCTCGTTTGTGTAACCCCTCCATCGTATTGGAGGGGCGCATATTGAGGCACTTGTACGTCTGACGCTCGCGCAGTCTGACACGTGGCGCACTCGCACTTTTTTTTCAAGAGTTTTTCTTCGCTTACAATAGGTCGTTGAGCGTTGCATCCGTCAGAGTGAATCAGAGGTTTGATCATGGTGTGAACTTCTTCAAATTCCGCTCTATTCAAGCAAAAATAGTTCGTGAATCGTTCGTCAGAGAGTTCTTGAGCCAACAAAAGCTCACCTTGAGTGCTCCTTTTTTTAAGGTACTCACTCTTCCGCAATTTCACTTCTTTCTCCATCTAACGGAGTAAAAACAATAACTCGAGATCATCAAGATCTGACTCATACTCAGAGAAGAAATTTACCCCATTTTCAAAGTAGTCAACAAAAATTTTTAAAAATTCTCTGGCTTCTCTGGTCAATCTGCTTCACAAAACGTCGGATCCAATGTGCGACCCAACTACGTGACGCAGTTTTTTCGCTCGTGCCCGGGCTGCCCGAGTGGCCAGCGTGGCGCATCTCAATGTGCGCTTTACATGTGATTCTCGGTGAATCACGGAATTTCGCACGTGCCATTCTGCATTCGTGATCATGCGCAGAGCACGGTTTTACTGGGTTTGAACCTTTTTGACTGGGGTGGCACTGGTGGATCCCCAAATTGAGCAACCGTATTGCCAAATGAGCCTTATCAATACGAGGTAAATTAGGTTGGTAACCTTTTGTGCTTAAGGTGATTTCGGACCGATGAGTGGTTTCAAGAAATTAATGCGTGATTTTAATCTTTTCACTAAGTCGCCAATGTGACCGAAGGTTAATTTTTGGTCCGGTTTGATGCCAAGATATTTGACATTTTCTTTTTGAGTTATGGGAGTTCAATATAATAGGGCTCACTTGTTAACCTCTTTTATAGGTAAATGTGACAGAGCTCGATTTTTTGTAGATTCATTGTAGTTCTCCATTTTATACTCCAATCCTCAATCGTTCTTACATGTTGTTGGAGTTGCCTCGATACAACTTGGCCGTAACTAGCTCGTGCAAGGGTGGATTGGTCGTCTGCAAACATAGCTAATAGCTAGCATTATGTGGTTGTACTGGGAAGAGTTGGAACGTCACTCACATATATCAAGTACAGTATCGGCCTCCAAACACCGTTTTAAGGTACTGACTAGGATATGTTTTTGCTAGTCGAGACAGCATTATCGCATTTCACATGAAAAATGCGGTTTGTGATGACAATGCGTTTGGAAAATAAATAATCCATTAACGAACATGGTGATGTCAGGGCAACAATGATGTTCCTCAAAACTTTGACTGAGGAATATATTGCAATTCTTCGTTTGGTTTATTATTTTCAATAATGAACCTTTGTAATCGGCCAAGGAACCCCCCCCCCCCCCCTAAAATGTGCTGTTTTGCGTTTCCCTTTACCCTTTTATTTCGAAAGTTTTTGGGATATTGATATCCCGTACTGATTATTTTTATGATAAATATATCTTCTACGTGGTTTACATAAACAAAAATGTTCATTACCTACTTTATACTACGTCTTTACAAAATAAATATATACTATTGCGAGATGATAACCGAGTAATCCTTTGTTCCAGGTACATTATAAACAACCATGAAGGGCCTCATTGCAGCGTTCGGAATGTAAGTAATTGATCTAAACTTTTCAAAAGTTGCTTATTAACAACTAACTAGTTAAAGTGCAGTACTTAATAGTGGTTGCAACTCCGCAGCGGTCATGGTCAGAGTATACCAACAAAAAATAAAGTAAATAGAATGAAAAAAAATCGGTTTGCCTTTCGTAACATTGAAAAAATAATTATTTTTATAACTAAAATAATAATAATTATAATTGTTCAAGCGGAAACCTAAGGAGTTGAGATTACCTCTAACGGTGTTATGACGGAATACGAAAGAAAATGACATTTAAAATGATCAATCTTTCGATTCTCATACGCAGGGGTAAAATTTATTATTAGGCATGATGCCAAATGTCAGAAAGAATTTTCCTTCCCGAAATATAATTAAAATTGTTTTTTCCAATCCGAATGGGTCAATACAATTTAACATTATGTGTGGAATTCCATACAGTATTCTAGATAGCATAAAAAAGCCTCGTTTGTATATAATCTCGGTTGATCGATTGGGAAAGCAATTATCACCAGACGATCGTCAATCGATTACCGTGTCTCTATACCTTGTAATTTACTTCCAGAAAGACTTCGTCAAAATATAACTCCGTGAGCACCAAATTTTCCCAGTCTCTTTGTTCGAAACAAAAGCTGATATCACATGCAATGGCGTAATGCAGTAAATATTTGCACGACGTAGAAACCCACGAATAGAAAACTGCAATTTAACTACATAACAATATAACATCCATCTACGCTTTACTTGTGTTCAAATATATTAATAAGTAATGAAAAAATCGACTGAAGACAGCGATAAGTCTAGTATATTCGTTAAATGTCTACCTTGCGACGGTTCTGTCTCCACTGATTTGCTATAGCATCCACTTATTAAATATTATCCCTTGGAATTGATTAATCAATGTGCCGAGCTTTCTGATACATTCCGGATTGATGTGGGATTTTTTAGGCAAATTTTGTAAACTTTGGTTGGGCAGTTTCGGAAAAAAGCTTTGGCCGGCGGCTGGACGCATTATTTTCAATACGATTTTTGAAATCTACGAATTTTGAAACACAATCCAACGATTTTTGAGTGGTTACAGTTGTTTTTCTTGGTTACCGATTGAGCTTTAGACTATCTAACCACAATTGTCGAATAATTTCATTAAAACCTATCAACGGATAGAATTTCGAAGAATGTGTTGAAGTTTTAATTATTTGACCATTTTGAGCACACTAAGTGCTCATCTGTAAAGAAATGAAGTTTTCGCTACCTGTAGATTGACTAGAAAGCCAACAGATATATGATCATGATGGGTGACTTCTTTTTTTATGATCATGTTTTCAAGTTCGCTCTACCTGGTTTATTAAAGCAAGTTCAATTAAGAGTTAACCATTCAAGTGTTCTCGTTCCGTCAAGCAATGAAGTTAACATGTACTCGAAAACCCCAGATTTTTTGCACTTCATGGTTTTTTTAGACCTTGATGAATATTATTTCAATATTGAAATGTCGGTAGCTTAATGAGCTTTCAACCTCCCGCGTTGGTACGTTGACAATTTTATTCTACCATTAATTTGTATGTGGCGACTCTCGCTAATTGTTCATTCCATGAAGTGAGTTAAGTGACCAATTAAGGCGAAACAACGCTTCCGAAGAGAAATGAGTGTTGTTCCTAACCAAGTACACTCTACTTTTTTTTACTAAGTTGATTTTTCATCTTCAGAGTTCACTCTAATTGTAATTTAATCCGGCAGCGCTGGATAAGGACTGTGTATAATTTACTCATTTTACTCAATTTACTAGATAATTTTTACTATGCACAAGAACGTTCACATTCACATTTGTGTAGACTTTTTTTTCTATCAACTTCTAGCTCTCAGGAATGCCGAATGGATGAGAAAATATATCTTTGCTGTTGATAGACATCCCGTCAATGAATCGTATGAGCCCATTCGAATCACTTCCGCAAAATTTTTCGATATCCTGATTTGTTAATATTTCAACAATTTGATTTCTTCCTTCAGGATTGGCAGAAACTGATGACTAGTAATCAGTTCCGAAAATACCCCACTTGTGGTTTTCCAGAAAAGTTTCATTAGTGTTGGTCCAGTAGTTACCTACGGGGAAAAACTGAGAACGGGAGATGGACGGACTTTTTTCTCCCAATTTTTGGATTCTACACATCTTTAAACGTGAAAAAACTAATATAACTAGGGGGAGGGGGTTAAATTTCGTTTTTTGGTCAATTACAAAAGTCATTATTGAAAATAAAAATTTTAAAAATCTTAAATTGAAAAAAATTGGATTTGGAGCTATTTGCCACACACATACATCAAATCATCTTCCGTAATGGTACCACAATTGAGGAGCTTACTTTCAAAAAGGCACATATCCAAATCTGGGAGAAAAAGGTGTTTTATCAATTTTCTATCACTGAATATGAGTTGAATCAGATCCCCCTATCATTTCCGAACAAAACAGAACACATCCACGTCAATTCCGGGGCCAAAGTTGTGTGTTTGCATCAAAAGGTAACAAATGTTCATTACTCGAGGCGATGTTTTCAATAAAATCTACAGAATTGAGTTCAAAAAGGCACAAACCCATGAGTTTTGATCAAAAGTTTTCCAAGAATCACAATTACTCCGAAGAGAAACTGCAGAAAAATATCTCCACTAATCTGCAAATCGTTTTTTTTTTTCACTTCCTGAACATTTTGTAGGAATGGATATGTGCCTGTTTGGAAGTAAGCTCCTCAATTGTTCATTACTGGCGATGTAATTCACAAATGAACAGTTTTTGTACGTTAAAAGAACAAATAACCACTCCGTCAGTTGAAAATAATTTTAGCCTGGGAAGTCGATTCAAGGTTGAATTCTACACACAGGCTCATGTTTTCCCAGAATTATTTCATCGTTCAACACTTCCATTGTTCATTACTGGCGGAGTGATTCACAAATAAACAGATTTCGTACGTAAAAGAAAAAATAGCCCTGTTGAAAATTTTAGTCAGGGAAGTCTATTCAGGGTTGTATTATACACCCAGACTAATGTTTTCATAGAACTTTTTCAGGTTGTTTTTTATTGGTTTTTTCCGAGGTTATTTTCCCTCTTGATTAAGTGGTGTTATCGTTTCACTCAGATCAGAAACAGTGTTCCATCATCAACGTTGTGCGAAGTGTTGCTGGACCACCATTTCAATGTCGCCTAGCTGATAAGAGTTGTACAGTATCATCGATAGAGATACAAGTATATCATGCGTTTTCAGCTCAGTACCGACTCAGGTTTTGAAAGAAACCACAAAAAGGTTCTGAGGTAGATCACACAACATCCTTACTAATCCAGGGGTGTTGGAAAAAAAAAATTGTCGTCGACCTTTCTTTTCAGGATCCTCAGTTTCAAAAGGCGGGTTGTTCACATCAAGACCGACGCTTTGACGTGAGTCAATAAATCGCACGTATGTCAGCTTTTCCCGTCCGCCCCAATGAACATCCCCCCCCCCCCTCATCCTTCGTTCCCGCTCGGTTCACATCGGCCCCACTCGGAAAACCTATCAGTCACACGAACTGAAGAGCCCCACGGGAGTTGCCAACACGGCTTCACGATTCGCTTTTTTTTCTTCCCCTAACGAGAATGGAAACCTCTGCAGTAAGCAATGGACCCCCTTTCCCCCCACTTCCCAGGAAAGAGTACACAAAGCTGTAGAGGGAAAAAAGCTCAGCAATCCATCCTCCATCGCTAAACGCTCACTGTTGATGGAAAATGTTTGCTTGCCTCCTCAGTCACCTTGCTGTTCGGTAATAATATTGCCCGTAGTGAAGGAGACTTGAATTTGTATAGGTACTTGACGTAGAAAGAAAATCTGGGGAAACCACTCCAAAATTATTTTTGTTAAAAAGATACAATATTTATCATGATCAAAAATGTATCGTTGGATAGATTAACCCTTCGACCGCTACCCCGTTGTACACCTGTGTACCATATTTAAAACAAGGCCAGAAAAATAGTATATATATAATCTCTATTATATTATAATCTCTCTTTTGTTGTCTCGGTATGGAAACGCCGAGTTTAGATATTGTATTTCGGGCTACGTCTAATACACTTAGTGTAGAATGGTGACGTGCAATGAACTTTTCTATAACAGTTAGCACCTTTTTGACGTGTTCTTATTAACCTACGGCGTTGAATATTTATATGAATCCACTTTAGAGTTGCTCATGTTTTGTCGTGACTTTTCTGGCGATGACTTGCCTTCAGTCTTCCCTAGATGCAAGAGATAGCCTCTCTACTCTTCCTCCACCCACAGCTTACCAACTCCACTGACAAGCTCCCTATCGATGCGGCTGTCAAACTTAGTTTATTAGGTACCTACCCGCAGTTGTGGAGACTCCGAAACTGGGCTCCGACCCAACAGAAGTTGAACATGAATCTGATATCTACCGTTCGTCTAACTACCCGTGGCCAACTATATTATTTGATGGAGTGCTCTGAACGGATCTTGGGTTTGTTACCTAGTAAGGAAGTTGATTGATTGTGGTTGTTAGTCTTGCAGCGTGATCTTTCTCGAGCTTCTACTGAAGCCCCTGGAACAAGAATAACGACGTACGGGGAAGTTTCAACCATCATTAAATATCAATAAACATACATTACAATACATTATTGCATTATTATTAATGATTTATCACCTATTCTTCACACTTTGGAAGGTCATCGAATGATTCGACAGAATATTTCATTTTTTAATTTAGATAATTCATTTCATCCCTCGTTTTCTTGATGAAAATTAGACACTTGAAAACAGTGTTTTTGTGCACTCCTAGACGAGTTTGACAAATTCAAAATTAGGCCTAATATAGGAACAAAAAATTAGTTTTTGGTGATTAAATATATTTTTTAATTCCATGATTCCTTTTTCGATGTTCAATAAAAATTTCAACCATTGAATTTTCGTGAATGGTCAGACAGTTGAAATTAGGGTTCTTAAGCACTCCTAGACGACCTTGACAAATTTAAAATGCGGCCCAACATAGGAAACAAAACGTATTTGTATATAAGAAATATATTTTGTATTCATTTAATTAAAATTATTTTTATTCAAAAAATATTTTTGGAAAACCAATCTAATGTGATGTGCAATTGTTTTGTGTTTACAAGGTCTTTCCACTCATTTAAGAGAATTATATTTTGTATTTATTTCTTTTTAGGAAAATCATTTACATTCAAAACAATATTTTAGGAAAACCAATCTAATGGGATGTGTGCAATTGTTTTTTGCTTACAATGTCTTTCCACTTAGGATCATAGTTTGTTGTTCCAATCGTAAGCAAATTTTTCAAGTGTTTTTCTGAAAGCATTGCTCCATATTTCGATTTGACCTGTGTCATTTTTGAAAAGGTTTTTTGGCATAGATACGTTGAACCAATAATTGATACAATTTGTCTGGCAAAACTCTTGATTCCCTTGAAGTCATCTCGTTCTGGCGGCAGCCTAATTTTTTCCATCCATCCATGTTTTTCCGCGGGCGCTGGGCCGGACCAAATCCTCCCGCGGGCCGTAGTTTGGAGACCCCTGGTGTAGAGCAACCGTTTAGTGTGAAGTGGCAGAAAAGGATGGACTCTCATGAGATACTTTAGTTGGTGAAATCTGCCTCGACGTCTGCTAACCAAACCTTGAATGTAGTGCTCCCAGGATGCCATTCAGTCTGACTTGAGGGTGTCTTACGTTTTTGAGGTCGGTGAAGATGAAGAACGTAGACGTGATGGAATTTATGGATTACTCTCCATATCTTACACCACGGACCTACCTTGTCGAGGAATAGCTGCATATTATTTTCTGCCTCTTCACACGTGTGAGAACTGCAGAGAGCAGCAACATCATCCGCAAACTGGGCTATAGTGACCCCTAATGGCGCCGGGAAGTCACTTGCATATACGAGAAATAAAAATGGCCCCAGGTCACTGCCTTGAGGAACCCCTGCCTTGATTGCTTTTGAAGGAGACACTGCTCTGCCACATCTAACGGAAAACGTGCGTTGCGAAAAACTAATGAAAGAGAGACTAATGAAAAGATCTATAATAACGGCCCTTAGGTTATGAAACCTAAGTATTGATCAGAAATATTGGTCGACATTCTTGATACTGTGGTTGTCTGTAATATTTGTCCTTCTTGAAGTGTTTGTTTCTTTTGTCGTACATTGATGTCATCCATAAAAGTTTTGGTAAATATCGTTCCTCATGCAGTACTTATACAAAATACAAGTGTTTTACTTCACACCTGATGTCTTAATATAAGCTCTTGAAGTGGCTCTTCAATCATATAACTACACTCAAATACAAATCGATAATTTCATGCTCAATGTCTTAGGTTGGTCATTCCCGCAATGACAGATGCGATCATATTCCACCTGCCTGTGAACCTTGTCAAGTGCCTCAAGAACGAGGGCGGCAAGAACGCTCTGGTCGTCGGCGAGTTCAACGTCTCTCAGGTCGACGGACAGCAGGTCGATCTCCTTATCACAGACCCCCGCCGCCATGTTCTTGTTAGCATGAAAAAGATATCCAGCGGAAGGTTCACCTTCGTCATGGAAACTGACGATCTTTTTGAGGTGAGATTTACATGAAACATTGCGGACTACTCGGTTCGGAAGCTTAATAACGACTTAATCAAGCTCAAAAAATCGGGTATTGCATTAAGCATCGAGGAGCTTGTATGCTGGTACTTGTAGAAGAGGGTGTTCGACCTTTCAGCTTTGTTGGTCTAATTGGGTAAACAAAACTAACTGGGACAGTTTACAGGGGACAAAATTTATGTTTGTGCATCAGTTTCTTTTCCTCATTTCAAACCAGTTGGGGTTGCAAAAAATGCGGAATATGTAGTTAACAAATTTAGGCACTTATTGTTAAGAAAATCGTAAGGTCTTAAAATGGTCTGATTCGTATTTCTATTCTGTTTTTTTTTTTTTTTCCGCTCATAGTTGAGTCTCCCTTCCCTGGATCAGTTCTAATAAATCATCCCACCTATAGAGGAATGGTATTTGGCTTATTATATACACATTACTCCCTCCGGAGTTCCGTCCTAAAATTGGTCGGACGTTCGATATAAGGGATACACCTACCTAAATTATAATATAAAACATAGATATTTACTCCTTCAACAATTCTATGAATTTATCCAGAACTTTCAAATGATGTACCGTTCAGGAGGTTCACTGTGACTTTCAAAGCGCTCACTTTACTTCCCCCATAACCCCCACCTCGCTCTCACTTTTAAAACATTCAATTGATTTAACCTAAAGATACCCAATACACGATATGTTTCTTGTGTACCGCTGTACCATTGATAACAGATAAGGAAGATTTGAGCTCTGTATACTTTGATAGTGGATACACAGCATACATAAGAAAACGCATCATGTAATTCGCAAAGGCATGTATTTTGTTTTGGTACATGCTCGGTGGACGGTACATACCAGATGTTATTTCTCCATCTATTATGAACTGAACCTTTCTTTGACCTTTTGGATTGTTCAAAAGTAATTTAACGAAGTACCTCGCTCTCAAACATACACCTCCGAACGTAGGTATGAACTCACGAATATATGGCGTTTTAGGTTGGAAATAACAAGCGAAGCGGTTTGGTTTGATTGAGTTTGTGGAGCATCACTTGCTCCCCCATCCTCTCCTTCCCCATCGGTCCCTCGTCTGATCACGTATCCCCAGCTAAGCAAACACAGATAAAATGAGCCGACACTGACCGAATTATACCCCTGGATTTGTGTTGTCCTGGAACTAATCCAACCATCGAATGCCCTACCCCATTCGGTGTTATCCAGTAATTTTGTGAGGATTATAGTTTCTAGGGTATGGTCATTACGAAAAGTAAACTAAGCTTATTATCACACTCCTCTTAACGTGTCTGTCTACCCGCCTGTCGGTGATGCAAAAGTATTTTATCGATGTGGCCTATAATTTTCCCTGCATTTATACATAGATTTCACTTTCGGGAGATGTAACAGTTTCTACTCCAAATTCACTTGCACTTCACGATTTAGGCCCTTGTAAAAAATGTGGTTCGACTGTCGGTACACGTCCGGTTTCATGTGCATATAGATATTTGATAATAGATAGAATATTTCAATAGGATTCAAACATTCTACCTCTCTCACCTAAACCCAAAGGTTTCATGCTGTAGAGATCCCCCGACCGGCAATTCAAGGTGAGATACTTTAGTGGTGGTTCGCGAATGTTACGACGCCACATGGCTAAAGCATATTCCATGATAACATTCTTTTTAGCTCAACAACTTCTACACTCCGCATCCAAGTACAACATGAATTATTAGAAGCAGAAAGAAGTTGAATAACCCTAAATCTCCATGTAGTCACAATTGCACAAACATGAAATTCTTGGATTGTTTCATTTGTGACTCACAATTTTCAACCGTTTTTAATCAATTAATGAGGTATGGTGCGGAGTAGCACTTTTGAACTGTGTTGTGTCATGGGTAATACCTACTGTGCTTCTTTTCTTTCCAATCGTCTTTCAATCTCCTGGTTATATATATACATACATATATATATACATGTATACATGTATTTATTTATAAAATTAAATAATAAAACTAAGGACAGGATTCAACGATTAAAACTATTAACGAGCTTGGTTTGTGTGTGCTCCAATCGCCTCCATAAAATCTGAAAATCATTGAAAATTATTGTTGAATAAGAACTTCGTTCAATTAGGCGAAGTAAATATTGAATTAGGGTAAATTTATTGTTATGCGGGAGCATAACTTGAGAAAATAAAGGTAGGTACTATTGAACAAACTATAAAATATACCTAATAAGTCCGAACAATCCCTGAACATTTCATCGAAATCATTGAACTCCCGAGTTATGCGTGTAACAAGGATTTCACGTTTGCGGATGCGCAGAGGCTACTATTGATCCGGGGGTCATGAAACTTGTAATCATCTGCACTTCAAACCGAACAATCCCTGAAAATTTCATCGAAATCGGTCAAGAACTCCCAAAGTTATGCGCGCAACTAGGATTTCACGTTTGCGCATGGCAGAGGCTACTATTGATCCGGGGTCATTTTTCTACACATCAAACCGAACACTCCCTGAAAATGTCATCGAAATTTGTCAAGAACTCCCGAAGTTATGCGCGTAACAAGGATTTGCTGACAGACAGACACGGAACCAAAATTGTTCAGAAAGGTCTAAAACGCAAAATGCGAGTGGAATTTTTGATTTTGGAGACAAACAAATTTTCACATTCCGAAAGTGAAAATACCTTGGTAGACTCGGAAGCAAAATTCAGCTGCCAGAAACCGTTTTTGATTATCTAGTTCAAATCAGAGTAAAAAGATCATTCCATCCCATGAAGTTTTTTGGGTTTTTGACTATTAACAGTTGCGGATGGCAGTACATATTCGTAAGTACTAACACAGATACATTTTCGTGGAAAACAGTGGATATAGGGGTTCGAAATGTGCCTGAATCTGTAGGTCTGGTTTCAGATAATTGTGCAAGAATAGGTTCTATTTTGAAGTATAAGTGTGGCTATTTTTACTGCATCTAGAGTGAACAAAACAAGATGTAGAGGATCGAGGCTCCGATTTTAGATAACGTACTACCACTAACTACATTCAATATACACATTTGCCCGTTGTTTACGTAGAAGGGTTATTCTGATACAGATATCATATGTCTGTATGAAATAGTATGCAGTGTTTATGTTTTGTAATAGTAATTTACTTCGATGCTTTGTATCGGATCGTATTATTTCGGCATTGGATAACAGTGTATTATCTTCAAACCTGTTTTTAGATGTGTTTCTCCTCGAAAGGGACTTACTACAACCGGGACTCCGCCCACGCTGTCGAAATCAGCCTTAAGCGGGGAGTCGAAGCTCGCAGTGACGAAGAGCTCGCCATCGCTGAGAAATTGAAACCCTTAGAAAAGGACATCGTCTACGCTGAGAAACTCGCCGAGAGCATCGTCACTGAGTTCGTGACGATGAAAGCTCGGGAAGAAGCGCTGGCCGACACCAACGAGTCGACGATGGACCGCGTCCTCTACCTCGGCATTTTCAACGTCCTCTGGTTGGTCCTCACCGTCGCCACTCAGCTGAAATACCTCCACAGCTACTTCAAATCCAAAAAGCTAGTCGAATAACTTCTTCCTTTGTCATTTCCTCAGTAATCGTTGTCGATGTTACTAATTTTCAACGTTTGTCTTAACAATATCCATTTGTAACATTTTCTAGCACCTTAAATACACCCCTTGCATTGTTTTATGGTTCATTGAGGTACAGCTAGAAATAAGCTCATCGATTCGAGTCATCAATATATTCCCACTGTTTTTCCATCCCACCGTTATTTAGCTACATAGTTACAAATGCTATAAGCAGCCCCTAGTAAGAGCCTAACAACGAACAACCTGTCTTCGTTACTACCTAGCTTTAGTCATCGTTATTTTCCTATAATTTGTTATTTTTTAGGACTGTGCTGAAACTTCCTTTTATACGGAGAGGTTCACTCCGCTAAGTGTGTAGGTACTTCAATCTCAATCGAGTATACTTGATCAGTTTGTACTTCAAGTCCAAGAAGCTAGAACTCCTTCCTTTCTTCCTCCTTCATTTTTTCTTTTGTCATTATCAGGTATTGTCTATTCTGACTATCGATGGATAGTCACGTTTTTTTCCTCAGCATTCAAATACATGTTGCATTGTTTCGGACCTATACGGAGAGATCGTCCGCTGGCATACCTCCGAAGCTACTTCAATTAAAGAAAGCTAGTCAAACAACTTCTTCCTCCATTTCCAAAATATAGGTCTAGATACTTAAAATATGCACACAAAAACGGTTTCAGGTTCATTGTGGTGTTTTAGTTGAAATAAGCTCACTGATTCGAATCACCATTGTACTTAGCCAGTTTATTCCCACCGTAAATAATTTAGTTCATTAGAAATGCTATTAGTATATCCTCTTTAGTGCGTCGCCACGGACGCCTTTTCTTTGTAACAATCTAGCTTTAATAAACGTTATTTTTCCTACAAATTGTTCTTATTTACAACGCTCATGGACTTTTGATTGAGAGATAAATGAACTATTGTTTTATTTATTTATTTTTTTATTATTATTATTTATTTATTTATTTATTTTATTTTATTTTTTTTTTGGAGAAATTTCTCGTTTTATGTTTAATGGGAAGTTACAAAGTCATTGAGTTTTAACGCAAGATGTAGCTTCTGGGAAATTTGACTTTTGATTTAGGCTTGACGGCGTTTTACTCCAATTTTAATCTAGAAGTACTCCAACCATTTTCTGCACTGTCCTACTGTGTACCTATACAGTGTGGATTCAGATCAGTGAAAAATGGGAGCGCTGAGGTGACTATAAGATACCTACTAAACGAGATAATATGGTTACATTTCATTTCATTGTGTAAGCAGGGGCTGCTGCTGACAGGAGCACAGGCGCATCTGCACCCTCTGGTCAAAATTAAGAAGATGCCTGATAATAATAATTTTATTGGTGTAATATTATTATACTGTTTTCCCTCGTTTCCCCTTGAATCCTCATTGAAGAGCCGAAGAGTTTCAAATCCACGCGCCAAACACAGCCTCAGATGGGTGAGAGGATGGTGGAGTCGTGATTTTGGTGAGGAGGGTTAGGGGTTTGCTATCCGGGAGCTAAACCCCGTCTATGCTCCAAATGGAAGGGGAACACAGCGTTTATTGGACCCGGGTCCAAAGAATGAACCAATGAGAGGACCTGAAATAAAGTGGGAGAAATTTCTGAGGAGCACACGTAGTTGTCTGCTCACCCGCTAGAGTAGAGAGTACGCTAGATTCACCAAAACACACTCTTATCCTATTAACAGTTGATTGTCCCAACCCTTGTGACTGAAATGTTAGCTGTAAATACGCGATTAAAACAGTAAGTGCTATAAAACGTGAGTTCGCTAAAATTTCGGTGGAGTAATGAGTGATTATTTTCAATGTGGCAGGGCCCCCCATGCTACTATTGACAGGATTGCAACAAACATCTGAGGCAAGCGTAAATCGTTCCAAGATTCGCAAGTTCAACTATCATTACTACGAAAGGTAGATTGGCTCTACAGATGTGAGGTAAGTAATAAACGTTTCTGCTTCCTTTGTCTCCTTTTACTGCAATAATAGGAATATCTTGCTCGGCAGAAATGAATTTCAACTGTTGCAAAACACGGTTTTCTGAAGTTTGACAATCATTTCAATTTTTTTAGATATTTATTAGGTGCAATTTTTATTTGAGCGAGAAAAGTTCATTTCAGTCTTACGGTCTCGATGAACCACCTATTTTTCAGGGCAGGAGCCTCCACTGTGTGTGAGATCTTTGAAAACTAAAAAAAAAATGTTTGCAAGTCCTGCAATTTGTTTGATTAGCAAAATACTATTTGGAAAGAGTTATTTGTCATATATTAGTAGGTAAAATAGTTCCTTCTGCCCATCCGCTATTTATTCCTGCGCAGTGATTATAGAACTGACGTTTTAATGAGGGTCGTTACCAAGCAATGAACCACGGCTATCACATTGAACTAGGAACTGGCAATTTATTAAACGTACGGAAACTGAGACTTGGGAGAGCTCTAATAAGGACGTTGTCCGTTAATGAAGCTCCTACCTGAGGGAAATGAGATGGGACGACGAAGTAGCTCTCATTTCCCTCCCGGTTACCGGAGGCTGTCACACAGTCTAGTTCGAGGAGGTGAGTGAGGTTGGAAGGTATGTTATTTGGTCGACGTAAATCCTATTCCACCCATTCATGAGCCCCTAGCATTTCGAAACGAATTAAAGAAATGTATGTTAATTAGTAACTGGGTGAGATGCTACTCGCACGGTATTTTATTTATTAATTTTTTAATCAGACAGCATAGTAAAGGCAAAGACAACTGTGTGCAGGTACACATTGCTCCAAAATCAATACGAAGATCATTAGCCTTGATAAAGGGACATTCTAGCGATTTAGAGAAAATATGTATATTCCGTATACATCAATACAAAATATCCATCAAATCCAATTGTTATTAGCAATTAACAAATATTTTCAAGTGCATAGTTACACCGTTTCCTACGTG
This sequence comes from Creontiades dilutus, assembly GCA_031894815.1. Lineage (NCBI taxonomy): Eukaryota > Metazoa > Arthropoda > Insecta > Hemiptera > Miridae > Creontiades > Creontiades dilutus. The sequence goes on along the minus strand of JAVIWC010006631.1, from coordinate 875,225 downwards.
AGCGGGAAGTAAACCATACCGGCGGGTTCAGAGCTTATTGCGGGGCGGGCGATTTTACGATCAAACTATGTCAACTGAGTTGTGTGTGTTGAGTGCATTCGCTCTATCGCAAATCGCTGACACGCACACATTACACGCGGCTTGAAATCAAATCGGTTTTATTTTTTCTCGCTATAAACTCGCGTGTGTGTTTACATCTGTTATCAATGTTATTGGATTTGTCCAAGTCTGTTGGAGGCAAAATCGTTCCTCGAGTGATTGCAAGGTTGGTAAGAACGATATTGTCGCTATTTATCAACGAAATAAAAAAATGTTCGTCTACATGGGATTAAAAAAATCTGCACTTTACGAATAGGTTATAGGGTCTTCGAGTCTAGAATTCCCCGAATTCAGTTCTCGATTGATAAATTTCATGAGACTGTTGCCTTTGCAAACGTCTATTGGGATTGTAATTGAGAATAGCTGAACTACTTGAGGCCAACAAAAATCGTCTCTGTATAATAAATGCAGAAAAGAACTCATTGACGCTGTATTTACGGAACTAACCTAACTAAAACGCGCTCTCCTTCTCTCTCTCCGCACATAGGACAGAAGTGGCTCTTCCAGCTGTAAACGCTCGCGTGAATCGTTGGTATTCCCAGTAACACTGAAATCGCCCCGATCCCGCTCACGTTGGAAGGGACAAGTTAGTGTCAAAATTTCTACTCCATACTCGCTTGTTTTGATTCAGGCGTGTAATGCTGCACAAATCATCGCAGATGGCAGTTTGAGTGAGAAATGGGTTTTTTTCTTCTCGAAATCGCTCAAAAATACGCTCAAACACCTGAAAACTGTTCGATTTCTGGTAGATGTGAGAGGGCGAGGAACCCACCTGCCACTAACCTTGACACCCTAGCTTTCCTGTGAGTATGGATTCAGTGCTCCCATTACTCATTCCAACCTCAATTGCGACTTCAGAAGTATTTAGGAATCTGTCACCATCTATTTGCTGTCGAAGTTTGCTGATGTCTGCTGTTATGATGGTACGGGTTCAGTAGTCACGGCTGTCATTTTCACCACGGGCCCCTATAAACTCTTTATGCCTTGCAGACACTCTAGCTCGCGATATTGCTTATGCTCCATTATAGGAATAAGAACCATTTCAGTTGGTTATAGTTATTGACATCTTTGTTTGTCACTGTTGGCTTATAGGACAGAATATCCAGAGTCATATGGGGATGGAATAGGTAGGTAGTTTTCAATGTCCTTGCTTGTACTATGACCAATATGTATTGTAATCATTTGATCAATCCTCAAGGAATATACATCTATTCATTTTTAAAAAAATTGAATATAAAATGTGAAGGAATAAAATGTATAAAAATAAAAAATTTATCACAGTCGAGAAACCCTAGAATTCATATATTATCTACGGTCTACGTGATGCTTCTCTTTAGAATTGATTGGAAAACTTCGTTGTTTCGACAAAAAAATAAGCATTTTTGACACTTTCATAAGCAAATAAGAAGTAAATTATCCAATGTTTAAAAATGTACAACAAAAGTCAGAAAAACTGGCGAAAATCGCTAAATTTGCACTTTTAGCAGAATGATAGTAGAAAAAAGAAGAAGTTTATCTATCGTAAACGAGGTCAGTTAAATTTTGAAGTAAAATTTATTTCAATTTTCAAATCAATAAAATTGCTAACAATTCCAAATCTGTGAACGGAATAATATTATCTAGAACCCAGTTTTTCTGCTATGAAATTAGTAGTTAACAATTTTAGCAGTTAAATTCATGTGATCAAATTTTAACTCAATTTGGCATAAACTGCAATAAGACAATTTTAGACTATTCATTCGTACGGTCACGTTCCTGAATGAAACTTATTCATCACGGTAATATATTTGTTCTTCAGTAGTTAGGGTCTGTATAGCTTTAAAATTATATACCGTCGTTTATACAATCAAATGAAAACATTAGGAAGTGTTATAGGAAAGTTCTAGGAGATTTCTAGACCGTCATCCGATTGTTGACACTGTAAAAACTCGATCTGGTGTAACCAACCAGTTTAGTTAAAATTCCGAATGATGCTGCTTTGTTTTGGCTGTCCGAACCCAAAATGGGGCTCATGACAGTGAAGAGGGGAGTATCTTGTAGCGTCCGTTCGAAGAAACGAGCTCCTTCCCCAAACGGATTGGCTTAGGTACGTAACGAAATCCAATTTTCGGATTGTGCCCTCGAGGTCTCAGGGAAAAGGTTGGCTCAAGGGATTGAATCAGCCAAAGAAAAGGCTACAACAAATGAGAGAATCGGCTTGTATCGAATTGCATCCCCCCCCCCCTCCCTATTCCTCATTTAATTTTCGTTATGTCCCGAATATTCTCGTTACAATTTCGTTGAAGACGAGACCGAGCGAAACCGAAAACGAGAAAATCCTTCTTTTCATTCTTTGAAACCAAAACAGACACAATACCTAGGCTATGTATTGTATAAATTGTAACATAAGAAGCGGTGGTTGATTCAGTAAAAACCTTACAGCATCAATTTTTTTGCGTTCATCATCCAGAGAAAAGGTTGGAGATAAAATAAAAACTGTGTAGAACCTCCTTTATTAAATTATAATTGTACTTTATTTTTCCTCTCTTAAATAAAATAGCTAACAAACACAAACGAAGGCGGTTAAACGTCCTAGTTAAATTAGGCAAGCAGTATTGAACAAACAACTTTTTATTGGAAATAGTAGTTAGATTAGGGAAGATACAGCGGTACATATTATCATATCAACCTATATGATTGTGATAATAATCATAATCGTGAAATGTGTGTATGATTATTATTTCGACCATGATAATAGATACGATCATATTTACAGTGTGATCATACGACAACCGTAATATTATCTGGTCGTTCAAAATGCAGGACGTTCTTTGTATACATCTTTGCTTCACATTTTGTCATCTTTCGCTAATCTTTTTACTCTGGAACAGGTTTTGGCTTATCAGTAGCTATGAGATCGTATTAAAAAAAATGTTTTCAAGCCCTTCGAACTTGAGTCATTTTCCGTTTCAAAGTGCGGCAATTAGTAATCCAATGTCCGCCGTCCCCAGCACCTTTACCCTTAGAATAGCTCGGGTGTGTTTGCACACAACTTCCATTTTGGGCCTACCCAGTTGATTCTAACATGGAGGTAAGAATATTACATAAAGGATTATTTTACATTTATTAGAAACCCTTCTAGGTAAATCACTGATATACCTCGCGTCCCTCATCGTTCTGATTGATTTGTAGGTGATCAAAAGGCTCAGAAATCTCTTTGAACTTCTGCCTTTGAACTAAACAAAAGCCGATATAAAATTACGTACTATGGTGCAATATACTGTATGTGAGACCGATCTATAAAACCACTTTATAGAACAACGTATAAACTAAAACATTTGCACTTCAATAGTTCCCAATTATTTCACACAAGCCCAAGCACATTCCCCAGTGAAAGAATTTGCAACGTTTTTTTCAATAGCTATTACAATGAAAAAATATTCTATTTGAAAATTTTAAATTTCGTAAGACGGAGCATTACGTTGTTGATATATTCCAGGGATTCCGTACCCCGCGTACGAAAGTACCCCTTAACTACGTACCGCTTAAAATTTTAAGAAATTCGGATGTACCACCTTTTATTCATATATATTTTTATTGAATTGAATTGAGTCACTCGTGTTGTTTGTGTAACGTAAAGATCAGCGTCAGACTGCCACTATTCTGTGTAAAACACAGATGGAGGAATTGCATTCTTAGCGCGGTAATGTTGCATCGTAACTGTAAATTAATGTTATTCACATTCAATATTTTTATTTTTATTGATATATGTCTGCGTACCACCTGAAATTTCCCCGCGTACCACCGGTTGAGAACCGTTGATCTATTCTATCTTTCAGTGACAGTCTCATTCACCAAAACAATTGAACTCATATTAGTTAAAATTAAGTCAACACCAACTAAAGAATTGTTGAAGAATTCCAATTCTCGTGCACTCTCATAAGTTGAGTGTCACTCAAATTTGAAGGGAAGTAAAGCAATTACGATTTTATGATCGATTATGACTATTCACTATCATACCGCTAGTAACTAGGTAACCTACGTGCTGCTCTCTTTTCACTAATCAAACAAATAAAAATAATAATAATATAATTCGCAAAATAGCATTGTCATATGGGTCTACCTCAACTCAAATGCGCTATATCCTGACTGATGACAGGACGTTACTCAAGTGCGTCATCGGATTACTTTGATTACTACGAACTGGTTACAGAGTAGAGCATGAGTTCGAAGTAAACCTTGTAAAGTATTTAACTCTGAGGCGAATGCGCTTCGGCAGTTCATATCCAAAACAAGTTGCCAGGTGATTTTGAACTGCAAACGTGTAAATGGGAAGAAGCGATCAAAATCACAATTTTTAATTGTTCTCAGCTTCCTGATTTTAGGAGATCCATATGTGACCTCCAAAATATTTAGTTATTTACGAATCCACAACTTCCGTGACTTTAAAAATATGTTGGACGCACGGTTTAAGGTGAACCACTGCATCCATAAATGTGAGGCCTGATTGCATTTTATGCCTGTGAAATATTTCGCCGCATTTTGAAAGTTTATTATAAAATAATATGACGTTCTATGAAACAATTAACTTCGAAAAAGAATGTCTCATTACAGAAAAGGAGAAAAGCGTGCGGTCTGAAATATATTTAAAAAAGAAAAACTAAACAGCAAAGTTGCAGATTGCTAAGTTAATTCTGCCCGCCCTCGTCGGACCCTCGGTCCTGGAAGGTCCCTTAGAACGCACACAAAAAAGTCGCATCCGCAGCACATCCCTCCTAAACCCGTTCTTCCTCTTTTTAAAAGGCTTTTATTTCCTTTTATTTTCCGACTCCCTGACTTGGTGGGCAAAAAAAAAAGTCGAGTGACAAATTCCAGTGGGGTCACTTTCTCTGCCCGTTTTTATAAAATTCTTAATTCCCCCCAGCAGGAACGAACTCGCACCTTTTTGAGGGCGTTTCGCGCGGGTTGTGAGATGCCACTTTTTTTCGTCCTCACGTTTGTGCGGTGAAGCGGTTTTCATTTAGACTGCCGTCTCATTTCTTGCGATTTTTTCTTTTTTGGGAGAAAGAATGGGAGGGGGAGGGGTGGTTCTCGAAAGAGGCAAGTTTTTAAAAAAGTCCGCGTTTATAAATTTCAGCAGGAATAAGTTTTTGGGGTCGTTTGCCCCTCAGGGGTTCCCCACACCTGGGCTTTTTTGCCCCTTTACGTCGCTACCGACTTTTCACTCTCTTCAATTAGGGTAACATCTTACAATCGTTTGCCTAAAAGCCAAGCTCGCACAACTGAGTCGTTAAACTTTGTTTTTTTTTTTTTTTCTTATTCATTGCGCAACTTGTCATAATCAGATGTACTTAATAGGCACGTCTAATCTAAAACCACTACACAACAGTCTGCCCAAATAAGGCGAGCAGTACTACTTCTTCTTCTATTGAAACTTGACTTCTAATACTAGTTGGTTGGAGAATGCGACAGATTGTTAAGCCTGTACTTCCACATCCCTCAGATTTCATTTGAATACCTCAAAAGAAAAATGAGGAAAATCATGTTCTGGCAATCAAAATTTAGTTCGTCATTACATTTTCACATTCATAGTAATCTTCAAACTCATCCTTTTTATTTGGGAATTCATCCAACTTGTTGTCAACTTAATAACGTTGACTAGAGATTGAATAAACGAATTTGAAATTACAAGAAAAATTTAACTTAGGTAGGAACGTAAGATTTCATAAATAGAAAGGGGCGAAACAGGGGAAACGGAAGAAAACTCCATACGTACTATTTTAGGTCATCATTCTCAACCGATGTTTGTGGCTCATATCTTGTTTGATCACAATTATAGAGTGTAATTGTGCAACAGTAGTCGGAAAATTAGGATTTTCTTTCTTCTTTGTTTGTTCGATTAGAAATTTCGGTTCTAGTTTGGAAAATTTCAAATGAAATCAAATTATGGAAGGAAATGAATGGGGACGGAAGAAGAGGGGTCATAGTGATACATCCTTGCATATCTTTGATTTTAATTATTTGAGACATCAATGGAATGTGTGAGGGTGATGGAATGTTATGGTTGCCCCTTCCGAGGAGGTGGATGCATTAATTTTTCTCTGCCACGCTCAGTGGATGACCCAGACGCTTGCAGGCGTCCGATTCATCTCCCAAGGCGACAGATTCTAAAATCGGGAAGGGGCCAACTAACCATATCCATCACGAATGTCTCTGTACGAAGTTCAGACAGTGGAAACTCCCTGCGAACCTCCGTCTTTTTTCATATCCGTGTCCTTTACGCTTTGCTGCTGTGAAACGCGTGGTCATTGACATGTACATCTATTGGCTCGGATCGCAGATCATTGATAAGCCTGCTGCCACTATTCAGTTCGCAGATTACGAAAAACATTCAGCATTCATCAATAAAGAGGTTTTTTCGGGTCTTCTTCTTTATGTGGTAATGCAGAGGTATATATACAACCGCATTTGTAACTACTTTCACAATTTTTATGTTTTTGAAGTTGATAAAGATCATTATCATTTCAAGAGCCCTGCAAATTCTCTCACTGGGGTTTATTATTCAATTGGCTCTCGTTCATGATTTTAATTTCTACTAAGCTTTGGAGTTTGCGTGTTTCGCAGGTGATACAGCAATTATTGAATTTCAGGAGATATGCATAGAGCACGTAAATCTGTTCTCAACCAAAATATCTATTTGGATTGATCAGTTGATCATATTTGTGGGCCTCCTAAAATTTCTTCTCTCTCTTTCTCCCTGGGAGTAATCTAACCATTTGGGAAGCGTTGCAACTACTGTGGGGGTCGGGAGGAAGGTTGAGTCCCTTTGAAACACATCTCAGGAAGGAACCAGTAAATTTCCGTTCTAACGATCTACCTTCTTAACTATCTCAGGGTCCCACGCTACACAACATTAATTTCGTTAATTCAAGAATATTTCTCAATTTAGCGCCCGAATATCCACTCTTAGCTCCCCCTTGGAGCAGAAAAGAGCTCGATTCTCCTTTAAATCTTGAATTACCGAGGGTGTTTGCAATAAGCTTCCATGTTCTTCTTCGTTAGAACTCATTATCTCATAATCCCTACTTGTACAGGTACTATTTTCACTTTTTATCTTTAATCTGATTCCATCTTTGAGTTCCAGTTACATTGTATCAATTTCATTGCATTATTTAAATATTTGGCAACGAAGGGAAACTAAACTTTAAAGCACATTGTGGAAATATGTTTTTGAAAACGCTGAGTACCAACATACTTACCAACTTCTCAATTTTCCTTCAAAACAAAAATACCTAATCGAGTTCCCGGTAAAGGTAAAGATCGAAAAAAGTATGAAGATTAAGTAGGAACTTTTTAGAATACTTTTGGCCATACGTTTATCACACTACGTACACATAACTTTGAGCTAGAAAATATTAAAAATTTTGAAATTTTTAATGATTTTTTTAAATTAAATCTTTTAACTTTACTCAATTTCCTGTGCACAAAACGTGTCCTGAAAATGTATTGTTTCTTTCGGATTGTCTGATTGAAGATTAGGATTTTTATCTCAATCCTAAGAAGAGTAATCGTCTGGTATGATATATTTATAAATGTAATAAGTGTAATTGTGGGTGTTATAAATCTTCGGAGCTTGCTCATATCAGCATCCAAGTCGGGGTCATTCATCGCAATCATGCAACCACTGCATAACAAGTGGGTGGCAGACCCTTTGGAGATTAGGGATGAAGGAACAAGGTATGACGACGAGGAGTGAGCTGTACGAAGAATGCCAGGGAATCACTGTAGTTGGGAATATCAGCAGGAGTAGATCGTAAAGCCACCACTCGTTTCTCATGTGGCACTTTCCTCAGTAATTGATTGTTAGTAGCTTTTTCCTCTAATTATTAGTAGCTTTTTACTGGGACGCTTTTTTTCGGGCCTCCCCTAGTCCTTTAATCCATAGGGTCTATGTCGGGTAATCTTGGGCGTCATCCTCACTTTATGTTTTAGGCTTTTTTTTTATAGCGTACCCCCATCGCTAGTGGGGGACGTTTTATTATTTTGTTCAAATCACAATTAATTAATTCATTTGTAGAATAATTTTAAAAAATGGCTGATCTACTAACCTTTATTCAGTTAAGGTATTTTCTGTAAGGTCACCACAAGTGTCAGCCCTCCCAATTGTGTCCTTCAAGATGGGAAGAAAAGAAATTTTAATTAGGTAAATTTTACAGTAAAAACATCGTCAGCCTTATGGTTACATAAATGTCAACAAGACGTTGTCAAACAATGGATCATTAACAACATTTTCGATAAAACGAAGTTAAAGCTACTTGTAAGGGAGGTCCGATGAAACTCTGTGGTCATACATTATATCATGTCATTATATACTGCTGAATATTCCTATGACCGTTGCCAGTCACGAGCGACTTGAGATAGCTAGTTAAGTTTGAAGGAGATGCTGATTGATAGCCACAGGAACGACAGCGAAACCTTGAGCCATCAGCATACAACGTCATTTTTCAATTGTTGATATCCGATTGAACAACGATCTGAAGTCAGTCTGAAATAAACCTGATGGTATGTGGCACGTTCAAGCGGTTGTGCAGAATCTTTCGGAAACAATTTTTTTTTTTTACCCCAACGCACTATTTTTAAAATAATTCAAACATGCGATTACTCCCCCTTTTTTAACGTTGAGTCGTGGAATGGGAGAAACCATCAGAACTGTAGTTGCCGCCTTCACTTGGAACCGTCAGGATGTCCTTAGAGGCTCCCGCTTTCTTCGCACAATCCAAAGCAAAAGAATAAAAAAGGTATAAAAGGCCTCCATTACAAAAGGGGGAAATCAGAAAAAGGGGGTAGGCAAGACAAAAGAAACTGTGTCTTAGAGCTGATCATTCTTAGAGCCTCTCTTCACTGGGTTCGCGGGTTTTAATTTGGGGGTCTGAGACATAATGGAACCTCCCTGTGAATAAATGTTAAGAGGAGAGTTAATGTTGACAAAAGTTAGGGAAAGAAGCACACTTTTACTCTCGTTGAAACAGTCCTCAGGAATTGATACTAGTTATGAAAAGTATATATTAGTACAGCAAAAGTTTTACGTTTGCAATTTTTTTCTTAATTCATTTATTCGCCTTAATAACCTATTTTCTGAAAGTATGATTTTCGGAATCAGCTTCGGAATTCAGCTTTGAATCACAGACAATAAAATGTAGCGGTCGAACAACAAAAGGTATGAATGATCAGAGGAAGGTTTCCCATAAGGGCATTGTTCGCAGAGTGAACCATACAAATTTGGTCAAAACTGGCATGATTTCCAAATTTGAAGATTGCAATTGTTCCACGGTACAGTAGCAAAGTTTTTCATTTAGATTTAAAAAATAGAAGTATTATTGTTTGAATATGTAAGTTGTATGCAGTCGCAAAGGCTATTTTTAATCTATTATGAAATATCGGCTTCATCTAGATCCAATCAAGTCTACTACCAGAGGCACTAATTGGATTCGGTCAAAAGCAGCGGAAGATTTGGTCCAACAAAATTAATTTTGCACAATGTCAGAGTCTTTATTTTATCCCTTAGTTCCATGATCGTGCCATTCATGAGAAAACTAATAAACCCGGACCCGCGCAATATTGACCACGCTCCTTTCTTCTGCAACCCCTCCGACAAGGCTTTTTGTACTCAATGCCCTTATTCGTGTCCTGATCAGCCCAGTCAGTCTCAGCCAAATGTTAGGGGCCTTCGACCCATTTCTCAATTCTATGCCGTTTTTGTTTCCTTCTTTCCTAACGGATTTACGTTCAATTTATTATTATCCGTAAATAGACCGGATATCGAAGAACAGGTCACTGGTGTTCCATACTCCACCCGTGAATCAGATGGTGCAAAAAACAATCGGAGAGAACCCAGTCCGAACGGACCTTAACCTTCTGTTAAATAGTTTCGGGAGAAATCTCTGGACGTCCGGTAAAAGTTATTTTGCATAGATCGATTTCAAAGTTTCAATATTTAATGTTATGAAACAAGATCGTCCTTATTCTGTGGAGTTGAAGGAGAAGGAGTACCATCATCACCGTCACTACCATTCCGGCAAAACATACTCCGGCGTAAGACGAAATCGAAGACCTAATGCTCCAGGATCTCTTCAACCTCTCGGTTCTTACAGAAGAAACAGCTTTTTTCCGCAAGAGAATAACTTCAAAATCAAAAGTTTTTAAATGAACTGAATCCGTTGTACATGAATGAACAACTTGTACCAAAACCGTCTCGCAATATGCCTCGATTCTGTTCGTTTTTGTTTCCTTCAATAACGGACTTACGTCGAATTTATCCTTATCCATATAAACTGGGTGTCCGAGAACTAATCACTGTTGTGCCATACTTCACCCATAAACGAAATGGAGCAAGAACCAATTGTAGAGACGATGGCGATGATGGAGATGAATTTAACTCTGTTCAAACTATACCCAATTTCTGATTGTACATCCAAGTTTCACTACCTTTGGTTCAACAGTTTCGGAAATAAGCTCAGGACGTCCGTTCAACTTTTTTTTACCTAGATCGATTTTAAAGTTTCAACATTTAACACCAATTGTGTTAACGTGTTAACACATGTTAACGTGTTATGAACCACCATCATCCTCATTCTACGGAGTTGAAGGAGCGAGAGCTACAGTACCATCATGACCGGAAGGTCGTGCGGGTACTGTATAACCTAGCGCCGTCCGTTTATAGTTCATCTAACAATTCAGTGGATTAACCCATTGGAGAACTGGCCGTCAACGCTGTTCTATCAATGCTTAGAAAAAAACTATTTGCAGCTGTGGTACAAAAACAATCGTAGAATCGAAGGCTAGAACTCAGTTCAAACGATACAGTATTTCTGATTTTATATCCAGGTTTCACAAGTATCGGTTCAATAGTTTCGAGAAAAGATCAGTCATATTGTTTTTTCCTAGATCGATTTTAAAGTTTCATATATTCAGAGACATATTTCTCAATGCTGTTTTATTTTTGTTTCCTTCTCTCCTAGAATTTAGTGCGTTATGTTCATGGAGTATAACCCACAGTAGAGAAAGTTTGATTAACTCATCATAGTAGTAAGGACAATAGTTTGAACTCAGTGAAAGGTTTAAATATTTTTGGGGCGTTAGATATGGCGCAGGCAGTAGGACCCGAAAGAATATGAAACAGAAAATAATGAAATCCCTCTTGGTCCAAAAGACTGTAAACACCGTATTCCCTGACGTAGCATCTTTCAATTCCACACTCCCTTGAGTCAAAACACAATAATGAGAATGACGTCGCTCAACACATCTCACAAGCATATATGCTCTGCCAGCATATATTCGACTCCGGGGTAATGTTATGTTCAAAGAGTATAAACCCAGTCGAAGTGGTTCGTTTAAATTAACCTCATATCTCAACCCGACAGAGTGTTGCAGCTAGATTTCCCCTTAGTAGTAAGGACCATAGTTCGAACTCAGTCACAGGTATCAATGTTTTTGGGCTGTAACAAGTGATCAGTTTAGTCTAGGTGCTTCTAGTCTAGTCACTGTGCTTGCATCTATTTAGAAAAAAACCCAGTCCACACACACCCACCCATATCTTCTAAGAATTCATAGATTAGTTAAATAGATTGATTGGAATCGAGGATGGAACTAACTCGCGGAAAACTAATGGTGTCCTTATTGTAGCACAGCGCGATGGAACCTCCATGAAATATCCATCAAGTACTGGAGGGAAATAATCAGGCAGCGCTGTTAACGGCGGTTTGCGGGATTGTGTTGAGTTCATCGTATGAAATCAACTTTAAAGTAGTATCTGTTGACATTTAAACAGTGAGTCAAGGACTCGAAAGACACATTCGAAGTTCCAAAACGAACTAACTGCTCATTTGTACGTTATCAACAACTAGATAGGTACTAATAAATAAACGTTCGATGACTGTTGGATGGTTGGTGGATGACATCAGTGAGAGACTCAGGAACAACTGCAAAAAGTTATGTTCTACACTGTGCTGAAGAGGCTTAATTTTATAGATCTTGGGACTCATGGCTTTGGAAAGAACACTGGCTGGAACAGATTACTGGTTGTGTCACTGATTACTGACCGTCTCAAACATACATCATAGACCTCCATTCCTTCTGGAGATATTGATGTTTTCATATTGCCTCTGTCTGTACATTTTTGTTGAGATAAATATTTTGTGTACTGTACGCATTTCATAAGATATCCCATAAGCAATAATACGTGTAGTTTAAGGTTGTTTGCTCAGTAAACCTTCGCATTTGTCCACCAAATATTCGATATGTTGGATGACAGTTAAGTCCACGTGGATCGTCCGCCCTGTATCTTTGTGTTCGGGAAATCTCGTCTGTGTGAAAGAGAAAGATAACACGTGCGAGTGAAAGGGTTGTTTACTCGACACCGTGAGTTTGTGGAAAGAGACAAGTTTGGGGTGATGGGGAAGGGGTTGTATTTGCACCCCCGAGGGTCTTCTCCCACCCCTTCGGCGACCCCCCGTATTCCACATTTTCTGTTTCCTCTCAAGTTTCACCCCCCTCTTTTTCACTGCACCCCCAGGAGCAACACGTTTTCACCCCCACTCACCATTTCACCCCTTTCCAAACTACCCTTAGAATTGTTAGGCGAGGAGGGGGAGGTGTCTTCAATCCTATTCCGAGTATTTTAGTAGTCTCCTTGCGAGTCTCTTCCTCCTGCCACATCATCTACCTTCTTCTCTCTCACACTCCGTCTTCACTTCATTCCTTACACGTCTGCATTTGGTTTTCCAAACTTTGGAGATAACGACCTCTTTATGAGAAGTTTGTAACAGTTGATCAACTGAAATAAGAGAAGATTTGGGTATGTACGATAATCAGTTTTTCATAGAACCCGTACTTACTGAAGCACTCACTTTATTTTCTCAGAGAATCGACTATCACAGTGGGACGGATGATGAATTTCTAAGATACATCATTATACGTAGATAGAGACTGTGCGTAGATGAACACCTTAGCAGGTATTATCAAATGATATTTTCATGATGTTCACATTTTGGTATACGTGTTAGTTTTCAGAACTCCCAGATGGTGCTCATGGTGGGACCATTCCTTGGGCATATCATACGGGAAATAAGAACGCTCAAAATTTCAAAAACAGAACATTACTCAGAATATAGCATTCGACTACATCCAAGTGACCAGTCTTTATTTAACTTTAAAAAGCGTTGAAGCCAGAAACCAACACGGAAGGTACTCTCATTTGCCTCTCATTTGATATGGGATTGGAGATCTGAGGCGGAAATAAAATACTGTGGCTCCACAATCACCAGCTATTAATCACTATCTTTTGGTCTGGCGATAATTGGTCGGATGGTCACTACTTGATCCAAGGATCGTCCACGAACTTGATGATCGTTGAATAAATATTGATAATGAAACGCTCAAACTACTGACTCTTGGTTTTTATCCAGTTCCTCTGTGAAGCTAACTGAACTAAATCTAGGAGAAGGTAGGGACAAAATGAGATTGACTGGTTTAAATTGGTTAAGCCTACAATGGAAACAACGGTTTGAATAGTAGTTTTTATGCTTAACAGCTAACCAGTTTTGAAAAATCATCTCTAGATATCTCCCAATTAACAGGTGGTGAAATGAAAACACTTGGCTGAAGCGTAATTTATGACTTTCGATTCCCCTTCAATACGAGCAACTACATTTTGAATAAAACTTGTTTGAATTAAATTCAAGTGGCTCCATCAGGACGGATTCTTGAATCTAGTGAGGCAATTATACGTCTTTTATCTACAGTAAGATATAAGTGAACTTTACGATTTGGTAGAGTGAATGCCATATTGATGTTTCTTCTTATTCTTATCGGTACTCACATTGTTTAATACGGAGTGCTCGAGATCAAAGCTGAATGATTCCAACATTTCCAAATTCCATTTCTACAAATAATCTCGTGTTCTAAATACTCAGAGTTCATAATGTGACTAAAATCAATCGTAGCAATGAGATATAGAGTTCCATATTTGTTTCAACGTCTTACGTTAGTTTCACGTGATATTGCTGCATAATGATGTTGGATTGGAGCTACTCTAACGTGAATGCGGAAGGAAGCTTAAGGCAATTAAAAAGATTTCCACCAAGTGGGGTCTCGCACAATCCTCCTAACACACTTTAAAAAGTACCTATTGGGACTAGTACGAAATTAATTCATTTTATTTGAAAGGATTTCAAAAATTTCAATTCATATATCTTTGTACAGAAGCGCAACCAAAAGGAATTGTGAAAATAATATTGCATTAACCACTGCATAGGTCAACATGGCTTAAGATAAACTTCAAAGCATTTGAATCTTAGTTTTGCCATAAAATTGAGTGTTGTATTTGTCTCTTCATGTATCTGGTGAGTATTGAATTCATTGGGAACCTCCTACATCCCAGCCTGCAAATGAAATCACAAATGATTTTCGAAATTATTCGTGGAAGGCACTGTATTTATGTGTAGCTTCGATCTTCACGGGGGCCTACGAACATATGCACACGAGAGAAAAATTATTCAGGGACGTCTAATACGTTAATGGAAGTAGGGATCTTGGACCTCGAAACTTTGGTTGACCTTCCAAAAGTGATCGCAATGAATCAGCTTTTTAGGTTGATTCGGGAGCGATAAATTGTACAAACTGTCACCTTAAAACGTGGATATTTTGTCTTCTGTTGAACAGTTTGGTACCTATCGTGGAATTCTGATTCCAACTCAAGTCAAATCATGACTTGTAATCATTTTGGTAACATTCGTAGTTGCTTACTATAAATCATACCTAAATACCCGATACTGTGGACTTCTAATAACATAGGTACGGTTAACGCAATGTTCGCTCAAACTGAAACGTTGTTGTAACTGCTCAAGTTCTCCAGTTATAACTTTCATCCTGTACCCACTAATTTCACAGCAAAACATGAACGAAATCATGCTGGAATTATGAGCGTTTCCGCTAGTTCTCTCATTATTGCATTCCCGTAGGCAGTGTTCTGTCCCTATATTTCCCTAACTACTATTCCCGTTTCGTGAAAATTAATTCTGACCACGACGCCGGTTATTGTGGTTTCTTGCCTGTTGTAAGGTCTTGCGTAAACTCTGTAACTCCCCGACTCCGTCCCCGGTCGTAAGTTGTCATAGAAACTTTCTGTGGAAGTTTCTCTCGTTCCTGAACTATCTCCACCCCATCCATTCTTCCTGAAGATCGTAAATAAAATACTCTTCTCCCTGAAGGAGTTATAAAACTAGAATACAACAATTCAATGTATAATTTGGTGAAGATAATTTGTCACTAATAGGTATGAAATGGTGGAGATGATATAATTTGAAAATAATGTAAGACTCTGCTGACTCCAATTAGTGAATATACTATTTTCTGAATAACTCATGATACGCCTGTCATTTTGAGGTTTGGGGCATCAATTTTAGGTTCAGAAAATGCTATTATTTGGTTTTTGTGGCTTTACGCGGATCTCAAGAATATCCCATACGATTTTTGGTCCTAAACCACATTCCATTGGACTATGTCAGTTAAAAACCTAGAAAAACCACTTCTTTTGCCAAATTTTGTCTGAGCCTCTTTGCATGTGTGGAGATTGGGTTAAAAACTTAAAACCAACTGGGCCCCGGATGGAGTCCATATGGGAAAGAACGATTTTTTATTTCAGTTCAAATGCTTTTTATTTGGCGTACGGGCATTGGAGTTTTTGAATCTACGCACCTTAAAACGTGAAATGACAAACTTTAAATGGGGGGGGGGGGGTCAATAGATGAAAACTTCTAGTTTTATCATTAAAGAGGCTTATTATTGAAAATAGTAATCCAAAAGAGAACACCAGCAAGGTTTGAAAAATGGTTTCATTGGAGGCAATGGGAGAGATGGAACAAAACAGAACTGTGCTGCGCGACATCGTGCTAAGGTCTAATGTACGAACTACCCTCTCGCAATGAAGCTTGGAAACCCGTTTCAATGAAGAAACGGAAACTGATGTTAATGAAGAACGTTGAATGTTTCCTCGGAATAGAATGTTTCAACCTTGAAACGATTTTGATGGTTAGATCATCTTCTGTTTATTCAAAATTGTTCACTCGTCAAATGATTGCTTTATTAGTAATGAAGGCGTAACCGTCGAAATCGATTTACCTCTGTAACAGACAGTAGATTTTTATTAAATGCGGTGGTAACGTGGTAATATTAGCGAAGAAATGTACAGGGGACTAGTTACAAAACTCTTTCTCCCCACCATTCATGCAACCCGCCAAAGGAGCTAACGCCTGGCTCTTTTTGAACTGTCTAGATTTATCACCCTACGTTCGTGTCACAGCGGGAAGCACCGTTATGTTTGGTTAGGTGGCCTGAATGCTCGCTACACTCACACCTCAAAAATGAACACATATCCTAAATCAATACTTCTTATATTATTAGGGCAAATAGGAATCTGTGTTAGAACTAGTGATTCTGCATATTGATGTAAGAATCCTTTTCAGTCGTCTATAGAAACTTGATGCTGACATTTTAACATTATGGTCTGTAGAATGCGCACCAGTAGGATAGGTATGGTGGGGGAAGAGAGCTGTGCGACTAGTGCCGTATAAGAAACGTGAAAAAAAGTACGATGTTAAGGATACCAAAAGCTATATTGTAAAAGAAACAGCTTCGGTCATTTAAAAAAGGGAAAATCCAGAAATCTTGGCTAAAAATGGATCAGCTTTGGTTGGAGCAGTACTGTCTACTCCACATCCACCTGATACGTTCGAATTCCGATAGCTCAAAACCAAACTTTGACGACCATGAGAGAAAATACATTAACATTAAAAGGATTCACTTTTCCAAAAAACTGCAAGGGCAGTCTTTTCAATTACTAGGGGATCGTTACACTCATGAGCTACTTACATTTCATACGCTACCAGTTCAGTCAGCAGTGAGGGAATGGGGGTGCGTTGCTCCTATCGGCAGGAAGATATCCAGTTTTTGATCGGTTACTACGGTAAAATGGGGGTGATGATGTTGTATGTTGACAGACAAGGGAGCTGTGGAAGCAGCTTGACATTTCCTCCATTGTCGCCTCCCAATGGTGCACAACCAACACACTGATGAGCACCCCTGACCACTGTAAATCAACAGCTGGCTTGTTGATACAAGGGTAGGAGGGATCGCCCGCGGGCCGACCGTGACCCCCGAACTGAAACTCAGGAACAAACTTGAGTCTGGTTGTAGAAGAAAGTACCATAAAAAGAGTTCGAGTTCATCGGTCTTCTTCGAGTTTCACCGGATCATGATACGCAGAACTCATGTCTTACTGGTAATTCATTCGCACATGTTACTTTGAGATTGAATTCGACATGTTTCCACAGGTTGTGTTGGCCGGGGTCTAAACTGTCTCCTATAAACCTTATTACTATACTTTCATTATTATTAGTTTCTGTACAACAACTAGTAAGCTAATATTTCCTAAATTGTTTGACTGTTATACTGTTGACTGTTATTGATGCCAGGGAGCTGTGCATCCCATACAAAAGGCTTTTTGGAATTCGAGTGTCCTTCAACACCAATGTCAAATTTTAGCGGGGTATGTTTTTCTTCATGTTTTGTTAGAAAGCTACAATTTTGTAATTGTGATTTAAAAATTTAATGCAGTGCAGCTGTTCACAGTTCAGAATGTTAGAACTTTCCTTTAGCTAGCTGGTACGTATTTGATTTATTTACTACAATATTAGCCATCTTGACGGATTCGTCAACCTGTTACTTCGGTTTTGATTTAAATATTAATTGGAATTGGTAAAGTTGAACAAAGCGGTATTCATTTAGACTCATGCTTGACATCATGTCTCTTGGTCCGCCTACCAACCATCAAGGGATTAACGAACTGCTATTTTAATTAAAACTATCCGCCGTCGTCTTATTATGCATAAACCCCGACAAGGACAAGGTGCGGGTAACTTTTACCATTATGCGAGTCCCAGACGATTCTACGAGGTAACAATAGGGTTTGACGAGGGTAGAGCTCCGTCCTAACGCTGGGTTCCCGGATATATACATTTACACGGAGTCTGGGTTTATCCCTTCCTTGCAAAACCATTTTCCCTTGATTATGAATAGGAGGGCAGTGGTCCCCGGGGCCTTTACACGTTCGGACGTTGAATGGAAAGGCTGATGATTCTCAGGAGGTTATCATTCCGAGAAATCGAATACCAGTTGTTAGATAACTCGCCCGAAGGTACGAGGTAGTTGAGGGTTTCATACTGTCCAATGCAATAGTGTCAAGTTTCAGGAGCGTTCTGTCGTCTGAAATTCTCAAACAGTCTAAAATAAAGGCACGTCTTTGAAACAAACAAGCAAGCGGGTCCAAAAAATGGAGTAGCTCTAAATCCCATTGGATGCAAATAAAACCATAAAAAAATGCTCTCATTTGGTTTGTTCGCAACAGCCATCAATCAAATCAGTGTGATCCCGTTTGGAAACTGGTGTGGGAGTTCGCAGAAGGTAACTATGACGTCAAGGGTCGTCACGGTACCCCCTCCGGACAAAAAAAAAAGAAAGAAACTCCTAAACTGGAGAACTGTTTCAGGGAAGTGACTTTCTGAGCAGGGTTGTGACTTTTTTCATAATTTTTGATCGGTTTTGCTTGATTTAATAAGGAATGGTCGTTGTAACCTACAAGTACCTAACTATCTATCTTTTGGTGTTCATCCAGGACGCACTAATTATTCTTATTCTATGTATTATGGTACTTTCCACAAGTTCAGGCCCTGCGACAGGGAAGTGACAGGCTAT
Source organism: Creontiades dilutus (assembly GCA_031894815.1). NCBI lineage: Eukaryota > Metazoa > Arthropoda > Insecta > Hemiptera > Miridae > Creontiades > Creontiades dilutus. Next base: position 856,340 of record JAVIWC010006631.1, on the reverse strand, counting down.
GATTAACCTACACACAGTTCCTTTACATCGGCACTGCACCACGTGAACTGAGGAATCTCCTAAAAACCAAGGAGGTTATCACTGGGTTGGCGGGATTTTGGAGGTGATGTCAACACGAAAAAAATGTTCAAAATATTAGTTTTCCCGAAAAATTTACACGCCCCAAGTTGAAAAATTAATTGCATCTAATTATTATAGTAGGATTGCTGCAAGCCCCAGCAACACGATGTGCCAGCGAAATCCTTCTCAATTTCAAATCCAATGCGAGAACAGACCTGAGAAGGTGTATAACTCAACCCAGGGACATGCCAGGGAAGTGACAAATAAGGGTTTATAAATTTTTTTTAGCTTTATAGCCATAGTTATCCGAATTTTAGTTGATTCATCATGTTCTCCCAATACATATATACGATAGAATATTTTTACAATCGTGAAATTCATGTAAAATTTCCCACAACTTGCTCAGGACCGGAGTTAGCCACTTTCTGCGAAATGACCCTGTTCTTCTCTCGAGCCGACATAGAGTTGGCATTCAAAAAGAATGTGGATTAGTCTTTAGGTTGCAGTCTTCTGGGGTCATTTTAGGCACTTTCTCCCAATTCTGAGGACTGCACTGTTCGGACCCATCACTCTAATTTGAGCTATTAGTCGTTTGAAGGCAAATGGAACATCTAGCTGAAGGTATTCCTGGCAAGTGTTGTCAGTTTAAATGCAAGGTAATACTTGAACTTCCTTTGAACCCTCATCCAATGGATATCGGTATGCTGCATAAAATGGGGACCAAACTGTACTAGCATACTCGAAAACCGGGGGGAACCAAAGATTTGTACAACAGCACAATTGCTTTAGGCAAGGAGTCACGCGTGCGACTTTTAGGAAAACCGAGGGCTCCCAAAGCTTTCAGAGCTACCGCATCCACATGGTCGATAAAGGTTAATTTCGAGTCCAGAACGATTCCAAGGTCCCTGGTCAAGACAATATCTGTTTGTATCTACCAGGCCTAGGACAATGAACGGGTGATGCTGACTGCCGGAGAATGCCGTATCCATGGTACGATCAATCGTATCGAGACATAGCTTCGCATGTGCGTTGGATCATAGATATTATCCGTCGCATAGATACGGCTACCGATGCTAAAAAAATCGCAGTTCAATAGAACGATAGTCCCGCTCACCTTCCAAAGCACAATGTAGGCAAAATTTAGCTGTGTGGTATCAACACGTGAACCCACTCCCTCATTTATCCCGCGTATGAGCTGACCGTTTTGAAAGTAATCAACTTAGCGGCATATCATTTCATTGTGAACTGTGGGGCGAAAGAGAATGAAATCCAGGGTCATAATTCCGAGGAAGCCGTCGATTTGAATAATCAACTGGCAGCGGGAGTTGAACAGTAGTTGGGGAGGTGAAGGACTCATTCAAATGCTGTTTGCCGTATTAAACAAGTTGGTTTATTTCGACGGATCCTCCCAGTCGGGCTTCCTGAAACGTTCCGAATCGGTTGATTCAGATTCAAAATGAGAGTCAACAGAGGGATCAGAAAGTTTGGTGAAGCGTCTGCTGACGCTTACTGGTTTGCGAGCGAATGATTTGATGAAACCCAAATGGTTTTGCAGTATATTGGCGCCCAGCAGGACAGCTCATTCATTGCGTATTCATTTAAAGACCGATAGCATAAATTTAATTTATTCAAGGATTTTTCTTTTTTTTTAATCACTTTCAACAATATAGTTTTGTAATTGAAAAAATATTTTCAACCCCCTATCCCTTAAAATGTTATTATTTAACGTTGTATTACAAGATGTGTTGAATACAAAAAGAGAAAGTTTGTCCGTCCCAGTAGAGCTTTTTTATCGAAATACTGAACAAAAGTTAATGAAATTTGGATCAATAACTACATTTGAGCTCTAATTGAGAATGAATTCTTGGCATCGATCTCAGCCAATTCTGAAAGATGTTATCAAAATACTATTTATCGAACAAACTAAACTAAACTAAGTTATTATTTGACCATGAAACAGTTTTGAAATAACGCAATTATTGTTATTTGTTTGTTACTGGTGAACGTTTTTAAATGGACGGATTTTATAAGTTCATGGATAGGTTCCTATCCAAATAAATTGAAAGGAATAGCTAGAAAATCCTTAGTCCAATTGTGATCTATCAATTTGACTTCAACATTATTGGTTTATTATTCAATAATAAACCATTGTAATCGCTCTTGAAAAAAAAAATTCTAACCCCCCTGAAAATTTCATGGTTTACGATTCAAAGGGTGTAGAATCCGAATCTGCAATAACAATTTTTCCGTCCGTCCGCCGTATGCAAGATTTCCTAAATTTGTACTCTTTTTGAAGAACACTTTACGAGGAATCGAATGAGCCCCTCCCCAGGTCCGTAGGTCAAACCATTCCCGATCTATGGCCCGATTTATGGTGCCAACATTCGCGTTATTTTGGTTTATTATTGTTTTTGTGTTGATATCAGTAACCTAGTGACGTAGTGATGTAGTGATGTAGTAATGTGGATACTGGAGTGAACTCTTAAAGGCTTTGTAGCCGATACACGGGTTGAAGCATTCTGATAACCATAAAAACGTTGCAAATTCTTTCACTGGGGTTTATTATTCAATTGGCTTGCGTTCATGATTTGGACTTATACTAAGCTTTGGAGTGTGCGTGTTTCACAGGTGATAGAGCGATTATTGAATTTCAGGAGGCACACAAATATGATCAACTGATCAGTAAAAATAGATATTTTGGTTGAGAACAGATTCAAGTGCTCTATGCATATCTCCTGAAATTCAATAATCGCTCTATCACTTGTGAAACACGCACACTCCAAAGCTTAGTAGAAATTCAAATCATGAACGCAAGCCAACTGAATAATAAACCCCAGTGAAAGAATTTGCAGCGTTTTCTTGCGGGGACGCAAACCAAAACTTAAGCAAAGAAGTGTTGGCCCCTTAGTTTCGCAATGGTTTGATTTTATATATACTATCCACGTGCATTACTGTTACCTGCTGTAATTTCGGTCCTTTCCGTAAATCATATAATCCACAGTGTTTTTCACTGTGCTTTCAATGTTTTTAGGTAACAGGCGCAGCATGACATCCGTGTTTTGCGGTCTGCATCCTGCAATTACACGTTATTGACGTGAAATGATTGATTTGTCCAAACAGACCTTTTAAAATGAAATTGTCATGGTGAGAGGTCTCTATCTCATCCTGCCTCTCCTCAAATTTCGCCGTTGTAGTGATTTTAAATATCTCTCGAATGCGGTTTGCGCTATAGCTTTTTAACTAGAACAGCTTGGACGCATGTAACTAGTAGAAGAAGCGAGTCAAAATGATTGAATGCAAAATAGAAGAGCAGATGTGTGTTGAGCAATAATACAAGATGATAAAGCTGTACATGTAATTTTTGGGAAAGGGCAACTTGACAAGTATATACGACGTTTTTTACCAATTTTATAGCGCCATTTAATAACTAACTAATTATTTTTTGAATAAAAACCAAAAATCAAGAAACGATTACATTTTACGTAAGATAATTTTAAATTGCCTAGGAAAAATATTGCGAGGTGAAGAAAATTGAAGCGATGGAAGGGGATACAATCCCATAGCATAATTTTATTTCATTGCTAGAGATTTATCATTGTCCAAATAATCAAATCTACCTTTTGTTGACTATGAACGCAAGACCCACAGTCGAAGAGAAACTGGGAAGAAAATTACATGGACAAATATTCTATTTCTCTTTTTAAAACGGAAATGGTTGCGTCGGCCGTGGAAGTTCTCAAAGATAAATGATCCGCAAGGAAAACTAAGAAATGACAGCAGGAAAATGAGTCTACCTACAGCCGGCTGCGCTACAGAAAATAAAATGTAATGAAGAAAAAGCTTCCTGCCTGGGCTCAGCGATGTAATTGTTCGTGGCTGCATGATATACTTTGCTGTGCTCAAGAGTTGGAGGGGGAGCGTATTTTCTAAAAGAAATTTTCATTTTAAAAACGAACTCATTATTTTAACAGTTTTCAGTGGAGATAAGGTTTTTGTTAACCCCTAAAATGGAAAACATATTCCATGTACATGAAACGGAAGTGTCGAACAGATTTTACTCAGTGCGAGTTTACGTGAAACGATATATTTTCTTGGGGGGAGGGAGTGAACTTTTATACTCACATTAATATCGGACTTTTTAAAAAATTTGAATTACATGAATAATTCAGTAACGTAATAATAATTAATTCATGCAATTATTGCGTTTTGATGAAATGTCGTGAATTGAATCTTAATGTCTCCATTTGAAAACACGTATCACGGGTAAAACGATAAATAATTCCATTTATATATATCTACATCTATCTGTATGTACATTTAGCTACCTTAGTTTCCATGTTTGCGGCTCGTCATTGTTCTTATTCTGTTCAGAAAATTCTAAGCTTTCGAGGAAAATTTAATCTCCAATTTTTTTCCAGTGCTTTATACAGCCAGTAAAGAAAACAAAAAAAAGGCTCATTTTCGGTAAATGTTCGGAAGATTTTGGTGTTTTTAGATAACCATCAAGTACATAATCGGAATCTGCTACGAGTGCCCTTAAAGATGAGTGCATTTTGAAAAGTTTGAGTGAAGTAGGTAATTACTGCAAAATTTAGTGTAGAGGAAGTTCCAAAAAAACTGCCCAAAAAAAATTCTTGTTCGAACCAACCAAACAATCGGCTGTCATTTTTGGATTCAACACTCTTAATAACCCTCTAGAATACATAAATAATTCGATAACTTGGAAGTCTTTTTTGTATACCGGAGTGATTAGTCTCTATAATGAATGCTTTCAAAACGACTTACGTAAGCTCCAACCTGAATCAAGGTATACCGTTCTGACTGTTTTTACTAAATCTTCTCCGTATCCGAATAAATAGGAGGTTTCAAATTGAAATACTCGAGATTTTAGTGACCTTGAAGCTATAGTTCCCAAATATGACGTATTTCTGCGGTCTATTCCAGAGTAGAGCACCATTTTGTTGGCTCCTTCTTATGCGAACGCAAATTAGGGGGTTCGAAGAGACCAAGTTGGGTTAGCAAGATACGCGTCTTTCAAGCAATGTATAGACTTTTTGGATTTCAACTAGCTTCAAGTTTCTCAAACAATGTTCCCTTTCGCCCTTCGAAAGCATAAGTCATACCGTAGACTTTATATTGATTTTTAAAAGCTCTTATTTAACTTGCAATGTATGTTCGGGTGGAATCTTGCGACCCGATTTTGAAGCAGATACTCTCAACCGATTAAGCTGAAATTTTGTATGTACGTTTATATTGGATGACAATATAGGATTAGTTGTGTGACGTCATTCTAAATTCAGTATGGCGGAACATCAAAGATGGCGGAATAGTGATTTCTACAATATGGGTATCAAATGAAAGGGCTTGTTGAGTACTCGAAAAGTAATGTGACGTATTCTAAATCCAATATGAACATCAAAGATGGCTAGTGATTTTAATGCACATATGGGTATCAAATGAAAGGACTTGTTGAACATTGGTTTCAAACAAAGGGAAGAAGAAGAATGCTGCCAATTGTTTTAAGTTGGTCTTGCACAGTACACAAAATGCAGGGTATTACTGTCGAACACACCGTTGTTTACTTAGGTCCGAGGCTCTTTGCTGTTGGTCAAGCATACGTGGTCTTAGGTAGGGTAAAACTAAAAAAAAAGGTCTCCTTATTGAAGAGCTAGACTGTTCCAAATTGACCGGCAAACGACCTTCCAACAATGATGCTTTGAATGAGATGAACGGACTCAGAAACCTGGCAAGCGATGACTAAAAAGTAATAAATAAATCAAACAAAAAACCTTTTTAAGAAAGCTGTTATTTAAATGCCCTAAAAAGAAGAAAATAAATGTTCATTTACAAATTTCAACTGTCTACTTATAGCCTATTTACACAATTCATAAAATCATAAAAGCTTGTCAGAACGTTACCGTAATTACTACTTAATATATTGTATTTTTGTTTTTCCAGTTGCTTAATTGTCATTTTTCACCATATGCTACTAGAAGTACTGATTTATATTATAATCATACGTCTCCGACTAATTGTATTTTCAAAAATCCGAACTTCTGAAGTTGAAACTAATGAAGTTTCGATCCTGTAAATTTACTGGTATTAGTGTAAATTGACGGTAACCATGATTGGTTAGTTCAAAATCATACTTTATAGGGGGCATTATATTGTATTACAATTGTGATAGTATGATTTTGAAAGAAGTAGCAATTATTGCCACATAGTGTGCAAACTAAAACTAAAAACGTCACTCATATTTGCTCATCGCTCAATGGATTCTTCTGTGTTGATGCAACTGATCAAAAATAGGCTGAAATGTCTGTATTCAAAGCCTGTGGAATATAAAAATGACAATAGAAGCCTCGGAACGAGCTTTTTTGAAAGCTTTTATTTAATTTCTCCGTCAACTTGAAGAACCTGAATGGCGGGAGAAGGGGAATTATCGACTGAGTGCACTGTGGTGAATGAGGAATGAGGTCGGGAGGACTGAGGATTCAATAGGTAATGGGTCCTGATGAGAGGTGAGAAGTTCAATGGCCAAGAGGTGGAAAATTTGAGAGATTTCTGTAATTCCTCCGGTTCAAGAGCGTACTTCGTAAATACCACTAATATACTTTAGAAGGTGCTCTGCTCCTCTGTGGCTTATCTTCATCATTTTTAACAGCGTAATGAAAATGTTGAGTATCTATAACGATAAAACGAGGAACCAATGCTATAGGATAAAATTCACAGTGAACAAAATGGAGATTTAAAAATTGTTGTTTAATTAAAAACATTTAGGCAGTTTACATGAGCAGATCCTAAGTACTTGAAAATTATTTAAAACTATCTTATTTTTTTGTAAATCAAAAGAGAGGATACAAAAAAAAAGATTTCATTGGTCCCTTGATGTCTTAGAGATGCCCTATCAAATTTGGTTGTAACCAGACAAACAAATCATTTTTAGTTCACTCAACTGATCAGAATGAAGCCTGTTGTCATCCCCTGACTTGTTAGATTCCCTGACAATTTTCAACGTCCTACGGTGAACAGGAGGGATTTTAGCTTATCCAGTTGACCTGGAAGGACCTTCCAAGGAGGGAACCATGTATCTCACTTAGTTCGTCTCTTATTGTTCCAGAGAGAATCCCTATCGAATGTTGACGTCCTACGGAGAATTGGCGAGATTTGGGCACAATTTTGGTATGATTATTGAGGTGTTGCCATCATCATCATCATCAAATGAAGTGTCCGGCTTGGAAGTGACTCTAGATTGGCAGTTTTCTTGTAATGGACATATGGGGAACATCACCAGAGAACCATTACAATACTTTGGTTATTCAAGAAGGAGAACTCTAATTTCACAACACTGAAACTGTTTCAACGTTATTTAAACCATCAATACTTCCGAATACTCCTCGGATTTGGTCTATACCCAAACATATTTTGAAAAGAGTAAAGAAAGAGTTTTCTGCCGTATATTGCCTTCAAACTGGATATACTTTCTGATGAGATGAATTATGAGGTCGTATTGGAGGTTTGACGTTCTTCTCCCTAGAGAAAGGCGATGTATCTACAATCTCATCATGTTGTTGAAGCTTTGAATAACCGTCTTTCCTACTCTCCTCCGTGTTCCCCAAATTACTATCCACTCATCTACCCTCTTCAGCATTGAGTTTTCACCTCCAAATAAACGCATGCTTCTCCGACTCCCACGTTTCGCAAACCTTCTCCTCTATATATTTCCCAACTTCTACTTGTTCCAATGAAGCGTTTCCACTTTCGAACTTTTTACTTTTATTATCGAACCCGTTTCGTTTTGACTGATCCTCATCAAAGTTCCGCAATAGTGAACAGAGAAATTAAATAGGACCTTGTGGTCCTCTCTTACTCTATGACAGAGGTGATAGAACAATATTCCATTTAGTATATACAGTCGGTCATTTATTATGAAAAATTCAATTAATAACGTCTTTTGTGGGATTATGTAATTATGTATGTAGGCATTCTTCTTCTTAACTTAAATTATATAAATAGTTATTGTTCGCTTCCTGTTCAGAATGTGAGGCATCGAAAAATACAGAAAAACAGATCCAACGGATCTAAAAAGTAAAAACAATTTGAACAAAAATTGTATGTACTACAGACATTTTACAGTACAAACATACCATACCTATTAATGAGCATTTCCTTTAAACGTTTTTTAAATTTGACAATACTTTGTTCTGGGCCGAATAATGAAGAGTCTGAGTTATGAAGCCGTAAACTTTGTACAAAGTACGATTTACTAAATTGTTCAGTCCTGTGTATGGGGATCTGAAGAAGATGTCTGGCGTTACGCGTTCCGATATGATGCTCTTGAGACATAATTTTAATTTGTTAAAAAAATGTTTAGGCTTTTCATTCTTCAGAATCTTGAAAAGCATAGTTCCAATTCTTAATGTGCACTATTATCTTATTTTCAACGACTTATAGCAAGCATAATAGGGCGTAACATGTTCAAAATTGGAAAATTGAAAAATGAATCTTAAGCACGCGTTCTGCGCAACCTGTAGCTTTTCACACATTTCGTTGTTCATATCGCACAATAATCTAGAATAGGAAACAACAAGGACTGCACTAGTTTTTTCTTATATCTTGTGGAAAATGGTGTGCTAATCTTGCTGAAATTGCTATTTCTAATTCTATTACAAACACCTGCCACTCGATCCTTCCACTTCAACTCCCAGTTGACAAGCACACCAGAACGGACTATCCGGTTTTGTTAAGTAATTTTATATAGAAAGATTTTTTGTGGAACGCGTCTTTTATTTTTGATTAAAATTCGAAACACTGAAACCGTTGAATGTAAATAGTATAACAAGAAAGGACTTGGAGGCAATGGGAAGGGGTGTTAGGACAGTCAACACTAGAGGTGATTGGTTCGTAACCATGCTCTGCTACAATGCAACAAGTAGGTGATGGCGTGGAATAGTTCCATCTTCCAACAGCTGAGGCGATAAGCCGCAACACCCAAAGGATAGGGGACGAAGGATGAAAGGGGAACTACCCATAAAAATCCGTAGCAAGATGTATCTCTTGGAAAATAGATTTAGAACGACAGTCTAACAATCTCACCAATTCTTCAAATTTTTAGGGTGTAATGCAAATTAGACACAGAGTGTATTTACACTAAGCAGCGTAAATAGTCTAATGTTAAACTCCTATGCATTACGAGGTAATTGAGTTCGCGTAGCTCCCTGTTTCAGTGACTACGGGGGTAACAGTTCCCCGTTCAGGTTAACGACGAATATTGAGGATGGTTCACTAACCACGAGTACGTCTGCTGGATCGCCAAGTAAATCAACTTGAATTGCTGTCTACATATCGTGCAAGGCACCCTGTATTTGGTTAATGTACTATCTCTAGTACTAATTCAAAGTTTTCGTCAGGAGTGAGTCAGTTCAAGGCGGATTTCATTTGAAACCATGATATTTTCATATTTTTAAAATATTTCTCCATCTACTTTTCATGTAACCACTGAGCGAGTTTGAACTCTGGTTGAAAATATTACTTTACCAAGAGACAATAAATTCATACAGTTTTTTCATATTCTTTTATGTTTATGATTTTTTAATTCTACCCATATCTCTGTTGGGAGTTTTTCGTCAAAACTTGTTCAGTGGCTGTATTAAACACCTCTTGACAATATTTAGAAATATTGTCGAGAGGTGCTTATTACTCCTAACTTTTGAGGTTTTTCGGCTTCGGGAAAAATCTCGATTTATGAAAGGTTAACATTTTTCGAGGTATTTGATCCGTAGTTCGTAATTATTTCCTGTTGGTGAAATTTAAAATTGAGGTTTGATTATTCCTTATCTTTCATTCTTATCAGTCCTATACTTATATTAACTGCCCTATTATAGATACTTATAGAAGATAGATACTTCGTAAATGATCTTGTTTGTGACAAATGACTTGGGAGTTACTCCGAAATTGACATCACGACTCTGAAAACGTCAAGGTTTGGTTCCATTTAGATATAAAACTGTGATGTTCCAAAAGAAGTGCATCACTATCAATTTCCTTCCCTCAGAAATGGTTATCCACTGTTCGCAAAACCACAATTTTTGCAAAACCCGCATGCTGCCTAAACCGCTTTGAAAAGTAAAGTGCGACCAATTACAACATATGAGTTTAATATTTTTTGAATAATGCAAGATCGTTTGTGTCATTGTGCGGGTTGTTCGGTAACTTTTAGGTTCAGGAATTGCGATTATTTGCTATTAGTGAATTTCTATGGATCTGAAATCTATCCTATCCGATTTTTTGTCCAAAATTACAACACTAACCATAACAGCAAAAACATGGCGGGAACAGATTTTGCAGATTTTGAATCTACCCACCTTGAAACGTAATGACAAAGTTTGAGGAGGATTTATGAAAAATGTTTGTTCTTCGATTATAAGGGCTCATTATCTTATATATAAATCTCTTAGTTTAAGTATAAAGCTGCAGACGGCTTTTGAGCTTTTTGAGTGTTACAGATAATTCCCTGTCATCTTTGAGCGCTGAAATTTGGTACACAGCCTCATGAGATCAATGAGAGGGATTGGGATTGTGTCATATCAGCCGGCAGAGCGACAAAGCTAAATAATTCTCTCCTACCTTTAATATAGTTGAATAATTTAGAATAAATATTGAGATGTTATTTTCAGTACACTAACTGTTTCGTAATCGACTACTAGTAGTACTATTACTACTACTTTATTTTCCAGTGCATAAATAGTTCGGATGTGACGCTTAAAAGTGATGAATCAGGACGGGAGTGTTTTTTGTGAGGGACAGGAGTTTTCCGTCAAGGGCAGGAGGGCTTTCGGTCTAAGCATGGGACTGCCCCGAAGTAATGCCAAAAAGTAGTTCCGGGGCTGTTTTTCCCTGAGCTGAGGGCTCACAGAGGGGCTTTTAGTTGGTAGTTTCCTAAAGGTTGGGAGTCCAACAGTAGGCTGGGTTCCGAGCGGCCCAGCTTCTGCGTAACGCATTTTCCCCTCTGCCTCCTCCCTCCCAAAAAAAAACTACTTTCCTTTCCGGATCAGTTAGTTATCAACATCCAGCAATTGGGCTACTCTACGAACTGTTTAAACAGCATTCTCGGTTGTGTAGCCCATTGAACGACGCTATGTACCGTTTTAGTTGGCACGATTTGTTGGCGCAATCGTGTTCGATCGGATAACAACATCATAAACAACTTTGGGGGCGTCGAGGTAAAATTGATAGGCGCGTCTGAACCCCGGCCATCGGCGCTATCGGATTCCGATCCGATTTACGGACGAAATCGCGACAGGCAAAGAGGCGTTTGTGACTGGAAGGGGGTAGAAAACACGATGCCAATATACGCCGTCGGCTGACGGGCCCGTGGCAGGGGGCGGGTGAGGCCTTAATGGAGACGGATTTATCGGAAAGCGACATCTTTAATATCCGGGTGCGGTTAGCACACCGCGGCATTGAATGCCGCTCCAGTCCCTCATTTCCCTCCCAAAGTGAGTGAGAAGAAAAATTTCCTAAATACCCGTAAGTGAACTTTGAAAAAACAATAAACCTTCATGTAATAGATATGAGTAACTAATTGCTCTCCTTGAAACGATGATGTCAGTATATTATTGCTTCCGAATCTACTTACCGATGAATAGCTTGTTTAGGTTTCAAAAAATAAGAAGAGAGTTCTTCAGCAAGACCAAAATGTCTACTCCCATTTAAGGGTTTACACCTTTCAGAACGATATTCGTTTCTCGTCTCGTCTCCCTCTCTGTCTCCAACCCCCCCCCCCCCCCCCAAACACACTCTCCTATCGTCTGCTTTTAAAGTAGGGTCATATCCTTAAAAGTTGTGGTCTTTCTTTACTTCGTCGTATAACGACTGACGGAACTGCTACTTATTACTTGGAGTTAATATGGAAAAATATGACAGGTCAACATTTGATATAAGAAAAACACCAAAAACGCTATAGTGCTCTGGAGGTTTTTGAGGTCGTTGATTACGAAGAGTGGGTCGGTTAATCTTCATCACATCAGGTTCAACGTCATTTGGAGGTCAAAGTGACCGAATGCGACCGAAAAAATCTGAAAAAGTATGTGTATGGTCTTGAGATCCCTGAATACGATTCCGTAGTTTTTTTGTTTTGTTTTTTGTTTTGGCCTTTTGCCTTTGTTTAAGGTCAAATCAATATATTTCCACAAAAACATGCGCAAAATGTTTGCGCATGTTTTTAAGGCTTTTGAATCCTGTTTTGTAGGTTGTATGGCTAGAAGATTTTGATAAAGATCATATGAAGGTCTTTATAGGGTCATCTGAAGGTCAAAGTGACTTGATGCAACTTTAAAAAAATATATATTTACCAAACATTTCTGCACATGTTTCCGTGGAAATATGTTGATTTGACCTTGAAATTACCTTAGACAAAGGCAAAAAGCCAGAAAAACTACGGAATCGTATCCAGAGCCCTCAAAAACATACCCATGATTTTTTTCAGATTTTTTCGGTCGCATTAAGTCACTTTGACCTTCAGATGACCTTCAGATGACTCTAAAAAGACCTTCATATGATCTTTATTAACATCCTCTGGCCTTCAAAACTACAACATAGGATTCAGAGGCCTTAACAACATGCGCAAAATTTTTTCGCAGATATTTTCGTGGAAATATGAAAAGTCATTTTGACCTTCAAATGACCTTGAACCTGATGTGATGAAGGTTAACCAACCCACTCATCGTAATCAGCGACCTGAAAACCCCCCAGAGCACTATAGTGTTTTTCGTGTTTTTTCTTATACCAAATGTTGACTTGCATATTCAAACAAAACGTAACGTGTGGTTTTCTTTCCCCAATTAAATACAAAGAACACTCATGTGCGACAGAATGGGATATGACCTGGAGTCCGCTAGAAGATTCCGCCATCAATAAACAGGTAATTTAGAGCAGTGGCCAAATTATAATTATGCACCTTTGTTCAGTAACGATTTCGATTTGTTGGGTTCCTCTAACCCTGAAGCGGTTCCCATTGAATATCATCATAGTAGAATCAGTTACTCCCTCTTGCATGTGTTTATCTTTCCGTCTAAACTTTTACAATCGTTATCCAACTGGAATGAAACATACAGGGATTATCGCTCAGACATGACTCGCAAGTTAATTTATTGTTCAATAAGTTATGAAGCGGACATAGTTACTTGGCTGGAGTGGGAGGAAAAAATGAAAAATACGGCTCTGATATGTGCCTTAGACAGCTGAACGCGATGAATAATGTGCACGGCCTTTCTCGGCATTGATTTCACAACCTACTTTTCGCCCCATTAATTCACGTTTACCCACCCGCGGCTGTTGGTTACCCATCTACAACGGAGTCGTTCCCACTAAGATTAATCTATTTCCAACTCCTATCATCCGCCCGGAACTTAACCCCGGTGGATTTATACGTACGAGTAGAAACTGCGAGCGAATTGTACAGGAAGAGATGAATTAGGTTAGGTTGAAGATGAACTACGAAAGTCACTAATGACTTGGGTGAACAAAGTCTGCTATTGATCGCTTTATAATCTTTGGACTAATTGCGACACTTTCTCAGATCCTTTTCATATACAGATGCATCAAGGATTGTTATGATGTACTTGATCTGAACGATTGGTTAGGGAATCCACGTAGAGAGATCAATAATTAGTATTCAGAAAAAAATTGCAATTTATTACACAAGGATTTATGATATCTCATTATCCTATCATATTAAACATGGACTAATTTACAATGTGTAAATATAAATACACGAATGTAGGAACTACCTACAGAAAATCATTGATAGGAAAAAAACGCCGAGGCTTCGCGTTTATGTAATTGCGTCAATACAATCGAACAACAAAATTTTATAATAAACTCTGTTTTTTGAAAATAAAATTGGTTTTAAATAATGTCAGTTGATTTAATGGTGCTGGAAGTTCCTAGTTTGAGAGGTGTGAGGTTCAAGAAAAATTCGGTACGATTCGGAAACGATTACGCTCTACGACAGGAGCTACGGCAGTTCCAAAACGTTCCAAATGATTTTTGGCACCTCGACTGACTTTAGTATCAAAGAATTTCCAGAGGCTCTCGAATCTATTTCCTACAACTGATGAAAGGTAAAACTCACGTGATGTGTCCTTTATTCATTCTAAATTGTCCTTTTGGCTGCAACTATGCAGCAAATAAGTTGGATGTAAATTAATTGCTCCCAAAAAGAAAGGAAAATCACATAGACTATAAAATTTACATCTATTACAACAATATAAAGCAACTGATGCCAATCTGGTGGAAAAGATCCCAAAGATCTTTTCAGCCAAAGATGAACAATATCTCGTACGTAAGAAGTCACAGCAAATCGCCTCGAATCTTGTATTTAACCTTATGACAATTCCACTTCTGAATACAGTTCCTAAGGGACACACCGGTGTATGAGGTAGGTTATCCCTGACTGGCGAAGAGAGCGAAGAGCTTTAAATGATCTGAGTACTTTCATCCATCTCATTGACATGATATGTATCAATAACGAAGAGAAAAGTCCTTAGCTAAAATAGAAAATTATCTATTGAAAAACGCGATAGTAAACGTTTGTGCTTACAGTGTACCTGTAGAAGACGGAAGCTTCGTTTCTACTTACAGAAGATGAAACATTTGATTTCTCAAAATTCTATAATTTTGAACCATTTTGAATATAAGTAGGTATATCCTTTTCTCTGTGTGGTTGTCCGCAGATCCCAGTAACTAGCTTTATTCCTACAACCTTCACCCGATTTTGATGAAATTTGCAGGATTGAGTAGGTTAGGCTGTTGGTGTTCATCTAAGAGTTTTATCAGGTTCTAGCGGTCTGATCTCACTCAAATTCTCAAAGTAGTTGAGGGTGACATCAATGTCAACACGTTGGAACATTAGCGGCCACTGTGCGTGCGCTACGTGGAATCATTATAAAAAGCCTGTTTTTCTAGATTTTGATAATATTTTCAGGGAACTTGTAATTTACAATGTGTTTGCTTGCGAAAAGCATTGCGAATCAAAACATCACTCTGCGCATGCAAAAACGTGAAATCCTCAAATACAATTTCATAATTTCCTAATAATGCGAACTTGCTCAGAGTAGTAAGAATTTCATTTGAATCATCTCATATCAATTTTAATACGATAGCATCATTATTCTATCCTCTAGAATTAGCGCGACATACCCGCAATAAAGGTCGACTTCCTTCTTGAAAGTGATGAAGTCTTTTGGAACTTGCTTAATGGAATTTATGTCCCATAAATCGTTGTAGTAAGCTTGTTTCCTACATCTTTCAAAATTATTTAAAACATCTCAGTGATCTATACATGTTACCTTTACGAGGAACCTTTGTAGGAAACCCAACTTGAGATCCTTTTATCAACTCACAAAAGTTTTAGTAATTGCTTCGGTTACCTAGGTGGATGAGGATGGGAAGCAAAAAGGTAAAACTGGGTTGGGCTTCTCTACTTCGGATGTAGTCTGTTTTGTATCATCGCATAGCACAAACTGTTTCGACAACCTACGCCAGATGTTCCTCCGGAAACTCCCAGCTCTCAAGTGAAATTCGCGGTATTAGCTTCGCCGCCAAACCCTCCGTTTCTAATCAAAAGTTGGTAGCCAGGAACTCAGTAAGCACAACACAATATCCCTCTCCAGCCCTTCAATGTCGGTGCCTACCTACCCGCTCTCTACCGTAAACTCTTCTGATCATACATTTTGTGGAGGGATTCCATTCTCCGTCCAATTATGTTGCTGAGTGCACGAGGTGATTAATTTCCCTAGACAAGAGAGCGGTGACGCCATCATGATCCATAATTCATATTTTCTCATTTAGATACTAAGGGACTTACCTTGCTGTTATTTGTGGTGTAAAACGAAGCATAAGATTCTAGAGAGTTTGTATTAAAAACCATTTCAGTTCAAAAAGAATTAAATTCGAAAATTTCTCTACTTCTTCACATATATTACTTTCTTGATGCCTTGAAGGTGTTCAGTGTGGCATATGACGCTCATTTGATCTGTAGCATGTTTGTGTAGTTTGAATTAGCATTATTGCATTTATGAGTATTTACTTAATTAATTAGTACAATTTAGAACGAAATCAGCTTTTATAATCGCACTGGAATTCTCCTTCCATGAAATCGATTTTATTGCTGTTGTTGTACATAACTGTTGTTATAGACGAGATCTGCGGACTAGTGAAACATATGTGTTTAGGAGTTGCATTTTATGAAAGTAAAGTTTAGTTTGTTGCTGCCTACCAGTGGTGGCTCTGAAACCCAGGGGGTGCACCGAAACCGTAACGAACAACCACGAAGGGAGCGTGAGGCAAAAATTAGCTTTCCTCGCCCTCAACTCAGTTTCAACTACCAATATACAGAGGAATCTTGTCCGCTCTCTCAGCTTCAAATCGTGAAACAAACTACACAATCCTACTTACCTACTAAAGAACTTCACTAATAGGTACATGAATACCTAAAAATGAGGAAAATTTTGAAATGATTGTCGAACTTCAGAAAACCGTGTTTTGCAACAGTTGAAATTCTTATATGCCTAGCAAGAACCAACCATCAAGGGGGTAAAATCCCGATTCCATCTTTATCTTTAACCCAAGCCACATGATATGCTCCTGTTTAAGCTCTATGAAAATTTGCGCACTTCATTTCGGGTACTTTCATTGGTTCTTTGTTTGGACCCGGATCCAGAATCGGAATTATGTTCGGTTATGTAGAGTCGTTCCAAATTAAACTAAGTTGTGGAAATATGAAAAGAGCACCTTTGAGAAATTCAAAGGACAAAGCTGAGGGGGCCAACGGTTAATTTCATTCCTAGTCGATGTGCGGTGATGAACTTTAAAATGGAGCTTCTTTGAGTCACCTAGCGGTCAATTAAAAGGTATGAAGTCTAAATCAACTAAAGCACAGGTATGGGCAATTCTTCCCCACATGAATGTAGTAGTTGAAGCCTCTTTTTTCAACCAGTTTTTCAGAGAATGCCTGTAATAACATTTGTAAACTTTAAATACAATTCATCTTCAACGAAATTGAACAAAAATTTATTAAATGGGAAAAAACAGAAATATTTATTTGTTTTGCACAAAACAATTAAATTTACCAAGTGGCAGAATGATTTCTGTAATACTGGCTCAAGTTAAATCACAACAATGATGAAAAATATGAAATTAATCATTTAAATTTTTCCAATCAAGTTCCCAAATTACATCATTTTGAACAGTCAGTCTCACCGGTTGCACAAATCTCTCAAACCGGTTGCACAATTCTAGATTTACAGCCTGGTAACAACAAATGGCTACCCATAATAATGATTGATAACTAAACAGCCATTCGTTTCATAATTTCAATATATCTACAAAAACCCATAGAGTAGTCTGAACACATTTTTCTGAGTATGTGAGAACCACACATCGACCTTTCCTAACAAGCGGTTTTACATTCGTAACAATTTGTCGGAGTTATCCAATTTAGTGACGAACGTCAAAAATCACATTATAAGCTTCGAGGGGCAGTATTTTGGATGAATTGTTCCATGAAAAGCTGGAGGTATTCTCGTTTTGACGGAAACTCCTTCTCAGCTTGAGGTATCAGTAGTAGCACATAGAAGTGGAACCAAAGGTGTTGCCACAGCTGAAGTTCCCTGATTTTGCTCTGCATCAGTAGGGAGTGACAGTGATGCTGATGTGTAAGCTTCTTTTGTGTTTGATAAGGCAATGGACATCCTGAGGTTTTCATCAACGTTACGTTGAGGATTTTATTCGAATTTTGAAAAATCCACATTATCTACGAGCAAAGAGAATTAATCTCTCAACTTGAGGGGCTCATTGACGGGAACGATGAGTTAATTTGACTAAATTAACGGTGCTAACGGATGGTCAGTGCGGTAGATCATCCAATAGTGTATTGGAAATGGGGAGTCGAAATAGCCGTGCCTTACCTGTGTTACGAGATTAATTTTGACTCAACACTTTGCTTGTGAAGATTCGACAACCAGCATAACATTGAGGTGACATCCGAGGCGAAGCATAAGAGTTAGGTGACTTCCCTCTCTGTTACCGTGTGGTCCCTACACTAGAAAAAGCGCAGTCCGGCCTCATTTCGACTCCATTTTTCCATTTTAGAGTTGAAGCAAAATGAATGTACGAGGAATGGAAATACACTGATCCCAATCAAATTGAAGTGTAGAAATATGAACATGATGATGTACAGTTGATTGCGTCTAATGAACAAGTGATCTACACAGAAAGGGTATCGGATATAGGAATAACAAACCTTTTTATAATGATTTGCCGCGTTTTTTATTATACAACCTACCTGAACTAGCGTATTTTCCAGCCCGGCTGCACATCTTCATTCACCCTCACACTTTCCTGACTTTCCTCAATTTCCTTTCTGTACCATCTCCAACTCACACGAGTCTTCATATAAATCTCCTTGCCCCCACCCTTTCTAGCAAAACGCCCCTCTTACTCCCCTCGGGACCTGAGGAACGTACAACAAATTAGCGGCAGGGGACCTCGTCGGCCGGTCCTTTGTCAATATTAGACGAACTCAAGTAAATTAGGGGGGAAACACCTTGTCTCGGAGGCGGCTTCTCGGGAGCAAGGTCGGGTAGCCCGGGCGGTGGTGAGGGGTTAACTCCGTGTCATGGGGCGAGGGGGCGTAGTGAGGCAGTAACCTGGTTGAAGAGGGCGGGAAGCTGACTTCGTCTGAAACTTCCAAGAACTCGAGATCGTCGGAACCACCGGAGACCAATTCCTCTTAAATTAGCCCTTTTCGTCTTAATCAACAAAATAACTTTTGACTGTTGTGTTCGGCTCGGAAGGGGATCTTAGTTATTAGATTTATGCAACTAGATCTTTATTATCACAGAGTTTCCGAAGTTTCCGTATAATTCCCCTACAATCACAGATGATCCCCCCCTTCACCACTCTAGTCACTAGTATTATTTGTGAGACTTTGTCATCCACACGTGGTGAGCGAGAGAGAGAGAGAGAGAGAGAGAGAGTTTTATATTTTTTAAGCACAGTAAATCGAATTGTAATTACTACATGAGGTTTTGACAAAATATTAAAATTCAAATTTTTTAAAAGCACACTAAAAATATGAAATACAAAACTACGTAGAAATGTCAGTGGATTCCGATGAAAATTTTGCTTATTTCTTAATCGATTACGAACATTCATTCTTGGAGATGATGAATTACGAGTACAAATAAAATTGATCACACACAGAGATAAATTCGGAATCACCGGCAAACTTTCTTTGAAAATCTGTAAAACAAAAATTGCGTTCAAAATTATGGTTTTTGTCGACTTTGAGGCAGTTGGTGGGCAGTTTTGTAATATGAGAAGTTTTTGATAATATAATTATCGCCCTCGTTATGTGATTTGGACTGATAAAGGGTTAAAAATACGCAGTAAATTTGTTAAATACACATAATGGTTCAAAATTATCAGTTCATTTGATTGTACAGCACCGTCCGAGACGTCGTCTAGTAATGGATCTTGAGTCCCAACAATTATGTAAGAACTCAGGTCAGATTAATATTGTTAATAAGTTATTACTTGGTGCAATAAAGTCTTTTTTTTTAATTTGATTGTAAATTTCGTAGAGATGTGTGTTGACTCATCTTAATCTAGTAGTTGTTTGAGTGACGGCTATTTGTCGTTTGAAATATCATTAGCAGTGATAACCCGTTTGAATTTCTCAAGCCAACAGGCTCGTCGCGGTCTGATTCAGAATGGTGATCAAACGGCTCCGGATCGTTTGTTTGAGTCAAACAAATCATGGTGTAGTGAGCGACGCGGCAAGCAAATTAGACCGGTTGGTAGTTACTAACTTATTTACAAGTTGCGCGTCTCATGATCATAAGATCCTGTTCATTAATTTTGAACACTTTGATCTTGGCTCAAATTTAGTGTTAACAACATTACCTGTTGTTATTGTTATAGTACAATGTTTACATGATAATTCTAAATATTGTGATTAGGTATTGTTAGATTATTAACACCAGTCTAGTTGCTCCAAGCATTTATTCTTTGGTGACTGTGGTACGCGACTCCACCCCTTCAAGAGTATCTTGACTTGGTAATGCTGAATAGCATACATATACAAAATATTCAGTTCGTAGTAATAAATAAATTCGTACTAATAAATTTTATGTTTGGGAGGAGGGTTGCATTTTGAAGCGTGATCAAGAGTCAATTTCGGTTCCCTGTCTACTGGTTTGTTTGTTTGCCATGTAACTTTGAATGATACACCAGCTCGAGAGAGTTGTAGCAGCCCAACTCCCTTCTTGTGATCACCCACGTTATGTGGTCGATTGAAACAGAATACACATCATCCCCTTCATCGACACCTCCTATATCGATCATCCTACAGCTACTATAACCTGCTGCCTGGGTACCTCCTTTCGTCACTTTGTTTATCGGAATCTTTCCTCAAGACGATTTATTTTTCACGTTCCACCCTTATTCTTTACATCACTTCTCACAATGCCTCCAAAGAGTAGTGTTTGGAAATATTTCCGCAAAAACGACCAAAATGAAGCCACTTGCAACCGAAGTTAAAAAAGTTCGTTTTGTAAAAATTCAATTTTCATACAAATAAAAAATATTGTTTTTCAGTAACTGGTTTATTACTTGAGCCTTTCCATCTGCAATAGTAGGAAAATGTGTGTTTTTTCAGATTATCGGTGGTATCGCAGGTACCGATATTTTTCAGCGATATATATCGGAGTATCGGTACTTTTGAAATATCAATATTGGAGAGTATCGAGTATCGATACGTTATTTTAAATATCGTATCGAAAGAAGTATCGATATTTCCAAGTATCGTCCTGTCCCTAGGCACGGGAATGATAATCCATCAGCGACGCCAATTCACTCTTGTTGAAAATGTCAGAATCTAAAAGTATAACTACTGTAGTTGCAGATATTAGAACCAAACAGTTCAGCTGACCGAATAGATAACGCGACTCCTCCTGCAGTTTATTTATGAATCGGCATGGGTACGGAAAGAAAATTAAGCTACAAAGAAAGGGTAAATTAAGAAAATCTTACTGAGTTTCATGTATCGGCATTTGCCTTTATCAAAACGAAGGGTGGAACTGTATATATATGGAAACCCTGAGGCCTTGGTGATGTACCTCAATACCACGACTGGAACACTGAACGGAAACGATTCCAAGATTCAACCTACCTAGGAACTACAACGAGTCAGGATAAATATACGATTCCTCTCACGGTCTGGGGCCTGCAGCGGACGGGTCCTGCAAGTGGTATACATACGTCAATCAAGTGGAAAAGACGCCCGTCCGGACCTCGTCCGTCGATTTTCAAGTTGTTTTACCGGGTTGACAGAACCAATTCCTAGCGGCTAAAGTCCACTCCGGTTTCCCCTTGCCGAGAAACGGGAGATATTTTGACAAGTGTCCGGCGACCGGGGGTCAGCTGGAGGGTCACTCGAAAATTAATTTAAAGTCCCCGAGGAGGAGAAAGCGACCGTGTAATGGAATTAATCTGCAATTGTTTGCGAGGAACGGGGGTTCCTGCGTGGCCTTTGGTGCCCGTTAGAGCAGCGGTCTCGTCACAGGGTTAACCCTAAACACACAAACAGTCCAATCATTGTGGGTGATAGCCCCTTTACCCTTCTCCGATTCCTTATTGTCCCGGACTGTTCCCAAGAGCCCCACAATGGGTTGCTGTTCTCCCATTAATCTTAATCTGCTTTGCTCGTTATTCCACCACATGCTAATAGTTGTGTGATTTTGGAAAGTTGGAAATAGCGTGTATGAATTTTTCGAATTCAACGTTCCAGAACGACATGTAGGTAACTACTGGTAAATGCATTGATATGGTACAGCTGATCAACACTTCGATTCGATGTTCGATCATTCTGGAACAAAGTTGGTTAGTTGTTATTCCATCGCAAGCTGTGTGATGCTGGATAGTTAGAAATGCTGAGCCGATAATGCCTGCAACACCCAAAAGATATCCCTGAGCTGTAAGCTGTCAGGTTTATCCTCAAACGTTACAATAATTAAGAAGGGGGAACTATCTGTATCCATCACATGTACCAGAACTACATGTACAGATAGATGCATATCATTGAACTAATTTGTGTATTATTAGCATTTTTCGAGGAGAGGTTTAAAAGTTATTGCCCATTTCGAATATGGGACAGTACTAGGGAAAGGGACGTCAGCACAGTCATTGTTAGAGGATGAATGGCTCGCAAACAGGCTCTCCTACCACATAACAGGAAAGTGATGGAATGGAATACACCTTACAGGGGCTGATGCGGTAGCCTGCAACACCCATGGATATCCTTAAGCCTAAAAGGCGTCAGGTGTACGTTAGGAGTGGCAGTTTTTAACAATCGAGAATGGATCTATAGCTATCGCATGTTCCAAAACTATTTACACAGATCGATAACATGAAACTACAGATCAACACTTCAGTTTGTAATCAAAATATCTCTGGTGAATAATCAGGAACAAATATGGTTTGATTGTTATTCCACCCCAAGATGAGTGATAGTTAAAAATGTGATACTTGAATTTTTATAATTCACGTCCGCATACCACAAGTAAACAAATATCTTCTGAACTGCATAAATGAAGCACCATTTTTCATTTTATTCCCACCTTTAAATATAACCTCTTGTTAATTACAATTCTTCGTTTTTGTTAATTAAAGTAAAGTCATTTTTCTTGTCCTATTCACCCGATATCGATAAACGTTCGATGTTCGATACCTGATCACCTCATATGAGTTTCATCGCTGTCATAGAAAAAGCATGTGCTACGCAGGTGCTAATGGAAAATAATCGTATCAAACATAACTGATAGACTTTGTTCATTGACGAACAGCAAGACGTAATCTTCATTATTTACGTTTCATGCTCCGCTTTTACTATTTTCACCCAACTGTAAGAGTCAGCTATCAACAAATTCCTATTCACGGTCCTAGAAAGGTATGTGGCTCCAACTTTGTCAGACGTTTTTTACATTCTTGAAACATCTGGTGCGAGGCATCAATGTAGAAAGCTAGGGTACTGTTCAATTACAGGAATTTCAACACCACTGTGCAAGTTGAGGAGAAGGAAAACGAAGAGAACTTCATGACAGTGTCGTGGGTGATTAGAATGGGCCTTATACAAAATTAAAATCAAGAACCTTTATCACTCAACTTGACTTATGAATGATCCTTGATATTTTTGTGATCATATTAACACGCCCTACCATCAATCCAACAACGATGGAACTAACTATCAATCTCCCCTATCAATGCTCTCTAAGAAAATTCACGACCATATTGGTTGAAGTTTCCATTTTTTATTTTATTTATTTCTTGTTATCAAGAAATTGTAAACACGGAATCGAGAGTTTTAGATAGAGTTTCGAAACGAATAATCCAAGTAAAAATTTCAGTTTTGAAGTAGGCTTTTCAAAAAATCTTTGGACGAATATAATTAAGTTTGACTGCTTCGATACTGTTAAACATAAATATTGCCAACTTTTGTTGCAACCTAACTGTCCTCTGGACATTTTGTCAAGCATGAAGAGATCTTTGACATTATCAAAGATCATCGAAGATCATCTTTGATGATCTCATCTTTGAGATCATTGACAATATTTTGGGAATTATTAAAATAAAACCCTTTTTCCATTAAACAGATCATTAACCAATCTCAACTTAGTGGAACGGGAGTGGTAAAACATGTTTCTCTCGAAGAAAAAAAATCTCAAAATTAAGAGGTCTCTCAGCGTTGCACCCGTTTCTCGCCATGCTGTTTACCGCACTTTCCAATTAACTTTCAATCCTCAGAGGAAATTGGATCCCAAAGTAAAGAAATATTACGCCAAGAAAATGTTTAAAAACCATTACCCTCGAGGCTTGATCTCTTGAGGGCAGTTTTCGATCTTTCTACTTCTTTGATTTTGTTGAATCGCTCCCTTTTTCTCCTTTCTTGTATAACTACACCGAACTCCTCTACTTCTTTTTCCTTCCACGGCATTTTCTATTAATGTTCTTTTGAGACTTTCGAAGCACAAACGTCATTCTCAGATGAAACGAAGTGGTAGACGGTGAGAAATTTGTTAATCAATATTAGTCGGCACGAAGGCGTTTATATTGTTTGGATTCCAAATGTGAAAAAAGTACTTTATCTTGCCCATTTGCCTTAAATTGGCCGCGATATGTGAGTTCAAGCTTGGTCAACTTCTTTCCTGGGATTTAATCTTCATTCATTATGCAGTTCAATCCAAAATTTAAGAATCTCTTGAAGAAGTACCCTAACGCTCCCTCGTTACAGTAACCTTCCATTTGTACATCACAATTTCTTAATTTTCTATTTGCTTTCTCCTCCATAAATTCATTTATACGAATCCATTACTGATTCTAGGTCCCTCTACCATGGTATTTAATTCTTGGGTTTATGTTTCTAAACTGAAATAAAATAAAAAACTATTAACCGGACATGTATGAGCTTTATTTCTTTGTTTGTGATTTTTATCTATGACAGCAAAAAGTAGCAATCCAGCCAACTATTAGCTACTCCAGAACTTAGCACGTATGTCTAGAGGGTTTCATTCATCTAGTGGCCTAAACATATACTTCTGTTCGACTCCAGATGGTTCGCATTTTTGTTCACTCATATTGTCACATATATACAACTTGTAATGATCGATTCCTTCAGACAGATATATAACAGAGATGTCAATGTAACTCGACTGTATACACTTATGAATGATTAGATCCGAAAATATTGCTCTTCATAGCCACGATAAACTGAAATGTGGTAGATAGGATTTTTAATGTAAGCTCCAATGAGACAAGCTAACAAAAAAGCTGAAGGCCGCAAGATTTAAAGAATTAAATTCGATAGTTGCTTTTTAAATTGAACCATGAGTTTTATCGTTTCCTGCGAAATTGGATCAGTCTTCCAATTTGAATACATTGTTTTTGAAGTTTTTTACTATTGTAAGTGACATTTAATATTATCATGCTTGCCTAACTAAAATGAGCCCTTGTTACTTTACCGCCTATAGTAAACTCGTTAAACAGTCAGAAAGGTATGGAGGATGTAAGGAGAGAGAAAGCCAACTTGATGAAGCGAAGGGGATAAAATAGATTAATCTTTGCTAGCTCTCAAGTTTATCAAGGGCGTCGAGGAGCTAAACGCGTATTAATGGGCCGGCGAAAGGAGGAGCCGCGAAAATCCACGCGAAAGGGAGAGAAAGCGCTTTTCAGGCGTTCATTCACCGAAAAGTGGGAAGGAAGGAAGCAGCCTGAGATGTGGGGGGAGACGAAAGTTATACGCGGATGACGTGGTAGGTCCCAGCGCCTCACAATGGACCTCGTTCTGGAAGTTTTGGCCCCAACTTCCGCACGCCGATGGGGCAGGAGAACTTGTCCAACCGGACTGGACTGAATTCACTTGACAGGGCTGAATGAAAGGGTTGGCAAACGGAACGCAAATTATAGAGTTCTGAACGGTGTATAACAGATTCTTGGAAAGCATGTGAGGCACATCCTGAGCTTGGGGAGACATTAAATTGTAGAGGGTCCCTAATTCAAGCGTTGTGAGAGGTTTACACACTCATCTTGTGATTTCCCAGCGATGATTGCCCTACAAACAGTACACAGTACACCTCGAGCAGCTGTTTACGCACAGATCATAACTATTTCCAGTTCCTGAATGCAGATGGGTTAAGGGTAGTAGAGTGTGGTTTTTTTTACTTCCTTCTCTATGCATGCTCGTCCAAAATCTTAAAAGCTCTTATGCCAGATATTTGATATATCTATCCAATTCAGATGATTCTATTTCAATTTGATGGCTTAAAACATGAAGCTGTAGATAATAATTATGATCATAGTATGATCATCTGACCATCTATTGTTCGAATAACATTTGATATTATTAATTTTATGTTTCAGGTGGGTTGAAAACTAAGAGTTGGAAACCAGAATTGGTATGTAGCAAAAACAATATATTGGCAGATAATTTAACTGCATTATATTACTGTAACTAGTGCCATAAAATTCTTAATACGTTTACTGAAACTATTCATCAGTTTTTAAATGGCTTCGTAATTGGAAGTGGATTAATCAACAATTTCGGCTTCGTTCAACTTCAATAACAATAATTTCATCCTAAAAAACCTAATTATCCCACATGTTAATCAAAAAATAAATCACTTGCTATTTAACCGTGAAGGCGTCTACTTCTACTTATTCGTAAGAGATAATTTTCTCAGGTAAACGTTGTTAGTTTGTCGTTAGTCATTTTCTTGGGTTTGTTCGTGGGACGTTTGCGTTTTGTTAACACTTTTTTTTACGACAGTTCCTGAAATTAAATATCTGGCGACCCTGCCAGGATCAGTCTGCATAATTTGTTTTAGATTGTGCAAGAAAGTGCCCGACGTTCCATGGCTCCGAGAAAATGGTTGGAGGTCCAAAGATCGCAAGCGAGACGAGCATTTACCAACATGGCCAAAGAACTCGAGGATGCTATTGGTGATGAAGAGGCCTCACTCGAAGTTATTATGGCCTTGAAACGCAAGTTGGATAGCAAGCGGGAGCAACTCACTGCACTGGACTCGCAGATAAGTGAGGTTTTAATGAAATTAGAGGAGACCCCCGAAAATGAAGAACTCATGCACAAAGAGTTGGATCTGGTTGACCAGTATGTTAATAGGTGGCATGATGTAATGATCAAGTTTGAGTTTCGGATGCAAGAAAGAGGCGTAGGTTCAACTCATTCCATTCATAGTAACGATGGTTCATGTCAGGAGGAGAGAGGGATGAGAGACCTAAAATTTACTTATAAGCTACCGAAACTAGAATTAGTTAAATTTGATGGCGATGTTCGGAACTGGATAGGATTTTGGACGATTTATCAAAAGATTCATGTCAATCCTGATATTCCTCTCGAGGACAAGTTCCAATATTTGATTCAATCTATGGAAAAGAAATCTCCTGCAGCAGACTTGGTAGCCAAGTATCCTCCATCGGCTGAAAATTATAGCAAAGCAATCGAACAACTGAAAGCCAGATTCGCTAGGGACGAATTATTAATTCAAGTTTATGTTAGGGAATTGCTGCAATTAGTTTTGCATCAGAATACGGAATTGCTACCGCTTACTAAACTCTATGACAAACTAGAATCGTATTTGCAGGCATTAGCTACTCTCGGAGTGACCACTGACAAATACGCTGCCATGCTATACCCTCTTGTTGAGTCTGCAATCCCTGAAGAGACACTGAAGGCCTGGGAGAGATCAAGGATCAGCAGCTCTTATGAAGCAGATGCCACAGATAGCCTGTTGGAACCACTGTTGACTTTTCTACGGAAAGAGGTAGAAAGTGAAGAAAGGCTTGCATTGGCACGGGGAACTTTGAGATCAGCCGATAAAAGTAAGAGTCGATTTAAGAATAGTACTCCGACCGCTGCAATACCGACTTCTAGTTCTTTCCTGGTAGCAGACACAAAAGATTCGGAAAAATGGTGTTGTTTCTGTAGTCAACCCACTCATGAAACCGCCATATGTACAGCCGTATCAGAATGTGATTTGCCAGGAAAAAAGGAGAAATTGAAAAAAAGCCGTGCTTGCTTTATATGTTTGAGACGAGGTCACTCCAGTAGTTCTTGCAAATCGCATCCAAAATGTCTGCTGTGTAAAAAACGTCATCATACAATAATGTGTAGAAAACTAGAGGATATGAGAGCAGAAGCTAGTGTAACGAAAGAAGAGCAAAAATCAAATGAATCTCTCCTAACTCAATCAAAGATGCCGACGGTCTTACAAACATTGGTTGTGCGTGCATGCAATGGGAGGAAGAGTGCTCTGGTTCGTGCTCTCATTGACTCCGGTTCTCAGAGATCGTATATTGTTGACGAACTAGCTGACACGCTAGGCTTACTCCCGTTCAAGGAAGAAGTGGTGGGGCACAGTCTGTTTGGGGGCCTGGAAACAAAACGATTGCCTCATAGAATTTTTAGGTTAACTATAGAAGCCCTGAATAATGATTTTAGCTTCCAAATTTCCGTATTAGACCAGAATAAAATCTGCAGTAACATTCCAACGGTCAATACTCCTGAAATTCGAAAACTCTTGAAATCTAAAAATATCCAGTTATCGGATACTAGCGAGTTTTCACAACAAGAAATAACACTCTTGTTGGGAGCTGATGTACTGGGGAAGATTATGACTCCAGAATTTAAAGAGATTGCGGACAACCTCGTAGCTATAAATACGAAGTTAGGTTGGACGTTGATGGGTCAGATAGAAACCTTTAAGTCGAATGTTGTATTATCAAATCTTAATCTAGAAACAATCGAACTTGCAAACCTTTGGCGTCTAGATGTTCTTGGTATAAATGATCCAGCGGAAGTCAAATCTCGACAGGAGAAGGAGAAATTTGTTTTGGAGCACTTTTACCAGACCTATAGTACCGATGAGGATGGCCGGTTCATAGTTAATCTCCCATGGGACGAAGGACATCCGGAACTTTTGGACAATCGGGAAAACGCGGAGCGACGTCTCATTACCGTGACGAAAAAATTGAAATCTCAATCGGAGGTGGCCATGCAAGCGTATGACCAGGTTTTCCGTGATTGGTTAGAGTTAGGTATCATTGAAAGGGTTCCCGAGGAAAAATTAGGGCAACGGAAAAAATGTCACTACCTCCCCCATCGACCAGTGTACAAAGAAGATAGTGCAACAACAAAAATTCGTCCTGTTTTTGACGCGTCCGCGAAGGATTTCAACGGGAATAGTCTGAACTCTTGTCTGGAAAAAGGTCCCAATTGGTTAGAACTAATTCCTCTTATAATTACCGGATTTCGTCGAGACAAAATTGGGGTTACCGCGGACATTGCTAAAGCCTTTCTTCAAATTAAGCTTTCAGAGGCCGACAAGGATTTCGTACGCTTCATCTGGTATGAAGATTGGCGCGCTCAAAAATTGGTTCATTACAGACATTGTAGGGTCGTATTTGGGTTGAAACCGAGTCCCTTTCTTTTGAACGCAGTCATAAAAGTGGTGTTGGATAAAGCCCCTGAACATTTGAGCGAAACCGCTAATAAACTTAAACCGGCTTTTTATATGGATAATGCTGTCACCTCTGTAGAAAATAAAGCGGCCTTGGACAAGTTTATGTCGGAATCTCGATGTTTAATGGCCGATGCTAAATTTGATTTACGTTGTTGGCGCTACAGTGGAATGGAAGCTGATCCGAAGGGGACAGCTCCAATTTCTATTTTAGGATTGATGTGGAATTTCTCCAATGATTTCATGTATTGTAATTTAAAAGCGCTAACTCAGCTTACAGTACCTCTGACTAAAAGGGGGTTGCTCTCTGTAGCTCAACGGCTTTTTGATCCAATCGGGTTCACTTGTCCTGTTAGTGTCGTACCAAAATCGCTCCTCCAAAGAGCCTGGAAAGATGGGATAGGGTGGGATAAGAAATTACCACCAGATATCGTAAATGAATTTTCTGAGTGGTTAAGAGAAATTAATTTGTTAAACTTTTGCCAGATTCCGAGAGCGTTAACTGATTTGCCATTGAATGAAGCCTGCAGCATAAGCATACATGTATTTTCAGATGCAAGTCAGATCGCCTATGCTTGCTGTATTTTTCTGCGGGCTGAGTTCCCAAATAATCATATATCATTACGATTAATTTGTGCTAAGTCCCGGATCGCTCCCGTCAAACCTTTGACAATACCCAGACTTGAGTTGATTGGAGCTCTTGTGGCTACAAGACTGTTTAACCAAATTGAACCATCCTTGAACCTTCCCGATAGCCAGATCTATTTTTGGACGGACTCCGGTAGTACTGGCTTGGATCAAGAACGAGGAAAATTGGAGTGTATTCGTTCGAAACCGCGCAAACGAAATTAGGAGGCATTACAATCCTAATTGCTGGAGACATGTTCCTGGGCGATTGAATCCAGCGGATCTACCGTCAAGGGGCTGTAACCCTGGGGAGTTAGTGTCGAGTAGATGGTGGGAGGGCCCGGAATGGCTGCATGGACACGAAAGTTCTTGGCCCCATGAAAATTTTGTTATTCCCCAAGATGAAGTGGATAGGGAACGGACCAAAACTGTCGTTTCTGCTGTAACAACAGAAACTTCGTTTTTTAGTGAATGTTTTGCGGGGATTAGCAAATATTGGAAAATTCTTCGAGTAGTTGTTTGGTTATTAAGGTGGATCCCCAAAAACGCTTCAGCATCGAGATCAAGATGTATTTCGAAGGAGGATATCAGCGATGCGGAATTGCGGGTTATAAAAATCATTCAACGTGAAGTTTTTCAAAGAATTGTTCCAAAACAAATGAATAAATTGGCTATTTTTACTGATGAGCGAGGATTGTTACGTGTGAAAACTAAACTCGACAATGCGGATTTGAGTGATAATTGTAAATATCCGATAGTACTACCCTCAAACCATTTAATTGTGCACAAGTTCATCATGTTCGCACACTTACAGCACAATCATGCTGGCGTTAGTACACTGCTTTGTCTGCTGAGAGAGGAGTACTGGATACTCAAAGGGCGGAGAACTGTAAAATCAGTGATTTCTCGTTGCATCCAGTGTTTACGGGAAAGTTCTAAACCCTTAGAACCTCCATTCGCGCCCCTACCGGCTAATCGGGTCAGAACAGTCGGAGTTTTTGAAACGGCAGGGGTGGATCTAGCTGGGCCCCTGATACTACGAGGAGGGAAGAAAGCTTGGGTGGTGTTATTCACTTGCGCAGTCTTCCGCGCGGTACACCTTGAAGTAACGGATTCCCTTTCCTCATCCTCCTTCCTAATGGCACTTCGTAGGTTCATTGCGCGTAGAGGGAGGGTAAGTACCTTGTATTCGGACAATGCAACAAACTTTGTTGGGGCAAATAACGCTTTAAGAGAATTAGATTGGGGAAAAATCGAAGAAGAGACCAATCTTAAACGAATCAAGTGGGTATTCATTCCACCTTCTGCACCCTGGTGGGGAGGATGGTGGGAGCGGTTAATCGGTTTGTTAAAAGGATTGCTGCGAAGAAATTTAGGTAAGTCGTCAGTTACGTACGAAGAGCTTATCACGCTAATGTGCGACTGTGAAGCCACGCTAAACGAACGACCGCTAACCTATGTTGCAGATGATCCTGAATTCATCCCCCTCACCCCAGCTTCCTTTTTAAGGGACATCCCATCGGGAGACGTAACGGATATCGACATGGTCGATCAAGATTTTCTAAGGAAGAGAATGGCCCACCTCCAGAAGCTGAGAGAGAATCTGAGATCAAGATTCAAGAAGGAATATCTCGCACTTCTCGTTCATAGAGGAAGAAGGAAAAATCAAGACTTGAAGTTTGGAGAAGTCGTACTTATTGGTTCGGACAACAATAAGCGAGTAAACTGGCCAATTGGAAAAGTCCTGGAAACCTTGACTGGTCCTGATGGACACACGAGAGTGGTCAGGTTGAAGACAGCCAATGGAGAAATCGTTCGTCCGCTCCAAAGATTATACCCCCTAGAACTTAGAAAGCAAGATCAGCTTGAACTAAAGAATGCCATACCACCCCAAGATCTTGAAAAAGCAGGAAGTTCAAGTGGGTCAGACGAGGAACACTCTCCAGCAAAGGAGATGAGGACAAGAAGTGGGCGGATAGTTCACACACCAAACCGTCTGAAGTATTAAAAGATGTTGTAATGTAATCCATGCATTACAACAGGTGGGAGGATGTGCGAAATGGCTTCGTAATTGGAAGTGGATTAATCAACAATTTCGGCTTCGTTCAACTTCAATAACAATAATTTCATCCTAAAAAACCTAATTATCCCACATGTTAATCAAAAAATAAATCACTTGCTATTTAACCGTGAAGGCGTCTACTTCTACTTATTCGTAAGAGATAATTTTCTCAGGTAAACGTTGTTAGTTTGTCGTTAGTCATTTTCTTGGGTTTGTTCGTGGGACGTTTGCGTTTTGTTAACACTTTTCTTTACGACAGTTCCTGAACAATTTTGGGATGTTTTCACCAACATGACAAATGACAATTCGGACTTTCAACAGAGATTCTTCCAATACTACTGTACTTTTTGAGGGTTTTAAAAATGCAGCGTGATACGGCCTTCCATGAGAAAAAGAGGATAGAAAAAAAATTCGGGATCTAACATAATAGATGAGCAATTAGATCCATTGAAATGACATTGAATAAACGTAGGAACCTGTTCTTAGATGTTCTCGCTCGATCAGAAAACACACCACCTATCGTTCAGGGCGAATAAAGGGTGTACCCGCTTGCTTGTGTGTCACTGCTACCATCAAAAATGAACTTCCTCGAAAATCCCCGTTTTGTTCCCTCTGAAATACATTCTTTTGAAACATGCCAATGACCCTAGACTAGAGGGAACTGACTAAAGTGCAGTACTAGAACACCAGAACATGAAGCAGGGGTCGAAAAACCATTGACAGCTGCTCTCCAGATGTAACTAAACACCAGAGAATTTCCATGTCATTTTAAATCTCAGCTAGAATATTCTGAAAACCAACTCGAAATCGGGAGCCTCGATACAGTTGCAGGTTACGACAATGACAAATCAGAGTTTCTCAACCCTAAAAAACTTGGAAAGTATATTAGCTTCCGAGGGTTTTCTATTGGTCAATGCAGTACTCAAGAAATGAATGCAGGGGAAAGAGTTGACAGTCAGACGATTTTGAACGGCACAGGAAGGGCCCGTAGTTTGAGAATCATCCACCTACATTGTAGGTTGTACAAGTTCATCTGTTAGTTGTTGATGTTCTCAGACGAATTACATGAGCGTAGGTGATTTACCATTTCTCATACTTTGACATGAGGATCTGATAACGAAATAGTAAGCCTGTATAAGATATGAAACACACGAAGATACTGACTAAAACGAAACTAAAACTGACCAAGGTGGTCTGAAATCTAAAGTCCAAATTTTGATTTGCGCGAGAAGTAATTTCCTTTAGCGTGAGGGGAACCAATTCTTCCGCGTAAAGCAGGTGGACTTGGAAACAGTAGTGATTAGGACGGCGCAATGGTTATACCATACCCGCAAGACCGTCAGGTCTTGAAGGAGGGGTAGGTCTAGCCCCTTGTTGGCCCAGATTTCCAAACACAGAAAATCGGAGGTAATTATTTCACTTTCGGAATTTCAATATTACCTATTCTCCAAAACCTAACTCTCCATTCTCATATTTTATTTTGGACATTCTGAACAACTTTCGTGACGTGGCTCTGTGGTAGATAGATGAAAATCCAAATCTTCGAGCTTGATGTCTAATTTGTTGTGCCTTCCAGCTTGTGTGAGCCTGATGTTTTTGCAGCAAATACATTCTCCCAATTTTCCGTTTCTTGATTGAGTGTGTATATTTAGTGTTTCCTCTACTAAAAGTGCGTTTTCGTTATTATTCCATTTAGGGATTTGTAGTGTGAATCTAGTAGGTCCCTGATACTATAGTTGATTTTTTCCCTCTCATCAGCTTAAAATGGATCCTTTAGAATCATTCTACAGATGAATATATTCACATTTAGTTGGGCAAACAAGGTTCTTCATGTACTCTTTGTAACTTGCGACCTGATTTCTAATGTTATAGCATCATGCCATGGATAACTGTATGTTATATGTGATTCTGTATGTTCGTTCCCAGTCATAAATGGTATGAACAAGTTACCACTCCGTGCAAAAAGATTTTTCCCTCTTGGTGGTCCCCTACTATCTGTTTCGCTTTTTCTTATTGACTTTTAATCTTGGTACTCCTGCTTTTTTCAAGTTTTTGTTCTTCTAAATTTAGTTTTATTTGTTGTCGCTCTTGAAAGATTATGTTCTCAAGTTGCAGCTTTCGGGAGAATTTAATCAGGAGTGGACTCATTATTTTCAATACGTAACGGAACTTTACCTGTTCAAAGTTTTAAGTACAAAATGCTTGTTTTAAGCTTAGAAGATAAACATCAATACCGATACATAATGATAAGATATATCTTTAAAACATTCTCTAATGGTATTAATGATTTCAATTTAATTTGAAGGTTCGTATTTGCTAAGCCTGCGAAATAACTTTTCGTAGCTATTCTCAAGAACTACTGGATCAGGGTTTACAAAAATGTAAAACAAATACTAAATATAAAAATGAGAACTATAATTAGAAAAACGGCAACGAAAACACTTTTTTTTATGAAAGGGTGATTGTTTTTTGAGATTAACGTATTAATTCATTTAAATAATAGAATAACACCATCCGAGTAGCCCTAATTGCATCTATTAGGCCTTCAATGAAATTTCAGATTCTAGCTTTAATGTCCCTTGTCAATCACTTGGCAGGAATCATTCTTATTGTAATTTTTAAATTTATTGTTATTTTTTGGTGCCTACGTATTCAACTGTAGACCCGTAAACTGCATGGACGTGCTTTATGGAAATAATAAATCTTGTTTAAGCATTCGCAGCATCTACTTCAAATACAATACAAGGCAACGTTTATATAAGAATACATATAACCTTCCCTGAACCTTTCAGTCTATATCGAAACTCCTATACGTATACAGAAAACTCCTATACGTCTACAAAACCAACTTCTGACGCAATAGCGAAGACCTTGAACTTTTGCGGTATAAAAGAAGCCCAACCAGCGCTCGAGTGAGGTTTTAGGCTAACGCTGCAAGCCGTCCCGCTCTAAAACCCGGCCAAACAATCGCTTAAATCCCAACCATCCCCTTGGTGTAGGTGTTACTAATCCTCCGTCATAGAAGGCATTTCTACCGCGAATCTTCTATATACAGCCGCTATAAGCTCGAATCCCGCAGCTTGGCACCTCCCTTAGACTACAACGCAAAACGCTCGGAGAATAAATGCCCATCCCTTGTCCCGCCTCAAATCCCACTAACCCATCCCTTCTCTTCTAGTAACAAGGACATCATGCAGATACTATTACCACCCAACTGAAATGTTTCAACAAATTTTAATTTTCAAGTTGGGTAGGTAATA
Source organism: Creontiades dilutus (assembly GCA_031894815.1). Taxonomy (NCBI): domain Eukaryota; kingdom Metazoa; phylum Arthropoda; class Insecta; order Hemiptera; family Miridae; genus Creontiades; species Creontiades dilutus. The sequence goes on along the minus strand of JAVIWC010006631.1, from coordinate 821,238 downwards.
TTCATGTGATTAAGGTAATTAAAAATTATGTTCCACTATTCCTTCTCTTCTAGTAACAAGGACATCATGCAGATACTATTACCATCCAACTGAGATGTTTCAACAAATTTTAATTTTCAAGTTGGGTAGGTAATATTCATGTGACCAAAGTAATTAAAAGTTATGTTCCACTAACGTAACACCATTACTTTAGTGTGTAGATTCCAAATTTGTAATGTCCTGCCATGCTGGCCATTAAAGGCCTACAATCATTAGAAGCCCGCAGAATTAATTAAAAACTCGCTGGACCTAATACTTGCTGCTTGAAGCCTGCGTCTAAAAAAATGAAAACCGTGGAACATGCTGTAGCCATGCTATCATGACTGAAACATTCAGCAGTTCACTGAATAATTCTTCGGATATTTCCACGACGCTAAATATGACGTGTGTTGACGGTGTGTGGACGACTGGAGGTAGACTGATGATCGCAATAATAGCATTTGAAACATTTAAGATGATTACTGACTACTTCTTTTAGTTGTCGTTTGATTCGATATTAACTATACGATGTAGGTTAATTGACTAACTCACGGTACTTGAGTACATGAAAATGAAATTCTTTATAGCTAACCAAACTATATAGGATAATGGTTTACAAAAAGTTGAAAAAAATATTTAAATAATAATAATAATAATAATATACGATGTAGGTAGTTTTTTACTCAGGTGAACGTCTACGATAACCAACGTTACAGCCAAGTGACAACAAAACAAGCGGCATCGTTAACTACATATATTAATAACATGAATAAAATTGAATTACGACATAAATACTAGCAAGTACGCAAAATCTGCGTGATAAATCGAGAGCTTTCCAACGCATGGAAAACCATTTTTGTCCGTCGAAAACTGAACAACTTTCATTTCCCTAGCAACGGCTTGGTTGTACGAGAAAATCATCAGACAAATTTCGTGACACATCCGCATCACCTTTGTCGGCTAGTTAGTCAAAGGCTGAAGCATATTAAATGCTAAAATCTAGTTGGTCCTAACTTCTAGCATGCCCAATCGACTCAAATAAATAGATACTACTGCTCAAGAACTAGTAAAACACGTGGGTTTTCGGGGTTTACCTGACATAGGGAAGTGGGTTATCATTTCCTGCTAATTCCAATTGCAGTTACATTAGGATGCATGCGTTTCAACATGAAAGTTTTAGTTGAATTTGCACTTTCGTTCGGCTGTGTAAGCCGTTCTCTTACAATCAACCAACATATTTTATATAAACAGACAAAGATAATAATGAACAATAATCAGTAATACTTTTAAAAAAAAAGGAATGAGACTGAAGAACCTACTTGAAACTCTACTCGCAATCAACCCAAAAAAAAGTTTACTGAGTCGGATGAGCAGTTTGTTTACCCCCCTCACTTTTTTGACGTGGACGAACACAATTAGTATAAAAACAAACTACAGTAATACAAGCTAATGTAAGATACAGGGCTATCATTTGTGTTTGAGCATCCGTCTAAATCAGGTACACACCGCAGCGAAGGGCTCAACATTTCATCAAAGTAAACTGAGAGCCAGTCAATCCTGATGTTTTTTGAAATGAATTAACTATGCGTTTTCATGCTACTCAAAAGAAAATACTATTCAATACAAAGAGGAAGAATGGGAATTGTTAATAGACATCAAAAAGTAGAAAAACAAATTCCAAAAGAGAAAACTGCCACTGTTTTCAATACATTGATGAAGCCAAAATCTGTTGAGAGAATTCACGAATTTCTTTTCCAATATTTCAACGAAGTTGAGCCATAGGTTTATCAAGATACGCATTTCCTTTAATGTAACCCAGTTTGGGAGGATATGCAATGTCAGTGTGAAGAGAAATTAACCTGCCACCAAATAATCTTTCGGGAACAATAGTGATGTGAGGGCACTTGAGGCAAACCTCTTGACGGTTATGAAATGTACTTATCCATCTATGAGCTATCACTCACAAACTCTTTAAAGTGTATCAAAAGCGTACAGTTGCGCATTACAAGGATTCTCCAATGACCCACAGACAGACAGAAGGCATAAACAAGACCGAAATCAGTCAGCAAGCTCTAAAAAGGGGGCAATTTTGATTTCGGAGGAAAATACTTTGTTCGCCTTTTGCAGCAACACAAAGCTTGCAGACTTCTTACTCCAGGTGCTGAAGATTCAGAAAAAACATCATAGCCATCCACATTCCTCATTCCTGAAAAAACAACGTGTATTGAAGTCAGGCTAGGTAAATATGTTATTCATTTTAGTATCATTTGCAGCGTGTGGCATCACCAATTACATGTAATGAGATTGGATTTTAGGTACTTACCGATTCACAAGGATGTGGATGTGGATCGGTATGAGGTATGAATGGGGAACGATTTACCGATTTTCAAAAAAATCGATTTCTATTGGTGAAACAATCAATTTTTTCAATACATACTCTTGTTGTCGATTTTTATATGAATCAATTCTTTGACAATGATTTGTTGAAAAAACGGCAGTTTTTCCCAAAAGGAAAATTTATTTTTGATCCTCAATCATAATATATATTAAATCACTGTACAAGTGAGTCATACACCCATACAAAAAATAAGTTGTTTTTCCTAGAAATAAGACACCTTTTCCAGTTTCAATTTTTTCAAAACAACGAAAAATGAATAAAAAATAGGAATCAATTTTATGAAAAATCAAGTTTATTTTTAGAAAAATTGATTTAGGTTTCAATTTTGAATTAAAAAAAAATCAATTTCCCATCTTTACAACCTTATTAACTTGAACTTGAACATGCTACTATCATTATTATCATTACGACAATTATTCAAAAAAATAGTATCTTATTAGAAAAATAATAACTTTTTAATACCCGATTTTTAATACGGTTTTATAAAAAATCGATACGTTTGTGACCATTTTTCAGTAAATCGCTCTTTTGGATTCGAATTTGAACCGATTGAAAAAAATCGATTTTTGAGTATCGATTTCCCATCCTTAGTATGAGGATGGTTATTGAAACCCGTGGCCGATGCGGATGTACGGTTGTTACTTTTATCCATCCTACTTCTCAAGCGATTTCATGGTATCCTATGCCAACCCTACCCCACCCTCTTTTTGCGAATCTCGCTAGATGAAAAAAAGAAGCCAGTTCAACCCTGTGTTAACAGCCATCCCCTCACCCTCGTACAAATACATCCGCGAGATCTTGTAAGCACGTATTCTCTCACCTACACGCTCTCACCATTCGTGTCCTTTCGCCGTCAGTACAACTTCAAAGCTTTGTCACGTTTCCCGGCTCCAAACGAAGGGGCTGAGAGGCTCGTAACGTTGTTTCCCTTCCATCGAATCGCCGGTCTATTTGGGGGCGAGAGCGTCAAGATTTTCGCCCAAACACCGATCGTCAAATCATGGGGACGTCACAAGCCCTCATTATGTCCCTAACTCTCTGGAACGGGAAAAGTTCAGGTTTTCATTTCTGTATTAGATAATTCAAAAATTATATTTTATAAAGGATTTCAAGTTGGTGGTGGGACATAAGCTCTTTGCATCCATAACATGAATGCACACATTTTGAAAAACTGTTGAACTCAATGCATGCTGCGATGACAAAAGGTTCACACAAGCTCAGCAGCTACTATTGGTGCGATCTCGATTAAACTCATATGGCGTTATGTAATAGTCAATTTTCATTTACCCATTTGACAGAAGAAATCTTTTACTTGCGGTATCATTGTATCCTATCTCATCATTGCAGTCGGGCTTAGTAAGGGGTGCCGTGTTCCTCCTTGTAAGCCCTTCTTCAACATAAAATGGAAGCGGCCATTCCGATTTAATAGGAAAACAAATTTTCATCTCAGTTTTCTCTACCCCGTAGACTGCAAGGCCACAATGAGTCAAGGATGTAGTGTATTTTGCGGTATTCCCCTTCTTGCAGTTGTTTTCCCTTTCTTTAACTGCCTCTTTACAAGCGAGCGAAATGTATTCATCCGGAAAGAGAAAACGGTTTATTCTATTCTAAATGTAAACCAGAACAACCCACCGTGATCAGAACAGCTAACGAGAAAAGTGAGCTTACGAGAGATTCCCGCCAGAGTTATCCAAGAAAAACGTCTCTGTGGTTAATCCTCGCGGGGGCACTGAACGCTGTTTTTGCCTAACTTACTACTTTAGGCCCGGTATAGTTTCCTTTAACTCCGAAACTCCGGGCTTACCTAACTCACTGCTTGAGTCCATCGATGTGAAAAGGAAGAGAAACCGTTGGAGGGAGCTCAACCTTAATCCGCGGTCACCTCGTGGAATGTAGATGGTAATCCAGGGAAATCCGGACGCTCGAATAATGGATTTTAAATGACTCCCATCTATTCAACTGCTTAAACTTTTTTGGTTTAAGATTCAGTGTTATCGTTTGTTGTTGTCGTTTTTCGTCTTGAGAAATTTTCAGTTACAGATAGCCCAAACATTTTGCATCAAATCCTGTTCTGTATTCTATAGATCTGTAGACCTTCATCATTAAATCACATAACCCGATGAAAATATGACATTTTACAGGTACGTGAATTGATGTGCAGAGAGTGGGTTCAGTACTGACAAATCAATTTATCACTCTGCACACGTTCAAACGTAAAATTCACATAGCATTGTGTTCTACTGGTTCGATCGCTATTAAAATGTTCAAGGTTGTCCCAACTTGTTTTCCCCTTTTAGCTTGAATTCCTTCATATTGGTGATACCAGTCAAACTAGGAACCTTGAAAAGCTTACAACATAAATTAGTAACTGTAACATTACAGTGCTTACAGTTTAGTAGATCAGACTATTTGAATTCCTTCGCCCTGTCCTTGGAATCAAAATCAAGTGAACACTGACCAAGTAATGCACATTCCAAGGATTGACTACTTATACTTACACTTACGCTTACATACTACTTACTTATATTTACTACTTCACACGTCGCAAGAATGCATGGATAACAATTCATTGAATTGCAATATAAAGCTTATAGAATCATTAGGGCGTGTTATTGAACTATATAATATCAAGTTCGTATGAATAAGAAGCGAAAAATTCAACCTGAATCAAGGTCTATAAGAATCACCTTCAAGCCCTTTCATGTCTGTACCCGTTCAGCTTTTCAAAATGCTTTAAGGGATCTGTAATGTTTGTATGTACCCTTATTTCAATATCTTTCCCTCTAAGCGCTTTGTTAACAAAATATTTAAAAAGTAAGTAAAAACGTAAAAAATGGACAAGAGTTGTTGTAAAAAATTGTTAAGTGACCAAATTCCTTAGTCAATGCCGAATCTCGTGTAGGTTTGCGCTCGCATTTTAGGTATGAACAACTTTAGTTTCGTGCCCGTCCGTGGGTTCGCAAATTCCAGTGACGTACCTCAAAGTTTATCAAGCATCAGAATCTTAAACCGATTTTGATTTTTTACGCTCCAATTTAATTTACTACTCGTTTTCCCAAACTAAAGGAACCAGCTAAGAAACATTTCAAGGGTACTCAAAATTATTGTTAAAAGATTTAAAACATTTTAAGAGCTGATCATTAAAGGCACCAAAAGACATTGAACGGAATACAAATACGATATTTTTTGGCATAAATGCATCACTTGTTGTTGAATTCATCAGAAAATTACAAGAATCTTCACACTTAACTTAAGGCCGAAGTGTGAAGGTGACGCCATGCACATGCATCATATTGGTGGGAGATCGGCGATGGGAACTTCAGAAGGAGAGATTTGGAGGGGCGAGCTAAAAGTGACAGGAACCTGAAAATGATTTATAGACAGCCGTGACAAATGGGGTTGCCGAAGCAAAGCTGACAATGCCCTCAGTAGTGTGGAACCAACTTTTTTGTTGTCGAGGAGAAGAAAAAAATATTATCCCGAGTGCCCGGACCGGAGTTCAATAGTCTTATTTATTCATTCCCAACAAAAGGATAACGGATTGGGTGAACGTTTGGTTGGCATTCGAATGTCAAGGTAGGAAGTTCAGAATCTAGTAGCCGAGCAAAGGAATTACGTTAAATGCAGGTTCGTTTATTTAAAAAAATGGATAGTTCGTTTGATAGGGAAGTAACTGAATGAAAATTCATGGAGGCATAATTCGCTGCTCCCCAGTTTTAAATGAAGTACCATCTGCTTTTTGGGAAATAACCAATTCGGGACATTCAATGTTTAATTTCAAAGAAGGCAACAAGATCCCGATCGCAGGCGTTGAAATTGGTTGATTTTTATTCTTGGGAATTGCCCAAAATCAAAACTTTGATTTTTATCTTGAGTTTCAATTATAAAATTTATTATTTAATTTTATTTTTCACTCAGAAACAAAACATTATTCATTTTAATTTTATTTTCAGTCAGAAAATAATAATGATCTTTTGATCTCAAAACGCTCAAAAATATAACTCAAAACGCTCTAGCTCCTAGAGTACTACTCCTATAATCCTGGGATTAGTGTCCGAAATTCTACTTTACAAAAATTCTTAACACATCGAAGAAATATTACCTCGTGAGTCGCGAACAACTATTTTCTTTCCCAATGCATCTATAATGATGATTGCTATGAATAAATTCATAACACTTTAGAAAGAATGTAAAAACTACCTATGCCACGGTTTTCCCGGACCGTGATCCTTGACCTGGGGCAGGGGGAAAGGTGTATCTACAATCACCGCATTTACAAAATGCCCACTCTTACCTGCAAGAGCTGGCTTACGCTTAACCTTTATTATCTCTAAACTCTGAATAAGCTATAACTAAAAGCTATACCTAAATACTCCAAAGTAAATCCGTCAGGTCAGCCTCGACGAACAACTGTACACTCAACCTTTCCTCGTAATGGTCAGTCTATCAGGTTCTCCTCGACAAGAAGCTGAACTTCCTCCGCGACCTCACGTGTCAGGACATATAATGAGTACTTAGTTTTCTGCCTTTATCAACCTAAAAAGCTGAAATTCATGTGGTACCGTGATGATTTGAGGTAAATCAAGGGCTTTCCAAAGACGTATTAAAAGATATGGAACGACCGATGGTTTGCCGTGCAGAGCTTCCTGAGCTTTGGGTTTTGATATCAGCTTCTGTTTCTTACAAAAGGACTAGTAAAGGTTAGTGTTCAAGGAATTCGTACTTAAGACGAAATCATCCAACTATTTTTGACTTCTATAAATCAATTACTCGGTAAGGAGTTCAGCGATCAGCAAGAGACCTTTCTGGGCAATTTCGTTCCTAATCGATGCTATCCCGCTAAAACGTAAATGTGGCACTTTGTATGGCATCTGGAGTGGACAAGACGAGATATGAGGGCTCGAGGAGCCAAGTTTAGACAATGTCCATCTGACTGCATCTATTATTACATAGATCAGTGATTTTTGGAGATTTGAATGAGTTTTTGCCACATTTAAGACGTGTAACCGTTCCATAACAGAACGGTTCCTATTAGGTTATATTTATATCAGTGGCGGCTCCTTCCCTTAAACTCACCGAGATCGTAACGGACAACCACTAGCTTTTCTCGAGCAAATACAAATTTCAACTATAAATTTGCGAAGGAGATCAATCTTGTGCGCTTTCTCGGCTTCAAATCGTGAAACAAGCTATTCAATCCTACCTTCAAAAGAAGTTCCCTGATAGGTGAGTAAATACCTAAAAAAAAAAATGAAAATTTTGAAATGATTGTCGAACTCCAGCAAACCGTGTTTTACGACAGTTGAACCATCGTGCAGTTAAAAAGTTCAATTCCATCTTTAACCCAAGCATCATTCCTATTATTGCAGCAAAGAAGACAAGGGGGGAAGCTGAAAAACGTATTACTTACCTCACATCCACAGAGCCAATTTATCTTTTCGTAGTAATGAGGGTTGAACTTGCGAATCATGGAACGATTCTTGCCATTGGAGTTTGTTTCAGTCGCGTGAATAATCACTCTTTGCTCCACTGTCAATTTATCGAACTCGCGTTTTAAAGCACTTACTGTATTCACCGCTTATTCACAGCTGATATAGTACAGTCAGAAGGGCTGGGTACTATCAACTGATAATAGGATAAGAGTGTGTTTTGGTTATTCTAGCGCACTCTAGCGGGTGAGCGAACAACTATTTGTGCTCCTGTGTAAGCTCTCAGAATTTTGCGCGCTTCATTTTTTCCATCTCGTTGGTTCATTCTTTGAACCCGGATCCAATCAACGCTGCGTTCCCCTTCCATTCGGAGCACAGACTGGGTTTAGCTCCCGGATAACGAACCTCTAACCCCCCCTTAACAACACACAACTTCACCATCCTCTCACCTGTCCTGAGGCTCCGTTTGGCACGAGGATTTGAAACTCTTCTGCTATTCAATGAGGATTCATGGAGAACCGTTGGAAACCAGTATGATAATATTAAATTTAAAATATTATTATAATTATCAGGTAACTTTTTCATATTGGGCAGGGAGATGCAGGTGCAAAGTGCTCCTGTCAGCAGCCGCCCCTGATTTATATAATAACCAAACACTGTTTGGTAATTAGCTAAAGTCCAATGATCTGCGTAAAAGGGCTACCTGACAATAATAAACACATTTGTTGGAAACAGTAGGGTTTCTTTTCTTTTCTTTTTTGCTTCTTCTTTTTTAATTTTCAACTGCACAGTTCTGGAAATATAGAAAGGACGCTTTTGGTTGTGGACATTAAATGAGCAATTTTCTTGGGAACCTTGTAAATGTCTGACGGTTTCCACTGGTGGTACGTACTCACGGAAACCTATAAATTGTCTTTCCTACTAACGTCTTTTTCCTGACGCAAACACCTCACCCTCGTGAAGAATCGTTGAAGAGGCCCGATGGGCCCGTCAGAAGAGCTCGGTAGGAGGGGACGGGTCGGGCAGTAGAGCTCAGCTTCCCTTGATCCTCATCCCCAAGTGAAGGACTAACAGAGAGAAAGTGCCGCCTTTCTCCCCGAGCAAACGCGCTTCTGTTCCCCCGAACCCTCCTGGGTTTTCCTTTCGGCGTTAAATCATTCAGCGGACCGCATTGAGCCAGAAAATCCCCCCGACCCTTCCGGCAGTTCTACCCTCAAACTCCAAACAATAACATTCCGTGCTGATGTTTCTACCCTTCCACTTCATCCTTCTTCTCTTCATCCTCTCCGTTTCCTTTCGTTTTCTCGTCGCGAATATTTGAAACTACCCTTCAGCGATTCTCCGTTTCAATTAAGTTGTGATTCAGTCTTCCGGAATCGGGAGTAGCTCGAGTCGCATGTGTTCTGGAGTATTGTCTTCTTTCTAAATCCCACTGCTCTTGCGAGCGAAACTTTCCGTATGAGGAACAGAGTATCACCACCAGAGTAGAAAATTAGGGTGTATAACCATTCATCCCTAAGCTCCTTTCAGCTTTATTTGGATCAATATACATAGTTTATACTGGAGTTCCTACAATCTGGTGTCATCCTTCTTTATATCATCCTCTTCATTCCCTTCCTTCCCCAGAATATTTGAAACTATTCTTCATACCATACCACTCTTCTTCAGTCGTCCACTCTTCAAGGTTTCCTACAATTCGTAATTAACTTTGGAGCTTACCCCTTCAATAACTGAGTAATTCATTTTAACGGGAACTGTGTACTTTTTATACAATACTTAAACGGCTTTATGCGTTTAATTATACCAAGAACACTAAAGTAAAAAGTAAAAGTCGAACTAAATGTGAAACTTATTATTATTTTTGCTACTGTTACTGAGGATAAATTGAATTTGATTCAATTGTTATATTTAAGAATTATGTTTATCATACGACAACTGTTCCTCTGTATGCTTCAAGCACATCAGTAATCAATCATGTCTACGGATTTTAAAAGAACGAACTTTCTTAACGAATGCAGCTTCTAGTGAAAACATTAGTGTTTGTGCTCTGATGAAATCACTAAAGGGATGCTCGAGTTTTCCTACTAGGAAGGAGTGGGAAGATGAATTAGCTAGACCTTGGTGGAAAATATATCCATGTGGTTTTTGTTGGAAATGATCCATCATTCAAATGATCCAAATCTCTTAACCGCGTTTAAACCGCAGCCCGGAAGCTTTAAGCCCAAGAGGCGCGCGAAGATAGATTACGATGTAACTGAAAGTGAAAAATGGAACTCTGGGAAAAGGTGACTTAGTACAGCACGTAGTGGTGAGGTAATTAATGGGTTCACGGCGGGACGCATGTAGAGGTCTGAACTTTGGGTGAATTCCCCGCCATAATCCAACTAATTGAGAAAAGGATTTAGGCAGCATCTCCGTGTTTCGGCTGAGGAAGCACAGACTTTATACGGGGCTCGGGTTTGAGGCTTACTACCATAACGACAGAACGTGCTCGAATCACGGGGGAAAAATCACTGCAAGTCGTCTCACGAAGACTCCTGTTCCAGGTTGATCAGTATTCTCCCAGACAACTTTATTACTGTAAGACAGCTATGATTTCATTCGTTGATTTCACTACCAATATGAAAACTTGGTTCCCACTAAACAATAAATTCAAACTGATGCAGCAGAGAATGAAAGAAAGTCTGCCTACCCTACTACAGATTTGCACCTCTTGTGTTTGAATGGCATCCTTGGCTTTCATGCCGATGGAAATATGTTCAATTCTGGTCAAGATTCCTAAGAGATGTTGAAAGGATTCTGTTCTCAGTTTTGGGTACAGCATTTAATTAAAAGCTTCAAACTCCAAAAAGGAGTCAGAAAATTTCATCAAATCAATTGAGTACTGTAATGAGATTTTAGGGGTAGCTGAATAGCACGAAACGTTCCCAAATCACTTCCAGTAGGCATAGGAATATTAATCGAAACCCACACGACCACCCATTTTCACTGCGCACGCTCAACTGACAGTCGAATCATACAGTCATGATGTAGATACTTGGAATATAGGTATATTGCAGAATCTTATTCTTTTGAGGTTTATAATTATTATTTATTTGTTCAAGAATGAACTTTTTATTCAATTTCTTTATTGGCGGCGTGAAATTCTAACCAAACAGCCCGCTATTCACCGCTTTTTTTCAGCACTTGGTTCTATTTGACGGTGACACAAATCGTATGGAATAAGTGAAGAGGGTTATACGAGGTATAGAAGAGGGAAACCGTAGATTCAACGTGATGGATGCCACTTCAACTCTGGAAAGTGCTCCCAGGATGGAAAGACCATGCATATGCAAAACCTTTCAGGCAGAGCCGTCTAGCGGTAGAAGGGGAAAGTTTTGGCGTGAGGGTTGAAGAGCGAATTTTCACAGGATATATCGGGAGAGGGAAGTCTGGCAAAGGTTGTGAACTGCAGCGGGTGAAGAGGAAGGATATGACGTCGGCTATAACGCCGGGAAGTCCATTCACTCTTGTGATTTACGTAACAGTGCTCAGTAAGTGTTAGTTACGGTAGGTTAGGATCTATTGCACACTGTAGCGGCGGATTGTGGCCAGTAGGCAAGGTGCTCATCATGTAAACTATACAAACCACTTCATTAATTCACTGCTGCTACATTAACTTCATACTTCATCGACTTAAAATATTAGGATGTTTTCGAAATGAGTTGTGATTTCATGCCACACTAAAAACACTACAAATGATTACACAACCCTTTATCATTTCTGCTTTAGGCGACACTTCTATAGATCATTGGTAGATGATTATTAGCCTCTAGTCCAAGGTGCACTATTTAATCTCAGCACCTCTCGCCTCCATACTAGGTGTCATTGAATTTCGGATGCAGTATAAAAAGCTCCATTTCTTATTTGCACCGAAAATAAATTTAGCCTATCTATAAATCTATGCTATCTGTATTATCTATAAATTTAGATAATACAGCCATCTGAATTTGAATATTACTGTATATACATTGTGTATTATACAATCTACTGATTTAAATGGAAAACTAACGCTCAATGAATGTTTTTGAGCTTTTACTTGTTTCAATAAATAAATAAAAAAAGTGACGTAGGAGGTTGAAGTTGCCATACTTCACCAGTCAGTATAGCTTGCCATCTAGATCGATATTGTGTTGGGAGAGTATTAGAACGAATCAACGCACACCGAGCTCGTTTGCGTCAGCTTGCGAAGTAGTGGAAAATATCCCGGGAGACAGGAAACCTCTATACATCCTGGGATATCTTGACCTGAACATTGCTAAATCCCAAATATATGTTTGTGTTCGTTACCCTAATACTTACGTTGGGAGGGTATAAGAAAATAAAAGCGATGAAATGAAGGGTCTCTCAAGTCAGCCAGAGTCAAGGTACCTAATTAGAATGACGTGATTGCTCGAAATGGAAGCGAAATGGGAAGCTCACAGCAAGGTAAGAAAATGGGCTCAAAATGAAGTGAACGAAATTTTCGCCTGTAAGGAAGGGCTAATTCATTCAATTTCTTCCTTTCTTTATGGAACTACGGTAAATTGACTGGATATTGCAGATAATATGAAAATGCTGGTAGTTCGGTGATGTTCGACAATTTTTCACGAGTTAGTTGCACCATTTTAGTTGGTGAGCACGAATATTGATCCCTTCGTTTCCCTGTTGCACAGAGGCCTTGAAGTTGGAGCAACGTGTTCAAGGAACTTTGAAAACGCCTCAAATTTTGTATTTTCCTGTGTAACTCCAAAATTATGGTGTTCAATCGAAGTGGAGTTGAAACATTTACAACTCGTCTCATAAGATCACATTCATATAGAAATGAACTTTACGATCGAAAATTCGTAGAATAAGTTTTTTTTAAAATAATGTAACTTTATTGCATCATAAGCTTTACGTTTGAGCTAAATAAACTATATAGTTGGCTGCAAGCCTAATTGAGTTGGGGTTGTACCCCAGCGAGTGTCCAATGATCAGTTGCTTAGTTTCAGGAAATCAAATTCCCCATCCCGATTGTTTGAATAAACCATTAAATATAGATAGATTGAACAATTTAGACCTTTCTTTAGAATAAATAACTACATAAAGGTGAATATTATAGAGATAGATAAGTAACAATTAAAATAGATCATCTAGGTAATTTTTTTTGTTTTTCAGAATAAGTAAATAAATGCGCATAGACAGATATATCGCATGGGAGTGGTATCACTGAGAAAGTATACGAGGCAGCCGTGTTAATAATAACTCACTGAATGATAGAGTCGAGTTGCCTTTTTCGTTTTAGAATTCTTTGTGTTATTGGTGATGGGGGGGTTTCTGCTATTCTAGCACCCTAGTATTTTCGTTTCCTTCCATTGTATTTTTGAAGTGGCAGTCCATTCCTATGATGTCTTCGCTTACCATTGGTGTGTTTAGATGGTTGTGCTCGTCACGGTGCGTTCGTGATGAGTCGCAGAAAACGGTTCTGGGGAACTTGTATTCGTTTAATATGGGTTGCTTCCTCGGAACCCCAGAGACCGCATGAAAAATATCGGACGAATTAGAGATAAATATATTAATATCTTCGTAGTAAGTGATAACGGAGGAATTTATAGTGACCACGGGCCACCAGTGAAAGCAGAGTTTTGTGCTCCAAAACTTTCATGTGTGACAGATATTATTAAATGTGGAATTTTACTTAACCATAGAAGAAAAAATGTAAAATGGAAACTCCATTTGCTCATCCACGAAAAATGTACCTTTTGATGAATGCAAATTGTTGTCGCTTGTGTGTGATTTTCATCTGTGACGGACAACCAATCCAAAACAGGCAATTTGCGCCCTGGCCAGCTTCCGCCACTGCTCGAATTTCCCCGGGCCTCAGCAAATTAACATATAAACTGTTACCGCCCCGCATTCGCAATCAACATAAACACCGGGAGCTGGAATGGCTCAGTTTATACGTTCGAATTAACAGTTCATTCCCTTACTTGGCGTTTCCATTCCACTCGTTTACGTTTGGCGGAGTTATCGAAAGCTGTTGGACGGTTTGACCACGTGCTAGTGCGAACACTATTAAATTAACAGCCATGCGGCGGAATGAGCTCAATTGAACGGTTGGTTTTGGTTTTCGAATTTCCGTTCACGGTGCACATTAGCGAAACAATTAAGCCAAGACTCGAAAACCCATTAACGACTTTTAAATCTTCGATGGGAGCGTGTTAGATGGTTAACCGGTAAAATAAGCTTCTATTAAAGTGGGTATTTTATTTTCTTTCATTGATTGTTTTTAATTAACCTCAAAAGATATCTCAATTCACTGTAGTTGATTTCAAAGAAATTAATCTTGCAAACAGTCCTGATGAATTTTGGTACAAGCTCCGAATCTTCTGCTCAACAGAACGGCTTCAGATAAGTGCCATAGACCAGTTGGCAGTAAAGAATACCGAATAACCCTTTCTATGTTGATCCTTTCATGTATTTGGTATAACTCGAAAACATCGGTTACGGCAGAACTCGCTTAGCTCGAAAACTTTCTGCCGCATCGAAATCTAAGGTGTAGATAAGAAGCTTGTTTGCTGAGGATATTAGCTTTCTAAAATTGGTTGATCGAGTGATGATTCAATATGAAACCAATATCAGCAGGTCTTCGAAATTACATGATGACCACATCATGAAATTTCGGGATACCATTGCATCGTACAACATGAATGCAGCCACTTAACTGTAAGTACCCATCGTGCCCCCCCCCCCCTCCTCCATTAAATAGCCAGCGTTTTTTCCTGGTTCATCTATCCACGCGAGAGCTAGTTCCTCCGGAATATTACAGTTATGTGACTTATTTGTCTGAACGTGTAGGAACATGTTCCGGTCCAAAGAATCGCAGTCGAAACAAAGCTTTAGAGAGATTGAGACCCTAAATTTTTTGGAATTTTCAGTGGTCCTTGTCATAACATAACCGGTTTTTCCATACTGTTCATCTCTCTCACCGTATCAGACCGTATATCTGAGAGCAGTTCTATGAACCAGAATACGTTGGAGTGAAGAATTTGAAAAGCTGATTCATTTTGCATTCATTGTCGTTCATCTAGATGACAAAATCCAGAAACTTAGCTACTAATTTCCCATTTTGATGGTCAGATAGAATTTGTTAACATGAAGATATTTACCGACAGCGGATAATTTTGAATATTATGTTGATTTTGAATGAAGTACTAACTGATTCTGAGAATTAACTGGAAGCATTTGAGGTACTTTCAAAAATTTTTTTTATAATTGGGGCCTACCTTAAACGTTGAAAAGTCATCCAACAATGTTCTATCTCTCTCCCCCCCTCTCTCTCTCTCTCGCTCTCTCTCTTTCTCTTTCTTTTTTTGTCTCTCTCTTTCTTTCTCACAAACACGTACACACACACAAGGATACACGATAGAAACGAAGGTTGTACAGGATGGATTAAAACGTAACGTCACCTGTAGGAAGACTAGAGAGCTAAATGAAAATCACAGAATCCAATAATTGAATTTGATGGAGAACATGAAGTCAAGCTAGAAACTAATGCTATGTTACCATGAGCCACGTCGCGACTGCCGGTGCTTTAAAGTGACAACTGATTTTCCACGGCTCACCCATCGGCACATTAGCAGTGTTAACAACCTGTCAATTTTCCACCCGCGGTGCTGACGGCTCACTGAGGTGGTTTTTCGACACCTAACAGGGATCATCCGAGAACAAAAATCTGAACGAAGCTGAGAGAAGACCGTTAGGAAAGAACGAGCCGTCAGCTGCCCGTCCAGGCGGAAGTATAATGATCTTGTTCCTGCCAGCTCCCATTCGTCCTTAACGACCCCTTTTCCAAACTCCATTTTCGTTGTCACCGGGGTCCATCATGACCTAACAGCCTCATGATGTGATGTAATATCACTGCTGTGTTCCTGGCCATGATGGTAGAAAAGTAGGAGATATTGGAATTTTCATGACATCTTGAATCCGAACAACTCAAGGTGTCAAGTGTGTTAGTCAATGACTGACTATGAGAACCTACACAACATCATTCAAAAACCTCATGGCAATCAACATGTTATTTTAAGAATGCTGCTAATAACTAGCTCATAGCATGAATATGTAAGAATTTTCCTAAATTATCGTAATGCACATCTGCTGAGTACTTGTGATTAAACTATCGATCACTAGATTTTATAAAATACATCAACACTTTTTGAGTGTTATTATTCTATTATTCAATTTATTTACGAAGTTATTTATGAATATGAACACGAACATAGTAAATTTCACTGAACACAAGCGAAAGCCGACCACTGAGCCGTCGCTTGGTCAACCAGAATTCGGTCAGCTGCTTCGGACAGTCATAATAACTAAGAGCGTTGACTCCCTGACATCCCTTTCATTGAAAATCTAAAATTAGGCGGTGTTGTATGGTCTTCGGATCTTGGTCCTTTTGGTGTTCTCTTATCTTTTCGGATGTACCACGAGTTGCGACGGTGTTCACCATCATCAGGCGTTCTGAGCACGATCAAACGACCAACTTGAACAATGATTGTAGGCATCCAACTATCATACGTATTTAGTACTTGTGACGACTCAATGGTTGCCTGTGCCTCAATTAGAAAAATTTAAACCCAATATTCACAATATAAAGACACATTCATTTTATTAAAATTCTAATAAACTTTGTATAGATTGACACATTTATTGAAGTTCAGTGGTTTCCATTAGCGATTTTCATTTACTAAACTTTCCCATACATCAGTTTTCGTGGGTATTAGGAACCTAAACATTGATAACTATGCGATTATGAAAACCGGAGCAAGGAACCTCGTTAAACCCGGAACATAAAAGGTTACCTCCCCTTCACCCTCATCCCTCCTAAAGACCTTATTGTTCCCCATTGACGACCCCACCCGACTTTAACCCTTACAATAACACGACCCTAAATGACTCCGCCCAAGGCTCCCATAAACCTCGGGGCGTGGAGGCCTTCTCAGGGAAGTGACTGGATTAGACGCAGATGTTCGTGATTCGGCCTACTATATCAACTCCCCCCAATCTCCTTCTCGAGGTTGATTATAATATACAGGCTTGCTCTCTTTTATCTCAATTAATTCGCTTTATAGTGCGGGGGAAAACACCTATCGATACATCTCAACCAACACTCTCCTTGGTCGAGATAACGTTTTGCTAATTATATGTGTTTTGCAGTAAATAATAATTTATCTCCGTTAGTAAGGTAATTTTTGCCGGGATCATTTTCCTGAGATTAGTGAGTGAAACCGAGATTGAGGTAAGCGTTGGATTTGGGTTGACGTGATGTGAAGAAAATGGGGGATTTTTTTTACTACGGAAAAAGAAAAGAAATACATTTTTCCATGAAAGCAAGAATTATGCAGATCATTATAATTCATCGGGTATCGTCACGCTTAAATGAAGCAATATTGCACATTTTTATGTATAGAACACACCTAGATTTAAATTTACAAATGATTGGTAGGTAGCCATAGTGTTAGGAAGCACTTCCTTCCATAAGAACAGAGCTGATGGTTGATAGCCGGTTTTGAAGATATCATGGCAGGAATGAAGCGTTCACTCAACCACAGGGAAATTACGTTCACTAACAAGATTTGCAACAACATCTGCATTTGTTTGAAGCTTAGAAGCGGTGATGAGCTCATCGACGGGAGTTGAATGGTTTGCACTTCATCAAGCATCCCAGCTTCTACTACACTGCTCCGCTGATGGTTGTTGCGGAAATATATTTATATATATTACAGCCACACTAAACCAATCATGCTCAAATTAGATGTACATTCTCCCAGAAATGTTTATTTATATGGGACAATGCTCTTTTATTTTAGAACTAAATTTCCTCTAATGCCTTTATGAGCCTATTGCTTATATCCCAAGACCTAATTCTGATTTTTTTCAACACCAGTTTACTTATTTGGTACCTTAATTTTTCACCACTTTACCCAGCTCTCTGAAATACAAACTACTTACGCACAATTTAAAAGTAGTTTACTATTGTACTTGAAGAAGGAATCAAGTGAAGCTATTTCCGATCGACCACTGTTAGCAATATTAGAATTGTAATTTAATTAGAAATTAATAATTATCAGTATTTTTTTAATGTTTTATTTATGAATTGATAGCTTGTCTTATGCGAACTCCTGACCTTGAAGGTCAGTAATACCTGTGTCCTGAATTCATAATCATAAGTGACTTATTTCAGTTTCTACTATTTCCTTTTGTATTACTAAATGTATAAAATAAATAAAGGTATTAAAAAAAATATGTGGAGAAAGGTAAACACATAAAACGTCTGCCAAGTGGGTGTGGCACATAGCTTCCTCGTATCCATAACATGACTGTATAGAGTATGCAATATGGTTCGATCCAAGCTCGAGGCTAAAACTTTATTTTCTCTTTATTACTCACGAGGGCCATCTTTACATCAGTCCGAACAATCCCTGAAAATTTCATCGAAATCATTCATGAACTCCCGGAGTTATACGTGTAACAAGGACTTCACGTTTGTTCGTGCTCAGAGGCTACTATTGATCCGGGGATCATGAAACTCATAGGGGACCATCTACACATCAAACCGAACAATCCCTGAAAATGTCATCAAAATCAGACTATAACTTTGTGTAGTTTTGCTCGTAACAAGGATTTGCTGACAGACAGACACACACAGACAGACACCAAAATTGTTCAGAAAGGTCTAAAACGCAAAATGCGAGTGGAATTTTTGATTTTGGAGACAAAAAAATTTTCACATTCCGAAAGTGAAAACAATGCTTCCGCTACCTTGGTAGACTCGGAAGCAATAGTCAAACCAATAGTGATAGAAACAAGTACAGTACTTCAAAGCCATCCTTACTAAAATTTTATGATTTCCTTTATTAATATAGTAGTATTCCGTACGTTCCGAAATATCCGCTCTGAGGCGTTTGTAGCTTCACGGGGTAAATATTCTTGTATACCATCTTAAACATGCATGTCTTTAGCTGAATTTTCGAACGATCAATTAGCTTTCGGAAGGATAATCAACTGTCGCTGGTGGTATGTAACTGGTCTCGGACTTGGGTGTCAGTCAAACGCCACTCGATTCATAACCAGCCGATCCCACGTTTCACTCAAATTACTGAACATAGAATTCATGTAGTGAGAGGGCTGGGGACCCTCAGTTAGGCATGTTTTGTCAGAGCGATCGTTGACGAGTCTAATCGGCAATCTTTTCTCCCGCCGTTCTTGAGTCTTCTTCATTCTTCGAATCCCACTTGGGAAAAAGATTGGGGTAAGTGAGTGGGAGCGGGTGAGACAGATAGAGAAGGCGATAGAAAAAGGTTAGATTGAAATTGAGATGAGCGGCGTGCGGGGGTGAGGAGAGAGCAATGGAGGAAATATGCTTACTATGGCTGCGAATAGCGGAAATGAGAAAAGCGGAGCTCTCCCTACCCTCCTTAAGGACGAAAATAAGGTGGAAATCCGTACGAGACGGGAAAGGGGGTTGGAGCTAAGGTACAGCTTAAGTCGGCAGGTAACTGAAGGAGTCTAAATAAATGTAGCGGCGTCAGAGTGGCAGGAAGCTGAAGGGGGGAAGCGAAAAGGAGTTGAAAAATCAATTCGAGTGATTTGAATGAGATTGGGAAGTTTTCACCGTAGAGTAGCGCGGAAATGAGATTTTCTCCTCATCGCCTCTTCAGGATGACAACGTGAAGGCTTGATGGATGTTATTTGGTTTTATTTGTCCGCTGCATTTTCGTACCGGCAAAATTTCCTCAGAGTAGATGCAAATTTTAATTACGTAATTATACATACATACTTATACATACCTAAATTGTAGAGTTGATGGAAAGAGGCTCAGGCTTTCAGATGTATTTGACTGCAGTTATTCAACATCTATATTTTATCTTCCTTACGTTCTTGTGATAGGGATAAATACAAACCACAGTTGATTCCAGCTCTACTCACTTGCCATAAATGATACTGTCCTTGTTTATGGTAACTGAAGTCGTGACCCCTAAGTTGCTTATTTGGTAGTTCTACGGATTTAATAAAAACGGCTTATTCCTCATAGTTTACTTGAAATTTCCGAATTTCGATACCAAAGAATTGTCGGAGAAGTAGACAGACTTTCTTCAATTAACTGTAATTTTTCGCGGGGTATTCTTAAAGCAATCTCGACAAAAAGGTTAGCGACAGTGTAGGCAGCTTGTAGTCTAGGTCAATAGCAATTCATCCTTGGCAGCTCAAGTAGTACTGTAATGACGGCGCACAGGGCCTACCTCACCATCAAGACAGGGCGGTCTTGCGGGTTTAGCCTAACTGCTCATGGCCATTAAGTTGACCCATTTTGCTTCCGAGTCTTCCAAGGTAGCGGAAGCATTGTTTTCAATTTCGGAATGTGAAAATTTTTTTGTCTCCAAAATCAAAAATTTCACTCGCATTTTGCGTTTTAGACCTTTCTGAACAATTTTGGTTCCATGTCCGTCTGTGTGTCTGTCTGTCTGTCTGTCAGCAAATCCTTGTTACGGGCAAAACGACACGAAGTTACAGTCCGATTTTGATGAAATTTTCAGGGATTGAGCGGGTTGGGGTGTAGATTGTTCCCCTATAGGTTTCATGACCCCCGGATCAATAGTAGCCTCTGCGCATGCGCAAACGTGAAATCCTTGCCACAAGCATAACTCTGGGAGTTCTCAATTGATAATAGTCAATAATAATTTTCAATGATCTATACAGTCATGTTATGGATACGAGGAAGCTTTGTGCCACACCCACTTGGCATTTTCGTTTTTACAGCAACATGAGTGGTATTCATTTCGGTGAATATCACCGATTAAAAGGAATCCAAAAGTGAATCGTTAAATTTTTAACATTATTGAGATATTAATTTGTTACATTTCACGCTCTGGGGAGATACGATTGAAGGGACAGCCAGCCGAGTCGTCTCTTTCATTCTTCCTATCTGCAAGCGTAAAACAACAAATATAGAGGGAGTTAATTTTATGTCGTTAAAAAATTTTCGTCTGTTTTTTTTTTTTTTTTTTTTTTTTTTTTTTTTTTTAGCGATTTGGCCTATGCTTTGAATAAGTACATCTGCGTGGCTGTAGGACGACAATTACAATTACAATTAGGAGGAATTCAACTCAGTAAGAATGGTTTTCACTGTAGTCGAATAAAAATGTAAAAAAGTCTTTACTACAAAACGTATGTAGTGCTTTGTCAACAAAAAAAAATCTGCACCATCCAAGAAAACCCAGCACGGTGGTGTCAAAGTCAAAGCCTTCTTCAAAAAAAAAATTAATAGACCGTTTTCAGATATTTTGAACCATTCTTTATTCATTTTCACTTCAAAAGAACAGGATGCGAGGCTTGAAGAACAAATGAAACTTCTGAAAAGGGGACAGCGATGAAAAAGAAAAGTCAGCAGGAAGCTCGTTCGGTGAGGAAATCGTCTCTCCGGATCAACTCACGGATAATTAAAGGCCGGAACCGGATGTTGGGCGGCTGAGTGTCTTTACTTCCGTCCTTGAAAGGAAAAAGGGAGACGGGAAATGATGGCTGCCACACTATTTTGACGAGAGAAAACCTAATAAAAAGGCAATTTCAAGTTAAGTGTCGGAGAAGAGTTAAGTAAAATAGACCAAAAAAAACCTCCAGCGACCAAAATTTTAATGAATATCCTCTCTCAATCTTCAAAAACAACCTATCTATAAATTGAAATGGTTTGAGAATCATTTCAGGTCAGGCAATGATTTACCTGTAGTACGATTTAGAACATAATGGTAGAAAGAATGTTATCAGATCTCCAAACATCATTTTCTATCAAAATCGATTGGAACTTGTCATTAGGTTAGTTAGGGTACTATAGTAATTTAATCGTAAAGTATAGTTTCAATCATATTTCTTATTCTAAAACTTTGGTGCTTTTTTTCATTGCACAATATTTTTTATGTATCTTTAACTTAACCTGCACAATAAAACCATGAAGTTGAAAATACCATCTCTCAAAAAAATGTAGTTGAAATATCTACATTATAGCTAAAAACGTAAATAATTTTCCACTTTTTAATAGAGGTGAATTTTAAGGACGGATTTCCGTTCAGTTCGGATTTCTTTAGTTCTACAGCTCACATTTCATGGCACATCACGTTATTGAGACAATGGAAGAAACGGCTATGATTGATATTGATAGTTCTTCCTTTTCGGTTCTACAGTTACTTCTGATCATAAACTTGTATCTTAAGATTCAGAAATATTCTCTGGATGCTGCAGGCATAATCGCCGGAGTCATTGGAAGGAGCAACTACTCATTCCATCTCCCCCTTGTTACACGGCAGATTCGAACTCATGATTTGATGAATGTTGGGGGGTTGTACAATCTGACGCTGTGATTCTTCATTAAGAATAGCGAGAAGCTGAATATTTGGCTCTTTAAAATCAATTTGTCAATCCCATCTAGATCATTTCAGATAGTTTTTCCGAAAACTAAAGCCACCGTAAACATGTTTTCGGGGCTAATTAAATTCCCGTAAACGTGTCGAAAACCTTCCCAACATGCCATAGTCCAACGATTTTTAACTCAAACGTATTTTTAGTGGCAGAAGGCCTCCGAGTGAATGGGGCGAAGAAGGGGTGTGCTCCCTTCTTCTCAAAATTATGCGAGTTTTCTCCCGCTACTTTAACCGCACTTCCCCTCTTGCCTCTGTCTCACTGTACAAGTATGGTCACTGGGCTCTCGAGTCCACATAAGACAGGACGATTTTATTTCACTGGATTTATTAGAATGATAAAGTCGTTAAACATATCTGCGAATTCATTATATATCAAAGCAGTTAGAAGGTAATGCTGTACCATTAACCTCTATTCTAATGTCATCCACTCGCCGATCGGAAGAAAATTCCTCGTTTCGATCGCGAGCGTGTGTTCCTCTGAAAAACTATTCCTGGAGAGATTAGGAAGGCAGAGATTATCATGGTTTTTAAACAATCAAAACGTACGAATATGAAAAATAATCTGTAATTCTATAAGCATTCGTTAGTTTGTAAATATACAAGGTCTAGCTGTGCCGATAACAAACTGTCCCTCTTCTTGTTCTCTCTCCCATAAATATCTCCTATGTCTTCCTCCAAGTCAGGGGAACTCACTCGTCGAAAGCAGACTATTTCTGCTTAAAAAAAGAGCTGTGATCGGAAAATAACTTATTACTGGTCATGTACTTAAATATCTTGCCGAGAAAGGCATCATATCAGTTCAGCACTGAGGCAGCATATCTACCGCGATCCTGGGAAGCTGAGGTAATCAATGATATTGAAACTGGATAAGGATTCCAGAGAGAGAAAGTCTCACATGCCGACATACATCCCTACCAACAAAATCTCTACTATCTTCAATCTCAAAACTTTTCAATTGATCATTTATTCGGAGATTGAAACAAATCTTTCAATTAATCCTTGGTCACCAATTTTGTTTCAGAGGAAAAAAACCCTGCTAATTCTAACTCTTCGGTTCATGATATTCAGATAGCCCTTTTACGCAGATCACTGAGCTGTACATCATTATTGAACTGAGCGTATGGTCATCATCTAAACATAACGTAATAGATACCGATTTTGGGGGACTGATACAAGTGTCGAATGAGCTAAAAACGGTTAACCCTTTGATTACACCTTTTAGGATTGACTAAAACCATGTTACTGACTTCAGGCGCTGCAACGTAATAAAGATGTTTAAAAGGCAAAGGAGAACGCAAAAGGCTGCTTTCCTCATCTTTTCTCCGACGAGCCCTTCCGTCCTCTAAAAACCTGTTGATCCGCTCCCTGACCGATCTGAAGGATTTATCTCCCTTGTGCACACAGTGTTTTTTTTTTACCAAGACCTCCTTTTCTTTCCTCGTTCCTCATTCTCCTTCCTCCCCATTCTTCATCTATTATTTTTGCCGCTAGCCTCCCTCTTGCCGGATCCCGTGTCTCATCCTTGGATCAAAACCTCTCTGTCTCTCCTTTTTCCCCACACTTCAAAGGAGCATCCGGGACACAAAAGGGGCCTTTTTGCGGCTCAAAGTTGCTTTAACGCCGCAACCTCTCGGCTTCGCCTTTTCGTCTTTTATTCATTATTAGACTTTTTACTTTCTCCCCTTCAATGGGAGGTTAATGCGTTTTCGGGGCGGCCTATCTTCCCGCGCCATCATGTCAACCACTCTCACACAGTACGTGTTTACCAGCAAGGCTGAATAGATTAATGTTTTCCGAAATACTTGAAGTGAGGCTTCATTCATCTTTCTTGACATGTATTGAAATTTCTTAGAAGATGAAATTTAACGAAAGCACATTAAAATTTTACTTACTGCACGTATTACGTCATTAAAAATACGTAGTTCACAATACTTACCCTGGAACGCAACGAGATTCGGTATAACGCATCTGGTACATTGAAGTTACCAAAATATTATGTTTTGGTTCAATCTCATAGTAATCTACGGGTTCAAAAGTTTAAATAAAGACTTTCGATCACTGGCGCTATTTCAATTCTCCAATGCTAATGATTCAAAAGTTTAAATAAAGACTTTCGATCTAATGTTACTATTTTAGAAACCTCTGTTCAAGGAATATTGTATTTATTCTATGGAACTGGCGGTATAAACATGAAACCATATTGAGGAATTTTCTTGGGTAACACATCATATAATACGTGCCATAGGTCAGACCTAATTACAGAGACGTTTAGACCAAGCATGTCTCAAGAACATCACATTTCTAGATGGGTGTGAAAGTGTTTTTACCCCCTTCCTTGAAAATGATATTGAAAAAAAAACGGTCCAAATTATTACAAAGAGTTTTATTATTTTTCATTACGTAGCCCTTCCACGTCAGTCAGTTATCTGTGCACATTAGACGTAGTCTGTGGTGCATTCTCTAAACTCGACACCTCGCGCCTCCATACCTTGTCATTGCATTCAAGATGAAAATATGCGGTGTACCTCCGACCTCTAATTGGACGTGCTTAGCATCCTTCCTCCTGGTGGACTGTCTACCAGACCGTAGACGACCGATTTTCATCACCCGAAAATCAGGTTATTTGAATGTTGAGCAAACGGCTAGACGTATAGCAACCATAGTGGTCATTCAGGGGACTAATTTCTTTCTCAGTCAAATAAAGAACAACCCTTTTACTCTAATCTTTTTTAGATTTAGATTTTTCGTTAGATCAATCCTTTAATATGATCCCCTAGGAGGTTGATTGATCAAGATGCCGAGATTACTGAAACATTCTGGATTGATGTATGACTTTTGAGCCAACATTCATTAACTTTTGTCCAATAGTTTCGGATAAATGCTTCGAACGGCGCACGGCGGATTTTTTCTCTTCAATTTTTTGAATCTACGTTTCGATATCATGTCACATTCGTGGTAATCCGAAATGTCAATTAAAAATTAGAAACATATTTTCATGTGTCCACTGAGCACATTCAGAAAATGTGCTAGTTTACAGTTTGATTTTGTTTAAGTATTAATTAATTGGGATAATCCTTCTTATCCCAATTACTTCACCATTGGTGGGGTCCGGATTCGGGTCACCTGTGAAGAGGAGGAGACGTCAACTGAAGAACGTACGGGGAGGTTCTCGGCACTTTCGGTACCTTTGATTAATATTTGACTTGAGAGAAAACTTGAAGAGACAACCTCCTTCTGACAAAGTTCCCTTTAGGGCGTGAACTGTCGCCAACCTTCACAAAATAGAAATAGTAGATGTCCTACTACCAAAACTACCAAGAAGACGACAAAGGTGTCTCATAATTTATTGCTTACAAGCAACAGATGGCCGTTAGAAGCTACAGGAAGTAGCGGAAGCATTATCGCAGCATATGATGAAGAATTTTATTACTTCATGTTTATTCTTTGACGTTAAACGGTAAATCAATCACAGAAATCCTACATGAGGTTTATTGAATAAAAGTTACTGAAATTAACAAGTACATCACTTAAATTAGTAGGTTAATATGTTGTTCTGTTTGTGCAGGTAAGGTAATAAAACTATTCCCTCAAAGATCAAAATTTGATTTGTTGAGGATTACTGACTGAGGAAAATCTTGTTCACACTCGTTTTTTACTTCAGTGTCATTGTTAATAATTGTTTGATCATTCAAAACCAAATAAATATACAGTCATGGATCTCGTATGGTAGCATAACGATAATAAAATCGAATTAGAACAAAACTAGTTAGCAGAAGTTCAACCTATACCAGTCAAATGTCACAGCTTGATTCATAGCCATGTTGACAATTCTTGATTTTTTCCAACATTTAGATTCCGGATTGTTGATTACATATTGCTCCGATGGAGTCGTCCAATTTGTTGACCTGAAATCTATCTCATTGAAACGAAAAAAATACACTTTCATTCCTCAAGTTCTTGAGTTTACGATTTTTTAATATTTCAACCCCTCAATTCGACCGTTTAGCGTTGTTTCAAGGGTAAATTCAAACCAAACTATGTCAGATATCTGATTGATCACTCAAGTTTCATGCACTTACCTAAAATGAGATAAGGTGCTTACTTGTATTTACATAACTTGAAATAATAAGCAACAAATGTGGAGTTAGGGTTCACATTTTTTCCTGTTAGATTACAAAGAGTTAAGGTAACGGCACCGGTAGTGGCCACTGCTTCAGTAGTGGCCATTTTAAAGTTTATATTTGAGAAATAAGGATTCAAGGTCTCCTAGTGGCTTCAAACTTGCAGGAGGTACAGCTCATGTCATCTTGTAGTCAGAGGTTGAACTAGGAGTGAGCAGAGCATCATTGGAAATTGTGGTAAACTTCTCAATATGACCGTCCCTAGTTTCCTCGTTTGTTGGGCTGTATCCTAGAGCTTCTACTGGATAGAATCAATTTTGTTCATCTGGTATTGAATTTAATGATATTAAACACGAAAGGAGGGCAAAATGTCAAGTGGCCACTACTGAGACATGCACGTGGCCACTACTGGAAATTTCGTAATTTGATGCTTCCACTACTAGATCAAAATAAAGGTGTGAGAAAAAATTAATAAAAAATAGAAAAAATTGTTCTTTTGATAGTTTTAGGCAATGGATATGTTAGGGAAGAGTCGGGCTATATTCTAAATGAGTCCTGAAGAAAGTCAGTACTACTGTTGGCCCACAATTGTCAAAACTAAAAAAAAACTAAAGAAAAAAATTCTTAACTGTGGCCACTACCGGTACCGTTACCTTATTAGTGAAAATCAAAAATCAAAATGATATTCAGGTTTTAGTTGGACGAATTGCTAAATAACCTGGCATGAGGTCCCTTGTGGTTACTCGGGATCCGATTCCTACTTCCTATCTAAATTATTTCCTCCTGCTTATGGAAATGAAATCGAATTTTCAGTTAAAGTCATTGCCAATCCTGATCACACTTTCCTAAATACTTGCACTCAACTGTTCTATGTGGACGTGATGGATCCTGCCGGAACGAATCGTACTGATAAAATAATTAGCCCCATCAAATCTCACTCCTTATAACACCCAAGAGTAAAGAAAACATCACGCCCGACCGTTAATCCAAAGGGACTTCAGAGTTAAACTCTCGTTTAAGTGTAACGTGTTGTTCTGAGGCGCTAATCCCTCGCCAACAACCACTACCAGTGAAGAGGAAAATCCAATTACTTCTAGTACAATCCACCCCTGGGAGGATTATTAATTAGGAGCGGCTGCCTGCATTCCCGTGGGCGCGAGGCCGTTGTTGTTGCTGCTATTCCGTTGTACCCAAAGTCCGTAGCGAGGACCGGGAGACGGTTTCTCCTGGTTAGAAGATTCGACGGAACTTATGATGCTGCTTTCAGGACTGGGGGGATTTGAAGGTTAACCGCGTAATTTGAGCTGTGACTTGCCAGAGCACCCCCGTAGGACGGAACAAGTTAACAAACGCGATTTTAAAAGAATCATATCCAACAATCAAATCTTTACAACTAGTCAGTATTGTGTTATCTGACATCAGGCGCGAGGAAACAATTTTACTGACTTTCAGTCTTGTTTGAAATAATTACAATGACTTCTTCATTTTAGAGAATACAAATTCTGGATATTTCGATTTAATACAAATGTAGAAAAGACGTCGATATTTTATTTTGGCAACTTTTCGTGGAAATTGAAGCTATTTCCATTGCACCAAAACTGAACAAATGAAAATGTAGTTACGTACACATTGTATCCACAAAAAATGATCATCTTTGAAGGTTTTATAGGGCATTCAACTCCAAACAAATGCTACTAACTAGACATACAAATAGATAGGTATACACAACTGAAAACCGAGAAAAACTACAATGAACTACACATGTTCATTCAAAAATTACTAGGAAATGGCTCGTCGTGTCAAAAAATGTCTCGTTCGACCTTCTGGAGTGCCAAGTTTGAATTGGATTGCCGTCCACTGCTTGTTTCCATCTCAGTTCATCGGAGTTTTTTGATAACTTATTACCCAAATTATTATTTCCTCAAGGATTATTCTGTATTTAAAAATGGAAGTTTTGAAACACAGGAAAACTGTATAATTTTGTTATGTTATACCGATAAAGGGATGGGATTCATTAAGTCAATGTTTAGATTACACTGTCAATGATTAAAAACCATCCATTCAATCGATCAATTATTTATCTATTACCCGAAACTTGTTTTTAGGCTATCCTTCAGAATCAAGGATTCGTCAATACAGGACACCTTTGAATGGGGGGGGGGGGGTTAATGTCTCATCACGTAATTCTCATTCGATTGTCGTGATTATTTGTTTGTTCGATCCCTCTTCTTCTTCTTTTTTGTCAAAGAAACTTCCCTTGTAAATAAACCTAATTTTGAATCTGATGTGAACGGATGAGGGGGGAGGGGGCTGATAGTCATTCATTCAAGCGTTCATTATACCAAAATGACTTTCCCAGCGAATTTTATTGTTCGATTAAGAATTAGATGTCATTATGTGCTTTACGATTATGTTTATAAGGGTGATCATGTAAAAACATAGGGAAAAACCCTGTTAAGAAAGCATTAGTTATAATTAAAGCTTTTAACGATTAATTGTTGATTACCAATACGTGTTCATCTACTACCTCATGTTGTTTCTGAAGTTTAGATGGCAGAAACCATTGTGAGCACTTGGAAGAGCTGATTGTTAAAGTATTAGAAGACTTTTACATTCTTATAGTGCCCCTTGGAAGAAGTATAAAGTTAACATTTTTCAGTTGACACTTTTCTCAAAAGAATAGGAAGCCTAACGACAACCCCGGAGATTTAACGGATATATTTTTCCTTGCGGTGGGCCCCACTTAGGGGTTTCATGGAATACCGCATCATGGATGCCTGAGCTGTTCCGTTATACGTTTGCATTTTATGGATATTGGTCTTTAATATACCGCTGAGACGATGGAGGTGCTCTTCATTTGCTCCGTGGCTCCGAACCCATAACTTTTCCTCGTGCTAAGGTCCCCCACATCGATACCCTGATTTATATCCACCTATTACGTTGCGGAGTATAACGTGTAAAACGCATGAAAGCATATTCTGCAGTAATTATGGATACTTCCTCACAGATAACAGCTGAAAGCTTTCAATACCTGTTACAAAACTCACTGTTTCCTTTGGCATTTCCATTGTTTTATTCTATTCAAAAAAATGTGACACCTGGGAATACCTATTTGGAACATTAAAAATCCAGAAAATTCTCAAATTTGAACGTCTTTAGTTGTTCATAATATCTATTGATTCAGTCCACTGAGCTGCACAAATGGGATGTTTAACATTGAAGTAATAACATTTTGAGTTAATTGTTCGGCTTTTAGTTCCGAATCATCCTACAAGCAGCGAAACTATTATTATCAATTTTATTACCACTATGAGAAATTTTGTTCGTTTTTAGTTTTTCTGAACAACTTTTGTTTCGTCTGTCCACCTGTCTGTGTTGTAACTGTGCGTATGCTTGTAACAAGCTCAATGTCTACTATTTCCATCTGATTTCGGAGAAGTTTTCAAGGAATACTTGGGTAAGAACATGATTCTTTATGACACATTGTGTTTCATGGGTCGCAAATCAATACTGAAATCTGCACTTGGACAAATTTAGAATCTGAAGTTCTAGCGTTCCGTTCTCGCTCACATTTCTGTAATGAACAGAAAAGGTTGATCATCACAAATCATTTTCAAAAGATTAGTACCATTAGTAGCTAGAACATAACCTATAATGTGAAATCCCAGAAACGAAAATCACTTCTTCATTTTTCTTTTAATTGAATTCAAACATTTCTAGGAATATACACTTTTCACTGATGATAGTCTCGTATTATAGTGAGCATTACCAGACCATAAGTGGTCACTGCACATGCCCAAACATAAAATCTTTCAAGCGTCATTTTCCAACAGATTGTTTCCGATCCCGCTGCAGATATGTATGCTCAGTTGAGATATTACGACTTGACAACAGTACATGAGTTTGATCACTAACGTATCAGTCACTCCTTCGCATACGAGGGCATCAAATACTTGTAACAATGTTAAGAAAACAATAAAAACAATGCATCACGCCCAATTTTTTTTTTAACCGATATGAAATAAACTGAATATTAATCGTGAAATTTAATTCAACAGTATAGTGTACAATTAGTTGCAGTATCTTTCGGATGTCTATGAGCATTGTAATTACGAGAAAACAGTTATCCTGCAGGTGACTTAACGAGAAGATTTAATTTGAATAGGTATTCTCCAAGATTGGTATTCGAAGAGTCGGGGAGTCAGAGAAATCGTTTCAGTGTTCTTCAATGAGGATTTGAGCCCGAACGGAGAACACCGGTATTTGATAAAGACATCCGAGCTACGTGCTTAGGAAACGCGATTGGAAGCTGAAAACAAATGAGGTGACAAGGAAATTTGGAATTGAATCGGGAATGGAATAAACAGATCCAGATCAGTCACATTCGCAAGCAAAACGTGAAGTAGTCATTTGAGAAGATAAGGACGATTCGGTTTGTACCTCTAGCATTTCTAACGGGATATATTTGGCAGAATCCTCACATTTCATCTCTTAACCATAATGTAGCTGGTGATTATATTTACCTATATGTAGTGAAGAAACATATAGTGATGGGGTTTCCAACACATTTCAATGACAGCTGATAGTTCCAGTAAAACTTAAACACTTGAGCCAAGTAACTAACTGTTAAGTGTGGCAATCGTTTTAAGAATTTCTAGAATTCTAGCTTGTCACGGGAACTTTGTATTTGACTAGAATAGGGCTAGATAATTTCGAGAAGATTAACATTCATGGATACCTCCATGGGCGTATTATATAAGGGGGGGGGGGGAAGGGGGCCCGGAACCCCTCCAAAATTTGGAAAATATAAATTAATATTGTATTTTTCGGTCCAAAATAAAGTTAATAAAAAGGAACCTTTGTATCAATCATGTGTTTTTTACACCTTTCCAAGTTATTAACTGAATATTATTTAGGCCTAAACTAGGTATGCTTTCCCCTGAGAAAAGAACCACTTTTCTATCAGTTTTTTTTTTTGCTACAATAGTTGAACATGTGATTTTCGACACCTGATTTGAAAAAAACTTTCCGGACCCCCTATGAGTGGGGGGGGGGGGGGGGGTAAGGAATAACCCCCAGACCCCCCGTTTTCTCGGCCCCCTCCGAAAATATTACATATATACGCTACTGGATACCACACATGGTCAAATTCAGCCCATCGATGCTTAGTTAAAATTTTCGTTCTTTAGTCAGTTTTACTCTTGAATATAAAACATTGGAAAACCTGTTACATTTCTGAGACTCTGAATTAAAAGGAATATTATTGCACACAAAAAAATCAGCGAAGGGAGATTGAACGACTAATCTTTCCAAAAAGTTGGTTCGAATAGCCCATTCCTTATCACAATTTCTATTCGTTGTTCCACAGATACTTACAAGACTCACTGACAATGTAAACACTGATCCATTTATTCTATGGCAGACTTGATACGACTAAATGTGGAATAAAATCTGACTCGATGATCAAATCGGTTTTTCGAACCAAGACTAAAGCACCGCTTTTCCAATTTAGCCGCAACTTATTTTATTTTCTGATTGCTATTCTTGCATGCGTGAGTTGGTTAGTTGGTTGGAAGTTAGTTATTTTTCTGCCTTCCTGATATAGAACAGGTGAGGACGTGGTTGCAAAATTGGAGAACCTCATGTTCTCTTCGGATTGTTGTGGAGCGGATTCTATGAAATAAGAAAACGGGCTGCAATGCGTTTGGGACGACTAATCCGAAATGCAATGCGTTTGGGACGATGGGTTTGGGACGGCATTTTCCCTCTCATTTTTTGCAGACTTAGGACTACCAGTTAACCCCTGGTACGATTAAAAATGTTGTATTGTAGAAACACGTCGTCGAAGTAGAATATCAGTAGAATTAAATAAAAAATAGCAGGTTATGATGATGAAGGGTGAGGAACTTCAGAAGGAGAAACTCGTTGAAGATAGGACAGTACGTCAATACGTTTGAGTTAGTCGTTTCTCTGTACAAAATGACGCTACAATTTCAATTGGTACAAGTAAATTTCAACCTACCGTCATTTAACTGGCTGCGTTTACTCAGCTTATAGTTTTCCACCACAGCACACACATCCCCTCGATTTGTTTCGATAACGTGGTCTATTTTAAGATCTATCCCGATACAAATCTGTCTGAACACTGAACGGCTCACGAGTGGAACACCTACTGCTGCTTGACTGATGAAATTATGCGAAGAGGATAAATAGTGTCCCTGTGTTCGGTGATAAAGGAATGTGATATGCCTGTGGACAGATATCGGGCTCATTGGGGTATTACTACATAATATAACACATTGCTAGACAATACGCGCTTAATCCTCCACCATCCACGCTTAATCCATCCTGTCGTTGAATTCTTTAAAAAATGACAACAAACTACGTTATCTCGAACTCTTTTGAATGAAATAGCCATTTATCAGTGGTTTCTAAAGCTACTATTTTGATGAACTGAATGAATCCGTTCGCTCCCATGAGGGATATACTCGTATTTACTGGATGTAGATCAGAAAATCCCACTCGCAACGTATATTTAATATATCAAATTTTGATAGAATCGAATTGTGATTCTTCTCTTCTATTGGTAATCGATTCTTCTTAAAGGAGAGAATATTGTTTTCTTCACCATAAATAGTTTTGCTTGGTTTTCTTTTTGGTGTTGTAATTTCATTTAATTTCTCTCTTTTGGTTCCTTAGCCAGTGAAGATATTTAGAGATGGGTTCCATTCCATTATATTGTGATTAGTTTTCTTCGGTTTGCTACCTGAGTAGATACCGAATACCCGAATTGAAATATATTCAAATTAACGAGACGAAACGTGGTCGCCATCATCTTGTTTCTGACCGTTGAGCAGTCTACGAATGAGAGATCAAGAATAAAAGTTCGCCCCCGACTGTCCGGAGAAGCTCGTTGGCTCGGAAAACCTTTTGATCCAGCTCCCCACTCTTCGCCTCGTTTCTGTTTTAACCGATATCTTTTCAAAAGAGGGCGCCCTCGCCTACTCCGCGTGGCTGCCGTCAAAAGAGAAAACGCTTGAAAAGCCTCGACCAGGCTATCTCTTTTGAAAGACTCGCGGAGGTCTCTCTTGTGAAAATGCGGC
This sequence comes from Creontiades dilutus, assembly GCA_031894815.1. Classification (NCBI taxonomy): domain Eukaryota; kingdom Metazoa; phylum Arthropoda; class Insecta; order Hemiptera; family Miridae; genus Creontiades; species Creontiades dilutus. The sequence goes on along the minus strand of JAVIWC010006631.1, from coordinate 787,695 downwards.
GTTAACGCACACCATCTACATTTGACTAGGCCAAGCAGTTATAAATATAACTACGTTTATATGGATAAATATTCAACGTGTCGGCTTTGAATAACGGTATATATTATGTATAAATGTGGCGACAGGGATTTCGGAAGAAAGGAGTTTCATTTCGATGAACTACGTTGAAAACCCCTCCAACATTTTCATTATCCATTCGTTTCAATTTAGGCTCCGGGAATAACGGCTTGTCAATAATATGATTGCATAGGGATTGCACTTTTTTTTTATTATTTTGACGACATGTCTTAGGTGTAGTTGAAAGGGCTCGTTGAGCAAAACTTATGTTCCCTCGTTGGTTCTTAATGGTTTTGTGCCCTTACTTTAAAGAAAATTTGCGGTGACCAAAGAAGTACAAATAGACACCAATATCTTTGATATACAATAATAAACAACCAATTTTACTTTTTAAATGGTAAATATGAGTTCGAGAATATTAGTTTTAGTATAGGAACCCAGTATTAGATTATTGATGTAAAGTAAATAAGGAATTTCACCTTGGATTTTCGTCCGACGCGGACGTCGCCAGCCTTCCTCTAGAGAGGATCGGAAGTAGGTCTGACGATTTCGCTCGTGGCTTTCCATTGCCGACGCCCCTGGGTTGGGAGCGTTTTGGATTCACGTGATATCAAGATCAGAGGTGAACTGTCCAACGACAGGACAGGTATACAACACTTGTTAGGATTTCGGCCCTAATCATTGGTGCCTGCCGGAATCGAACCGGGGCAATCAGTACTCCCACTGTAAGTAAACAGCCAAAGGAATGATGCCTTAGCTCGCTCGGACAACCAGTATTAGATTAGTTGGAATAGTCATAATACTTAATTTATTTTATATTTGTTCGTGCAATTAACAGTTGTTTTAATTATTAGTGAATTCAGTTTATAGTCTTTATCCCATCAATTTAAGCACTTCCCCGTAGTTCTAATCTCAGATTATTCCGAACTGACCTCTTTTGCGGTTAGGTAAGTACTTTGAATCCCTGGCCAGGGCAGCTCCTATCGTCTTCTGTTTGGCTCCGGTATAGAGCCATGAGTAGGGGACAAAGAGGGCGAGAGGAGTGACGAATCGGGGATAGAGTGTGATTTCGTCGTAAAGAACGTGGTTTTTGTACTGCTTACTGAAAGACGGTGAAGCATCGGTAAAGGGGCTTCCATGAGAGAGGGGAAGGCGGTAAGGAGGATACACAAATAGCGTGTGCTAGAAACTGTTGCGACCGCTTGACTTTTGCGTAAACACTAGTCCATGCTTCGTGTCATTAAACTAAACTCGTCAGAAGATTTTAGATTTTTCGTGATTCCTCAAGTTACGTTACTAGTGCAGTTCCTAACACCGTTCAAGAAGAACAACAATAGGAATTAGCTCGCACTGCAAACCACAGGTTCTGACTGGACAGGGTGCTGTATTATTAGATCGTGATACCATAATATGAAATGATTCAATAGTTCGACCCCAACTACCTTCCCAACTTGAGCAAGATGGGATGTTTAAGAAAAAAGACAATCACGTTTCATGGAAAATATGTTTTACGCAAGCGCAGAGTGATTTATTGATTTGTGAAAAATGAAACTCATAGGCGACCATAGCCTAACACTCGCATATAGCGAAAAGTTCATAAAATCAGATGAAAACGGTGAAAATAAATCTTGTTTCAAGGATGTGGGGACACAGACAGAGAAACGAAATGCAATTGTTACAAATGGTAAAAAGAGGTACATCTTAACCATGGACGTTCCCTAAAAATATCATTAAATTCGGGCGCGAACTGTTGAAATTAGTTACAAGCATTTTGCATTTGCTCATGCGCAGATTGATATATTGATTTTTGAGCAATGAAACTCATAGATACCATTCACATCTTAACCCGGATATTTCCCCAAACTGGAAGATAATTACAGTAATAAAGCTAGTTCTAGGATTGGCGGTCACACAGACAGACACAAAATGAAAGTTCGGAATGGTCTAAAATGTAAAATACGAAAGGAAATGTTGATTTTGATAAGGAATAATTTTTCATCTCTTGGCCCACGTAAAAAAACAAAACATCTCATGTGGGTTTGAAGCAAATGACACGTTTTATTTGCTTTAAACTAATCACTTTGCCAATGCTTTGCACTAGGATTGACGCAACCATCTGTTTGGCGTGACAAAATAACTGATTCTAGGGAGAAATACCTTGTGATTCTTTATTATCTCTGGGTTAATTATTGGATAATATACATACAAATGAATTATAGTTGAACATTATAAAGCAGTAGGTATATTCAGCGTAGAACATTCAAAATAATGACTTCAAAATACGTATCCAAAGAGTAGCTTTCCAGAGTGGAATAATGGTTCGGATTAAAATACACACATAATTGTGAATCAATTAGAGTTACTACAAAAAGATATATACAGATGGATTGTGAACAAGCTGGAAGAGGGAAATTATTCCTCATCGTTACGTGTACGCATAAATGTAGCTATATATAACGAAGCTGGAGAAATGGTTTTGTGTGGAACAGCGGTAATGGACACATATCTGCCTGGCAGATTAATGCTGAAACTCACTCCGAATTCATATTGGTTTTCCAAAAGCCACGGGAGGATAGAAGTTCCATAAAATCATTCATTATCTGGCGAATTTCGGCAAATGAAAGTTCTGTCTCAAAATACTTATATGTTCATCATGGTGTCAATCGTGTTGTTATATATGGAATGAAAATGGTTTGATAACTCGGAAAATCCTTCAGTTTGTCTCTCTTTAACATACCGATAACCTTTCAACTTGTCACAAAATGATTTATCGTTTCATTACGGTTCTGGTTTTCAGCCCAACTCAATAGTCTGTGAATATCAATTTTCCCGTTTCCCTTCACTCACATGAATGTAAGGTAACTGTTCACGAGATTATTTGTTTGATCAGTGTAATATCCTCCATTATCTGAATTCAGTTCTGATGAATATTTAGTGGGATCCATTTGAAAAAAACTTCAGACAGCTTCAATGACAACACTACCATCTACCCCCAATAGTACAAAAGTACTATAGTAGTTAAATACTGATTATGTCAAGTGTAGTGACAGTCTGTGATGCGTACGACAGGCTGCGCAGGTTAGCCCATAGAAAAAATTGTATTAACTCCATGGCTGCCAGATCAATAGTACCCATTGCGCATACACAAATCCTCACCATTTGTTGGTTTACGTTTCAAGATGACATGACCAACAAATTTTGATTGTGTAGCCAAAAATCCAACAACAACACGATGTGTAGGATTTAAAAATCGAAAAACTAAAAAACCGTTCGCCGTCCAATCAAACTAATTTATTTATTTATTTATTTATAATACGGGCAAGCCCAATACAATATATTTAGATAAGTGAACATACCAATTCGCCGTCCAGATCATTCCTCCGAAACTAATGGGCCAAACGTAACGAAACTAGTATAAAAAATAACAAATATGTCATGAATCACCAGCATCAATCTTGACCTACCCCATAGGTCGAAATTAAAGGGCTGAACTATTCAGACATCAGAAGATTGAAAAGTTTCAAAATAAGCCAAATGCTTTTGTGTTATTGATAAACATCCCCTTAATGCATCGAATGTGCCCACTAAGACTACTTTTAGTTCATATATTATCTCCCTAAGGGCTTGAATAGAACTTCAATATGAAAGTGTACCTGTGTGAACATACAGAAATAATAAGCCTTCGTGTGACAAGGTGCAGAATTTTTCAATTTCACTGAACGTTCAGGAACAGTTTTAGGAATGTTTCCGATTAAGGCGGCATTCACAACATGTTGGTGTACATTGAACTTTTCTACCTATAAATAGTTGATTGATTGATTTTTTCTTACCTTTCAGTAACTAGGTAAATGTGTCATTGTATTGATAGTTTTGAAATAGTAAACTTATTATATATGAAAGTTACATAGATGACTGTGATGAAAAATTTACAATGTTTTCCTTGAATGATTGAAACGTTTCAATCCGCCAAAAATGCTTTTAATAGAATCCTTTTAGAGATTGATAGCACACCCCGACGTATTCGTTAAATTTATCGTTCTCGTTAAACAAGGCTTTGGTCTCAAAGCTCATTGTTATAAATCTTTTGACACCATTGCGATCGTAATCTTTCCCTGAGAACCTCCCAACTCATCATATCGAATTTCTCTTCCCGGCCTCATTTGTACACAGGCAGGGAAAAGCTGCTCCATGTTTCATTTTAACTCCCGAACAAACGTGCAGTCGTAAGCCGGGCGATGGACCTGAAACAGAACACGGGACATTTTTCAAACCTTTCGCGGGGGCTGCGAGACCGCATTCTGGGGTCCGAATGAAGACGTATCGGCTGGAATAGCCTCTTTGACCTCGCCACCATTTTCCATCTTCCTCTTTTTTTTAGGAAAAGCCTGTGCATTCTATATTTGCCAGCCCGAAAGTAACGTTGCATTGGTTGATGAAATTGGAAAGTTTTCTTTTGCTGGTAATGGAGGAATACTGGATCTTCATTATTACAAGTTGTGGCTTTGTACATCGCTAAGTTGTTTCCAAGAGTTAACTTCCTTGTTGAAGGTTGAAAGACTCTAAGCGAAACAGTAATAATAAAATCGCTCTTCATTCCCCAATTAAACTTTCATTTAATACATCCTTCGAAGTTCTTCCTTGAATGAATATAATTTCTCCGTTTTCACATGTATTTTTTACGAATTGAAAAATCCGTTTAGTAAGAGCTCCTCGCAGAGCATCCAAATTTGCCTTATTGGTAGAAGAGATGCCCAAATCAATAAGTACAAACCATGATCTGTTCGAGCTATAAGATTGGCCGAGGATGTGGAGGTACAAAGCCGGGTGATAAAAGTTGACGCATTAGTTATGAATTACCGTTTGGAGGTAATTATGAACAAAATTGTCTACGCTTTTCTTCATGGAAATCTATTATGAGATTTTCTGAAAAGATTCATAAATCATTTCCATATGTATATAAAATAGAAACAGCAGCACAATATAGAAGCACTCCAAATGAAGGTTATCGTATCGTTAAATGGACAGAATGATTTCTTCAAAAGTATCATCTGCTGATCTCTCTTATGTCAACTTATTTCGATTAAAATATCTCTGTGTTTAGTTTATAATTTTCAATAATGAATTTTTTAATCGAGCAAGAAGAAAAAAGCTGTACTCCCCTCACATTTTGCTGTTTTACATTTCAAGATGAACTGTAATTATCGTGATAATGTCATCAAGATGAACTACTGCTTTTATGTTCATTACAGATAGAAGTACCTTCAAAGAATCGAATGAGATCACCCGGACCGCTTAGTGTTCATCTGTTCGCTCTTCCTAACTTTGACGGAATAATGAACGTGAACTCGAACATAAATGTGAACTAGTGTGGGCACAGTAAAATCGTCTAGTATAATGTGAGGGGTTGATATAATTTTTGTGAGAATTCCTCTTGCAATCGAGTTTTTCAAGTCTTTTGTAATATGATTGTGGGTTGCTGGGTGTTTCATTTTACCTTTCTGAATTTCAGTTGTTCAACTAGTGGATTTCAACGTAGTGTCGCCTCATTGTAGGTATTGGCGTGTCCTTACTTTCAGACGAAATATGAATGGTAACTTCTGTGGGCGTCTGAAATTTGAAGAGGGCTATCATTATCAGCAGAGTGGAGCCTAAGGCTATTTTCTGTCATATCCAATCTAGAAAGTGGAAACATGCATACTACTAAGATGATTTAAGGTAAATCGAGGGCTTTCCAACTTAACGTGTAAAAGGATATGAATGACCAATGTTCTGGAGTGGAGGGCTTTGTGAGCTATTAGTTTTGATATCAGCTTTCGTTTCGTAGGAAGCGACAAGTAAATGTTGTTGTTGACGGAGTTATATTTAAGACGAAGTCATCCGACTGCCTTCGGACATGTAGAAGTCAACCATGAGCTATAGAGATCTGTGATCAGCTGAAAGTCCTTGTGGCTAATTTCATTGCTAGTCGATCTAACTTGCTGATACATAAATGGGGCTGTTTTTATGGCGTCTACAGTGGACAAGACTAGATATGGAGGCTCGCGAGCCGAGTTTAAATAATTTACCACTGACTTTATCCAATACATAGTTCAATTATTTAAGTAGAAGAGTAACTCTAATTCAAAAATAATAAACCTCTGTTTTTTCAATTACTTCCATTCTATTCTATTGTGAATCGCTCTGTTGCGATTGTGGAAAAGCATTTTTAGCTTTTTACGTGGATCAGAGCCTACGGGGAACCTATGAGCTTTGCGCCGGCTTTTTGCAACTTAATCAACTTTTTGCCTGCTACAAGGGCCCTTGAAAACAGGGAAACACCTCTTGCTAACACTCGCTCAAGCCCCGTAACAATTTTTTCTTTCGTTCCGCCCGTCTGTTTCCCACACTACGCGGGTATTATAGTGCTAACATTTCACACTCGCATTACTCGACCCTGCGTGAAAGGTACGTTCTACCTTTCCGTCGAAATGGTGGATTGAAGTTAGTTCTGAATGGTATTTATGTCGACATCGCTATTCATGAAACACTCCCTGGTTATCAGGTTCTAATTTAAAAGAATACTGTGTTGATCGCGGGATTATCTCCTTTCTGTATAAGTGAGTACAAAGTGAACTACGGCAAAATGATTAACTATTGAAATACTAAATGAATATTATTATATATTAACTTTGTATTGCTTCCGAAATATAAATCCCGTTTTAAGAGCTCAGAATTAGCAGAATTCAGCAAATCCTTCGAGCAAAATGTGAAATATTAAGTTTTTCCATTTACTATCTTCAATAATGAGCCGTTGTAATACCAAGGAACAAATTGTTTAACCATCCATCAAAAGCTGTATGGACCACCGTCTGATGTCTGAACGTTTCCTTCAAAAATGATGAACCAAAGTCGTCGAAATTTAGCTCACAAGTGTGGCAGTAATCTCGTCATCTTGATCAATCAACTCTAAGGGAACATTTAAAAATTAAACTATCAAAAAATCGAAATCTCAAAAACATTTGATGAGATAGGGTAGTTTTTTGTTTGATTCAGATGTAAATTAGCTCCTTGGATCAAATTAGGCCAGTTGGCTTGCTCACCATTTCAAGAAGTCATCAGCAAGACCGTCTCGCTGCTGAGCCTTAAACTCAGTCCAAGCTAGACCCCGTGGCTTGCGGTAGCCCGAATAGTTGGTTCTATACGATTATACTATCCGTGATGCCGTCTCCTGAACTTTAACTCAATTTAGTAGAACGAGCGAGAGCATTCTTGTTGTCTGTATTTTCATTTGATGTAGTTGAATTTCAGTTGGGTTTCTACGTGTGCTTCCGAGTGTACATAGGAAGCAATATCTCTGGATGTACAGTCCAGTCCTAATAGTACTAGGAGCGTTATCTAGAATAGGGGCAATATACCTGTGTGTAATAATTTGCAGCATTTTGAGTTCCAAAATTCCCATTAAGTCACGCACGTGGTACACGTGTGGATGACACTGTAGAGGAAGTCTGCAGGGAACTACGAAACAGTTAATAACAGCAGTACCGGTACAGAAAGAATCGGAGTTTAACGAGCGGAAATCTGCTTATATCAATTTTACGATCAAGTGCATAATCAAGATACCAGTCACGTTGAATTGAGGAGGGATCTCTTACAGTAGGGCAAGGTACCTTGGGATGACCCTCGTGGCAAAACTGCGATGGAAAGAGCAAATTATTTTTAAAAATACACAAAAATTTCTTATTTCTCCATAACATGACCCTTATTCGTGGTTCCCCAAACTACCAGAATTGTGCTGTATGGTAAGGGTCAATGTTTCCCAGTACATTCAGATACTATTCGGAAAATGATCATAATCATTCATTTCCTCATAAAAATCTCCAACAACACAAACGGTGTTGTGCTGCGGTTCTTGCAGCTGGTGAATACAGCAGTAGTAGATCTTGGTAGTAGTGTATAATTGATCTCAAAGCTTGAAGAAGAGCCCACGTGCACGTGGTACTTAAATAAAAAGAAGGGTTTCAAAGACTCCATGCTACCAAGATCAGGAAAGCTATTTCCCAACACATTACAATGTTTTTCGTAAATGACTACGGTATCGGACGAGACTTAAACAGCGATTTAAATTCAGCTTATAAGAGTCTGAGGGTAAATATCACTCCATAAAGCTCTCTAGCGTTAACACAAATGGCACTACAATGTAGTTGTTTAGTTATCATTATTATTATTTTATTTCTAAATTCATCCACATTTTTTTAATCTTTTATTTTCCAACAAAAATCATTACCGGAAGACACTTCACCTTCCGACGTGACGGTTCACTTTTGCTTTGAAAAAATATTCATCGGCAGTTGGTGTTGAAATTCCAAGTATGAAATCTATTTTCATGAATATTTATAAAATACGTGGGAAACACCCACGTTAACCGCTAACCGAAATCAAGTATGCGAAACAAATGACTTCTACACGTTACATACAATTCTACAGATAATGAATTGAACCTTCGCTTCAAGAAAGCCGAGTTAGATTTAATTCCAACTTACGGTGTATGACACAACTCAAACACAGTAAATTAATTGAAATGAGTTAGGTTCGACTTTTGAGACTCAACCTCGCTTGTTTGCGACTACTGGCTTAAAATGCTTTCCGTCCTATTGACTGCTTTGTAAAGAACGCTTCAACTCCCTAATTAGTTTCCCAACAACGTGAATGGTCAGTAAAAATTTACACCAAACTGCTTCAATTCTTTTTATTTCATAACTCGTTCTAGACCACATATCTTCACTAATATATATATATTTTTAATTGGCTTCAAAAACAAGTTTATACAGCCGAACGGACACTTAACTACACATACACGTTAATTAAATGATACAAGTAACATAAATATCAATAGTAATGGGAAACATATTGTTCACTGTGTATGATACAAATTAAATTAATTAAACTGAAATGTTTGCTCTTTTGATAAACTCGTACAATGACACATAAATGGGTGCGTCGTTTGCTGCCAGAATGGTGTCCAGGTTAAACGGGTTGACGATTTTTGTGTGGAGTTCACGTAATAGGGCTTGTCGGGCATCGTCGTGGGCAGAGCACTCCAGAATCATGTGCTCGAGGGATTCGTCTGACTGGGAGCAGAAGCGGCAGAGAGGGGAATCGTTGTTTCCCATCGAGAACTGGAGGATGTTAGTATTGCAGTGGCAAAGTCTGCAAATCGTTCGGTAGAAAGGTCTAGGCTTAGTTTCTGCGACTTGATCGTACCATGTTGATTTTTTGGTGGTGGAAAGAGGGCCTTGTAGCGGTTGCCGGAAGGATAGGCTTGGTGCTGCTCCCTCCAACTTCTCAGCATCCTTGCCTTACCTGAAGGTGCTAGGTCCGATTGGGAATAAACACGGGAGGGGCTTGGTTCAGGTAACGTAGCAGCTTCCTTAGATTTGGCGTCGTTCACGAATATGAAAATAGCTTTGTCAGACTCATCTCAAAAAGGGATTCAACCTTCTTTTTGCCTTGTAATCAAGAAGGCTGTGTAGATAACGTTATTATCAATTTGAGATTTCTTTAATGGAGAACAAATTTGATTTTAGTACATGCGGTTTTATTGGTAGTAGAATTATCACAGCTGACCTTGATACAATCTCCAAATTTTTGCAGGCTAATTGCCAAATGGATTAATACCCATGGGTGCGAATGTGTAGCCCAATGGTTCTGAACCGTTTTTGTTTGTACCCCACCACCATCAAACTTTTCTCCTCCAAATACTACAGATTTGATGAATCTGCTATTTAGGTGAAGAAAGAGGAAGAAACTATTTGGGTGGTAACGACCTATCACTTAGTGCAACGATCAATGTGCCCTCAATAATGAAATCATTCAGGCCTGAAACGGAATCGAATATTCATGGGTTCTGATAAGGTTAGAGGGCGAGAGGCTTCGAAATTAAAGAAAACTCATCATTAATTTATATTGAGAGAGGTGAAAGGAGCAGAGTGTTCAATAATTGAGGAAGTAGCTCTCTTTAGGCCTCGTCGTTCGACCTGATGGTATTCGCGCCCTTTCCACGAGTACCCTTCCCCAGCATGGCCCCGATAGCCGAAAATTAGTTCTTCGGATAGGGTCTTACTTCAATCGAGGTTAGTAAATGAAGTGGACAAAACACCTATACATTACAACATTACCTATGTTGTGAAATTCTGATTGGCAGAATGGATTAGACATTTATAAATTGGAGAATGGAAAATTTAAAAAGAATTTAAAGAGCAATGTGGAGTGTGTTGCTATCAGTATGTTTACTGAATTTCGGTAGAACACAAAACTATTGCAATGTTTTTTTTTTTTCAATTTTTTTCTTTGAAATCGTTCAGGCATTTTGAAACAAGAATATTTTCATAGGTACGGATAATAACTCTCCTTAGAATTAAAATATAAAAACGCTGCAAATTCTTTCACTGGGGTTTATTATTCAATTGGCTTGCGTTCATGATTTGAATTTCTACTAAGCTTTGGAGTGTGCGTGTTTCACAGGATAGGGCGATTATTGAGTTTCATGTCTCTCTCCGGCCTCCTTTCTTAACAAATAAGTGGTTTTCAGACTGTCAATTTTAACCTGAAAACTTCAATTAGTAAAATACTATTTGCTATTTGTTGATTTGGGCGTTCCGTCTATGATAATGGGCACGAAAAACCCCTTGTTTGTTGCGTGAGAAGCCCTAGAGGACAACCATTTGACTGAAAATCGATTATTTTACGGTATAAACCGACGATTTTCCTCATTCAAATGTTATTTTCTTCGATAGGTTCCATGTGGAAAACTTATGTTGCCCCACCTTTGTCCTTAAGCTAAGATTCTCGAATGTTTTTCTGGATAATGCGAGGTACAACATCTGTTCATTACGGATATAATCTTTGGACTAATTTTGTCACCTGCTAAGTCATGTTGACATTTTCTTATTTTGCCCTAATGTGTCCTAATTATTAATTTTAATATAAATGATTATTTTAGTTTAAGGGAGTTACGGTCATTTAGTGATGTAAGATCGAGGTACAAAATCTGTTCATTACGAGCGAGAAAAAAAATGGGGAAAGGAATTTTTTTCGTGAATTCTCGAAATATAATCTTTGGACTAATTTGTCACCAGCTAAGTCATGTTGACATTTTCTTATTTTGCCCTAAGGAGGTAGGAAATTCATTTCTTTTCCCAACGGTGTCCTAATTATTAATTTTAATATAAATGATTATTTTAGTTTAAGGGAGTTACGGTCATTTAGTGATGTAAGATCGGAGGCAAGAAAACAATTTAAAAGTGAAATAACATAGAAACGAAGTCCATAAATAAAGAAGTAGGTAGGCAGTTTTTATGGAAATCTTCTCTAGAAGCGATTTCTGAATTTTTTCTAGTGAGTTTGTTACACCTGTATATTCGGAAAACTCCAACACATGAGCAGATCATAGTCGTAATTCGAACTTCTGATTTTGAGGAGAGCATTATAGCAATTCTGTACGTGAAGTGGTCAGGTGCGCGACGAAAAACGGCACGTGGCTTTGGGTTAGAAGTTGCTGGGCACTGAGGAGTTGCAAGGCAGGTAACCTTATAATAAGATGAAGGAGTAACGCAGTTAGCGGTCGAGGGGTCAAAGCCTAATGCAAGTTACGTCAGAGAGTGGAGCGGGTAAAGTGGAGGTTCGAGGTGGGGTGTCAAACGAGGGGGTTACTTAATCTTTTAATTAGCCTTCCCACGGCAGAGGCGCCAAAGTTGACTTACGCCTCTCGAGGTGGCTACGTGATGTCACACAACTCTCCCTATCAAGAAGAAGTATGAGGCAGATCCTTTAACAGAACGTTTTTCGAGTTTTTGCTATTATACTTCGTGTGTGATCGTAAAACTTCGTTCTAAAACATCTTGCCCTACTTTTTAAGTATGTTAAACGGGAAATTCTCTGGTACGGCCATCATGATACATGAGTGGTGTTGTGGTTAAATCAACATGGAAGGTTAGTAGGTAATACAGCATCAACATCAATAATGTTCTAAACCATTCAATAAACTAATAATTAGTGGTTGAACTTATCAATTATTGGTAAGTAATAAGTGCTTTACAAGGACTCACTTGCTCAGGTGCTTCACTTAGTCCAATTTGACATTTCATACGCCACTCTGAACATTACTCAAGTAAAAAAAAATATATTTATACAGCTTGTCCCAGGAGTTATGCACAATCTGATTCCTACGTGTAGTGCAATTCATTTCCGAACAAAAATACCTGCTAGCAATTTTTTGGCAGATACTTCGTTTCCGAGTTATTTGCGATTTAGGATTTTTTTCTCGTGTTTTCGATCTTATCTCATCAAAACTGTCATAACTCCCTCAATTTTGGAGATCGCTCACATTTGATGGCACCGTTCAAAAGTGCGTTAAATTTTCTATCTATTTGATGTCAGAAAACATTTTTTTATTGCATTGAAGATGTGCGATTGCTGTGGGAAATGTCGGTTTTGTCAGAATCTTGAAATCATCTCGACTAGCAACAACATTAATGCGTGATGTATAACTGTGCACGCCTGGTAAAATGTGCGTCAAAATGTCAGCTTTTCAACGTTGTAGTCGTTTTGGTTTTAAAAAATATTTTTGGTTAAGGAAATACCCTCCTAGGACACCCTGTATAACTAAAAAAGACCTAACATTTGAAAATTGGGAGAAGCTACGGAGGAGGCATTGTCTTGGTAAGGGGCCAGGATATGCAATGACCCGCACGACCGCCAGGTCTTGAAGGAGGGGTTGCTTTGTGCGCCGTGTATTGTCAGCCCCAATTTGATTCGGCCGTAGCATTTGGTGTTGCAATGTTGTAATTGCATTGCAGTGTACCACGTGTGCCGATCCAACGATTTGGGAAATGTCGGTTCAAGTGAGATTGAACAATCTCACTTCGGTTTACGATTTGAGCAATTTTTGTGAGAGACATTTTATTTTTCATTTTTATTGTAACAGACATTCTTTACTAAAATGTATTTTTTCTTCGAATGCCCTTTCCAAAAAATAAAATAAATAGCATCACCTGAATCAGCTTTAAAAAACAATGAAATTTCATGTGCCTCACTTGGGGTCTACGGTGGCAATATTTTAGCACAGTTTCTTGGTTGCGCGCTTGTAGAGTGGGTTACTCGCAGCCGAAAAAATCGATTGAGGTGTCAAATGTTCATAAAATGTTGCGTAGAATCCGAATCTGCAATAAAAAATGTGGGGTTCCCATTCGAAATAACCAAGTTGATGCGCAAATCGTGCATTTGCGAGCGTGCGCAACGCGCGAAATTGTAATATTTGAATTTGTCGTTAAAAATTAGTGAAGTTACTATTTGAAAATTTTTTTAGGATCGGAAATTATGGAGATAAATGGCTGGTCCATTAAATTTTGGCCACCCTTTGTTTCCCGAATAAATTCATCATTTTTCTCGTCGAACTCAATATGTCCTAAATCGAATTCGAAATTTCTCAAGTCAAATTCGATTTTCCAAGTCAAAATCCGCTTTGCGCTCTCACAATTCATCATTTATTAGTTAAATACAACATTTCCCAAGTCAAATTTTCCGAGTGAAATTCGTGATTTCTCCGCCCAAATTTTAGGTTTTAAGAGTAAACCTCATCATTTCAAAACTCAACCTCAACGTTACTAAAATCAAATTCAACGTTCATCTTGTTGGGAGTATTTATTTTCATTACTTTTATTTGGACGTACCTAGATACATAGTTTTGTACTCGGGGTCTCGTATATTTATTAAGTTTCCATGATGTTCTGATAGAACTAAACTGAAGGATTTAATCTAGAAGAATAACTGTGACCATAACCCCACCTACTATTTCATAGATAGAGACGTCCCATTCGCCCAACCTGTTACGCTCGAAATGCCACCAGGTTTCCGAATAAACCCTTTCGGCACGAAAGCGGTACCCCAACCGAGCTCCAGTTAGCTGCAATACCGCCAGGATCAGCTTCAATATTCCCCACCGCTGATGGTCGGATATCAGATCATAATTCAAAACCCCCAGAGAGAATCACTGCCCTCTATATCTGCGTTTGTTGGCGAGGAAGGGCGGGGTATTTTCCAGGAGGGTGTGGAAAGTGGCGTGATACCCATCCATTAGCCGAGTCCATTAGGGGCGGACGTGTTGGGACAGATCCCGCCCGTCTCCTCTTGTAAATGGCAAGCGGGTATAATTTCTTGCACAATGAACCCGGCATTGCGAGGACGACATCATAACTAACAGCCCAGACTAAAGTTTTTAACACAATCATGCTCTCCGGAAAAAAATTGACGGGATTCTCGAACGATGATTTAATGCATAACATTGAGATTTTCTTTGATAAGGAAAAACAAACTAAACAAAATATTGCGGCTTTTAAGAGAGTTTCCCTTTAAAATTAGTCCTCTGTATTGACGATGAGTGGAAAGTTCGATTATAAAGCTCGATTTTGTGACAAATTGTTTGATATTCTGCTTTGTTATTACCAACAATGAACCAGTGTAGTTTGTGAGAAATAAAATAACCCCCTCAAAGAAAATCCATGTAAAAAAACCGTCTATCCGCGGACATAAAATTCGAAATTCGGCTCATTCGGGGATGTGCCAACATTCTCTTCATTATTATTAATCTGCCCCAAAAGATAAAATTTAAATACCAGAGCATGTCTGTTTATTTTTTGGTTTTGTTGCTTTAACTGAACGTCAGAACTGAGAACCAGTCAAACCACGAGGACCCTGTCTAGAAATGCTAGACTAGTCAGTAAATTACTGTTAACTACGTTTCACCCTATTTACTAGTTTAAACACTGTTTCTGTTTGGTATTTATAGTGGTCTCTTTAATTAGCCCATGAACAACATACTATAATTATAATTATAGTATAATGAATAATTATTCATCATACAAAGTATGTTCAGTTATACTAATTTTTTTCAGAAAATTAGTGTTCAGCGAACCCCCCCCCCCATCTCACAAACGTTTTTCGTACGTCAGAAAACTCGATTCCAGGTTTAAGTTTTTCGCATGCATGATGTATATCGTACAAGCTATATACACTGGAAAGAAAGTGCTCTCTTCCAACCACTTTTCCATATCTACTCGTTCCCGAGATATGAGTTTGTGAAGGTTTTTTCTACGAATCAACGTTTCGTGCCATAAATTCCTCATTCCTCACCTCAAAAACAAATGTTGTCTGCTTTTGACCGCATTTTTGAATTCAGCAATAAATCTCCTTCACCCCGAATGCATTCTTATAATTTAAAAATAAGAAATTCCAAGGACCCTAATTGCGAACTAAACGTTCAACAAAAACGTGATAGAAGCTCTCAAATTTCAGTTAAACTTGAAAAATTGATCAGCTTTCAGTATGATCACCATTTATTCTGTCCTTACCAATGTCATTGGGCGAAAAATCGTTTGGCTCGTTTCAAACCAGCTGAGAAGTTGTCCCAAGAAAAAGAGTAGCGAAAATTCAAACAGTATTATTTAGAAAAATGATTAAATCCGAAAAATTATTTGAAATGGTTCATCTTAACTTTACGAAACATGTTTACCCACCATTCATGAACTACTTTCGTTATTAAAACAGATATGGAATCGCATATTTGTGTTTTGTACTGTTTAAAACCCATTTAACGCTTTCGAAAAAATTCACGGATTGTATAATTTTCCCAATTTGAACCTACCAATCGAAATTTTGCTCATTTTAACCAGTGATTTCCTCGTTAGCTGTTTTAGAACATGAATAAAATTATTTCTGTTTCAACCTAGAATTTCTTGAGGAAATACTGCTGGTTTTCCTGAAACTGTACAGTTTTCAGCATGTTTTTTTCATTGGAGTTAAAGTTCAAGTATTTTCAATAACACTTTTTTGTAAATTTATTTATTCTTTTTTTTAATGTTGAATATTTCAACTACAATTAGGGTCTGTACAAGTTAGTTTTTTTATTATAAAAATACGCTAGGTGATTAGGAAATTTAACGCTGGATCCAAAAGAGTGGTCAAAAGATAAAATAAGTCGCTATCAATTTGAGAACTGTGGGTCTTCATGGCGCAAAACAAAAATCTTCAAACAGCTTTCAAAAAATCATATCTGTGGATGAAATATGTAAAATTTTGATTATAACGTTAAAAATCGTTCTTGGCAAACGAGGCGTCAAGATCTTTGGCTGGCCCGGTCGGACTAATTACAGTTCTTCACATTCACACTGTCTAGTTCAAAAATTAGCCAGAAATTATTGATGATATTTCCCTAAACATTTGATAATATACCTTTTTCATTTTATAGATTAACTTTGTTCAAGTTTGTATTCATTTAAATTTATTTTCTTTTGGTAGGATTCTATTTTGACAATGTAATAATACAATTCCTTTGAATATTGACAATGATCTGAGTTGAACGACTTTCTGAGAAAGAAAAAATAGACCTGTCTTTAATTTACATTATTGAGGTTCTTCCTCGTCATAATGCTCTTCTCTGACTCCACTATTACTACTCTGGATTACTATTCTGGGGAACCTTCAAATTTTCAATGTTCTTCAAAAGGATAAAAGAAAAAAAACTAGAGTTTCGCCTGTTATACCGGAACCCCTCTTCTCTCTCTCACGCTTCCAGTGATTGCACAGCAGTTTGCCCCGATCAATAAACAATCGGATAGCTTTGGTAATTGCCTTTTCTAATCCTTTTAGGGAAATTGGGATCCGTCAATTAACTCGTTAGCTTGGCCGGAACGGTTTGGGACGCGGGCGGAGCGGCCGATTTTTCACTAATCAAACGTATCAGCATACCCGTATGGGACGGTGCGAGATTAGCAGAAAATGAAAGTTGGAAGGGAAAGGGTGTAAAGAGTTTCCTCATAAGAGAATTTTGAAAAGATTCACTTCCCACTGATCAGAATAAGGCGATAATCAAATTAATCAGCAGAAACTAAAAATTAGGATTTATAATTTTCAACAATGATGCTTGGTAATTGACCAGAAATTAAATAAATTAGTTGAATTAGTCCTCCCCCTCTCAAATTTTGTTTACGTTTCAAGATCCGTAGAATCGTAAACATGTATAAAAATAAATCAAATATATATAAATATACTGCGCCGACCCCTGAACTTGTGAAACTTACTGTTAACGATGAAGGGTAAAAGTTATAATTGAAAACAATAGTGAGAGGTCTCATATCTCTCTCAATTATCATTCATACAATTTTCCTTTTCATTCAAAGTATAAACATTACGAACATAATTTCGAGTCCCTTAAAAACTAACAAGGATCAACAAACTGATATTATTATTTCAATGGAATTCCCTTTTCAGAAATCTAGTTTTTATGATTTGCGATTTACGCACACCGTTTAGAAAGAACCTTTTATGGAAAATCTGTTCTAAATGATGTTCTAAATTAGAGGAATGCAGAGTTTTCACCAAGTCTTTATAATAGCGTAAAGACTGATTTTTGGATAACAGGTTTTGAAAAAATATTTTCAACCTTGCCCCACCTTCTCAACTCCAAAAATTTCAACTCAAGCATTGATTTTTTTTTTTTTTTTTTTTTCAATCTTTCGATCACAAACAGTGACTTTTAAAGTAGAATTTTTTGGTGAAATACGAATGATTACAATGCAAAAATTAAATGAGTAACTGATTTTACTATAACAGTGTAATGATCTCCAAAGTTTGCAACTCAAGTTTTGGATTCCTTAAATGGGAACCAATGTAACAATATTAATACGTCAAGTGTATCTGTTCGTAGGGGATAAAACGCAGTTCATTCTGTGAGCCAAGTATGGTTTCTCATGCCTTCAAATGGGATATGAACAACATCCATTATAGTTACCACTGCGTGAAAATGATGATAAAATGCTTGATTTGTATTTTCATCGATACGATTGAGCCAGCTGACATTAATGTCATGACTTTGGCTATTTGGCACAAAACATAAGATCGTGGTCAACGAGATTGGAAGGATTTGCGTTCATGGCCGTGAAATCTCTCCAGATTTGTCTCGTTTTCAGTTGACCTAAACCAACTTAATCTATATAGTTGTTGTTGCAGCGCTTCCATGTATTAGACCATAATTTTATTAGTAGATAATGTTACTTAAGTGTTCTGTAACCATGAGATGTCTATTTTGATTTGGAAAATACGATAGTTGTGAAGACTGGAATATTTAACGTTATTTGATTATTCTTTTATTCAATAATTACTCTGAATAGGCACGACTCTTCAAGAGCTTTATTTATCGAGTTAAGGCACTGGGTATGATCGGCGGGAATTATAAAAATCATTAAACTGATATAATGCTCAAATCAAACCCGAACGGAAAATTCTTCAGTTTCAATGGTCCCGAAACCGTACCACGAATCAGGATTATGTGGTCGTTGCCCGGGGCATTGTTAGCGGACCCATCTGCTGGGGAGATAGATGACCCTTCTCCTGGGGCGTCGAAGAATGTTATCTGCTAAGTTTACTCTCGTCCGTTGGAGGGGGGTCCAGTCTGAGGGTCATCAAAGACCATAAATCATCTCCCAACTAGCCGACGCCCTCTCCCCACCTTCTCAGTCCTTCCTATAGAGCCTTCTAATTGTCGTACCAACCAATGTAGGTTGTTGAAAAAAGATTGTGATTCGTGAAATGGAATTGGGTGTTGTGAAATATTTCACTAAATTGAATTTGACGGATTTCAACAATGAATTTCCAGTTCAATTTGCCTCTTTCAGGCCGTACTTATTATTAGCGAACTTCAAGAAGAAATTTTGCTATTTGAGTACTTTTTTTTAAAGTAATTCAGTAGAAATGTTTTCTGAGACATATTGTTTTATGTAGTATTCACAAAAAAACTACATTCATTACATTATGTTACATAAGTACCGATTCATACACGATGTTAGAACGGAATCTATCTAACCAACCTTTTTTTGCATTTAGTAAGGTGAAGAAGTATTATGACCCGTTATTATTATTAACTATTGGATACCATAACAATGTTTCCAATGAAATGTTTACTTTTTATAAATTGTTCATTCTTATGAAAATATAATATCACGCGGCACGATCTATTTCTCGCTATTCAATACAATTTCATACAGTTAGATCACAACAAGAAGAGAATCAGTTAATGCTCTCAATGTTCTAATCCACACGATACTTAATCGAGGTTAAACTATTGAAACCGACTATTGAGTTCAAATAAATGTGATGTCAAGGGACAGTAGTCAGACTTGCAACGGCACCCGGGTTATACCTCACCCGCAAGACCGATCCATCTTGTTGGTTTTGCATACCCATTGTTTTTCGTTCATTTAACAAACAGCACGGAACTTTGCTAGACATTACGTTACATTATAACAATTAGATACACAGAAAAATATTTATAGGGTAAATTTATCGTTGTTAACCATCTTAGCTGTCATACCACAAATTGGCTGCCAGCCAGCTCAAAACATCTATTTTAAACTATTTCCTACTTTCGCTCATCTCCCTTCATTAGGTATGAAGCACAACACTAAGATTCTCGTACAAATTCAGAAAAAAAGTATCTTGTGTACTGTGTGTGTATCTTGTGTAATGAGGTAATCTTATCGCTTAATTAGCGAAACGAAAGACAACATAAAAAGCGTATTCTTTTGGAAAATTATATAATCTTATTGGTACTGTCTTATCTTGTAATCGTACTGTCTATAGTGTTTATAGAATTTGTGGCTTTTTGTCTGTTTGATGATTCCTACGTACTGTCTCTTAGTATGGAACTGCCTACTTGAAATGAATGCGATGTCATTGGCCCTAAGCCCTCCCGTCAGACAAAGACACAACCGCTACTCACAATTTACTTTATTTAGCTGCTCAGTTGTTATTTGTCCCTTTACAACTGTAGTTTTTAAGTAACGACCTTTCGCGGGGGGAAGTGAAGACTATTGGAGAAGGCGACCGTAATAAAAACCCTAAGTGGCTAATAAAAGTAATGCGAACGTGAACGGAGTGTGTAATACACTACAATTTACTTTTATACGTTTTCAGAGACCCTTAAAACGCTAGTAGGTGCTTGTGCAGGAAGCCACGCGCAAGGGGCAACCTATTCTTCACAAAACATATCAATGAAATGTCTACTAATTCAGCAACAGCAAACTGATATGCGGTCGGATTAGTACAACTATCATTTGGACCACAATACAATTAATTTCGGCATGTGTCAAGCCAGAGTTTTATTCATGATGTAATCGTTTTTTCCGCACTTGCTTATAAGTTTATATATACTTTCATTATTTGGGCCATTGTTGAGAAAACGTTTAGTTCGACTCGCTTTTAGTTCCAAAATGAAAGTTCGTGTAGCGGCTAAATTTCGTTTCCCTTTCAGGTGATTATTTACTGGTTTATTATAATCTAATGAACTAATGACGAATTTATAGATATCGCAACTAATTTCATTCCTTAAAACTACTCTTTACGAGGTTCACCCAAGTTATTTGAGGAATGATTACGCACACAATTATTAGATAAACAGAGGCTAAGGCAGGCCCCCCAATACATCCGTCTACTTCGTTAACGGCGATAACCATCGTAAGCTAACTACCTCTATCTATCTACTATCTTATCTACCTCAGCATACTATTGAATATCGCAACTGAGGGAGGAGTGTTGCACATTGAGCGCGCGGGGGTGCTTAGAGTGTTGAATGATCCGACACTGGGAGTTGTTGCCGTGCCAAAACTCGGATACCAACTGGCTCAGTTGGCAGTGTGGCTAGACAGACCATCAGTGGGTTTTCACCAGAACTTCGGCAAATCTAAGGACTCTGACTAAGTACCGAGGTGCAAACCTGGAGGAGATATCACAAGCCTGGTTATTGCCGCAGGACTCCTTAAACACTACTTCCGCCTGGACTAGAAAGAGATATTGGAATCTATGCTTCACAACCGATACGTTTGGTCCCGAACTTCTGTTATTATGGTTGCTAACAGCCAAGTCCACTCGACAGTCTTGATTTTAGCACAACTTGAAATGCTTTTCAGTAGCTATGGACAGTCTTACATCCAAACGTTTCTAAGATTCATATAATGATTAAGAGGAGGAATTAGTGTTAAGCAGTGACCCACTTAAGGAGAAGTTCCAGAAAAATTGTTCAAGAAGCATTTCATCATTAAACCTTTGGGATATTGGGGAAGTATAAGTGAGTATCGCTCCTGTTTGGAAGCTACTCACATTTCATGATACACTTGACGTTAAACATGTCATTTTCGAATTCTGTACATTCCTGTTTTCAAATCTCTATCCACCCGAGTACCAGGGCAACCTTGAATATCCTTGCAGTTGCGGAAACATTTTCTGTACACCAGAACTTCCAGATTCATTCAACATTTCTCGATCATGATGGTGATTGGTCAACCTATTACCACAACATGCTATTATTTTATTCGTTTATAATATCACGTATCATGTGATATGTATATTGCTTACAATCTAGGACTTTAGCATGCATTCATTATGGAAGCCGTTTGGTATGATAGGGATTAAGCTATTAAGGGTCGCGAGGCGTGAAGTGTGAAGAAGATAATATCAGAATTTGTTCTACGAATGTTTTATTACCACCCTTTCTCAACGTCGACAGGTACCAAACTTGGCTTTTCCTCCCGAGATTTCCTTTTTCACCGTCGGAAGACAGAAAAGAAATAGAGCCGCAGATAATGGAGTATTTCCAAGACTCCCTCAGCAGAAAAAGCGTGTAATATGAGACTCAAAGCTCTCCCGCCAATACAAACAGGGTGCCTGCACACAGAACGGAGGGAAGGAAACGAAAAAGGCGATCTACTTCGGCTCCTTTGTAGGGAGTATCCACCTCAGATGAGTATCCACCCAAGCTCAGACTCTATGTGGAAGTAGGTAGGTAGGTACTTGATGTAGCGGTCCATTTCCTCTGCTCCCTCTTAAATCCTCTGATACACATCGGCTGGTCTCACCATCGACTTCCTTTTTCTAGACCCCCATCCTGAGACTTTCGATATTGCCTCTTTGAAAAACCAGGCGTCACTGTTCGAGTTTTTTTCTCCACCGTATAGCCGTTTGTTTGAGCATCATAGGATCAGGCGTTTTTTGTCACTTTCAACGGGATGTAATCGATTGATCCACTGCTGCTGTAAATAGCTTTTTATCCGCGTTTGTGTTAGCTCAAAAAATTGTCAAGGCCTGAGAACCCCGAAATGGATTTCTACGGGCCTTTCTTTCCATCTTTCAGAAGACGTAACTAATGGTTTGAACCTCTTTGGAGTACCATCATATTCTGATAAGTTTGGCTAAAATAATTACAATACCCCGCGGCATACATTCAATGAATGGAATAATAGATCCATTATGACTGAACCCCCAAAATAAATTAATTCCACATGGAAAGGTTTCAAAACTGAATCGATTATTGATATCCAATATTAGCATCATTAATATGTACGTTTGATAGTTCAAGGGAGTAATCTGATTATTAAATACAATTAATTTTTTATCAACTTAACTTATTATAAGTCCAATAAATCAGTTGTAAAGTTTTGGTTCTGATATTGATAAGAAACACTATTACTTTATAAAAAATAAATAGTCACCCAACTGTTTCTTGAAATTTTTAAGCCTGAGCAAACAGCCGGACCTTTTAGCCGCTGGTGTATTCTCAAGTTGTTGCAGACATACTCCCTCATCCCTTGGAAGAGGCAACCAGTCCTTGTTGATGAAGTGTTGTCCGTCGTTCCCCTTTTATGATTTGAACTGTTTCTTACTTTTGAGTTAAAAAGGGAGAGTCGTGAGTTTCAAAGTTAACTTTTTCTTCGAGTTCTGATAAGCAATAAATAGCCGAATAATCTTTAAAAAATGGTTGTTCTTCAAAAAGCAGGCCTTGAAATTCATAAAACTCCACACGGCGTCCACCGGACCGAGGAGGTACCCACCTAATACGGATATTCAGGTACTCAACTACGTATATTAGAGGGACGTGACTTGGTAAACTTACACCACCTTTCTGATAGAAATTTAATAAAAACGGAGAAGTTATGTCTCTTGAACGCATAAATCTCAGTGCATACTTCATTATGAGAGGCAGGCCACGCGTTCTCCTGAATTAAAGCGGCAAATAATTTAATATTCATTGGGAGTTGCTATTTTTCTTGGCAGCTAACGGTGAAACGATATCGTTAGCTCGTGAGCTCAGGGAAAATTAAATTAACGGCTGGTTGGTTCGAAAATGAATCACTGGGGTTCACAGGACACATAGGGAACTTTTAATTAAGAAAACTCTGCGATTACGAATTTTATGATTTTGCGGTCCAGCAACTTGTGAATACTCTTACGTGTTTTTTTTTCCTAATAAGGGATGAATGGTCACTGAGACCGCTAGGATCTATTGTGACGCTACTCTTACGTGTAGGTTATGGCCATTTACAACTAGCGAATCTTTTACCTTTCGTAATTTGGTAAGAATAAGATTAGGAACGAAAATTTACAGCTTCTAATGGATTTCCTTTGTCAAAACGAGTACATTAGCTATTTTGAGTGTTGAAACTTTAAAGGAGTTTGTGACTTTCATTTTTCCCCATGGTTATCATTTCAAAAATAATTGTTTGCCAAATGTTCCCATGAGTTTTTGGCTTTCTTTTTACGGACCCAACTTCTATTTTACTCGGCTTTTACAGGATAAAGTCGATTCTCCGCCTCTGAGCTTATGATCTTTTTACATCACGTGTTTTAATAACAGTTTTCATGAAACATCGGTAAATCGGCTTACAGCGGGAAACCTCTCACTCTCGATCGGTAAGCAGGTATTGGAGCGGATTAACCGAAATGAATATGAAGGATATAAAAGCAGTTGTTTTCGAATTAACACAACATAAAAACCACTCTACGAGTCTCTCGGTGCAAAAACCCTCTAACACCAGGTGGGGGATTACATTAAAAACCGATTGACCCAGTTCCGCCATCTACTACGAGTAGTAAGCCGTTTTGCATATCAGGCCCCGCCTTCCGGCCCGTGGTTGTTTTTCAATGGAGGGGTAATTCCGATAGAATGTATCCGCTCTCTTCAAAATGTCATTTCACTTAATGCGTTTCGGTCGTACTAGTGCAAACGTGGGTGACAGCGGTTAAAAATATTCCCGTATTACTTTCCAAACGGCTCTAAGGCTCAGGGAGTTACAACTTAATTGTAGGGAGTTACTTCTAGTTTAGAGAGAAAACGAACATTTTAATCTAAAGAAAATTGGATGTTTGTAAGGTTCTTCCTCTTAAACGAATGTTTTCTCTCAACAAGTTTTCCAAGTAATGAAGCGTTCGCTACAGCTCGACAGATTTTGAAAACAAAATCTTCGAAGATTGTCAATTTCAACCTGGAAACGCTAAGCTGCGTCCGAGTGACTCACTGAAAAGTTGGTACCAGTTTTTTCCGGTTGGCAGTTGAGGAAACCTTTAAGATCCTACGTTGGAAATCTGATATCGTAAGGTACCCAGAAGGAACCGCTCTTCGGGTTATGTAAGATTCAAACCCACTAAAACCTCACCTTCCTTTCCCACGTTGGAACTCGGCCTGGAACTGTTCAACACATTACTTCAGGCCAAGTCCTTGGCATGTGTTTAGTCCTTTCGGTACATTGGCAGACTCCTCTGTCTCTCTCGTTCTTGGGCGATCTTTATCTGCAGAATGCCTTCGACATAAACAGAGGCCCAATGCTCCTTTCTTTCAATCATTTTGGCCACTATATTCTCAGGCCTCATTTCCTCAGATGGCATTTCCAGGTCATCCTGCAGATATCTTCTTTGTACAGAAATCTTTCTCGAAGAAGATTATACACAAAGTTGGTAAGAGTGCCAACTTGCTTTGGTTTCTTACCAGGAAGACCCTCTTCAGAAAAGTCCTTGCAAGGTCCTTCATGGAGAATTTCGATATCTCATTTCAAAATATTGTGAGTCAGTTTGATAATTAACGTGAACGTTTGTAGGTCTTGCTGGCTCATATTCAGTGATTAATAGCAGTGATAAGGCTCTACAATTTACGCGTTAAATTTACTCACGATCAGTACCATGGCCACGGTCTGAAAAAACTCTTCCCTCCTTGCTGCGTAATTGAATTTTTATCTTCCTCTTACATTTATCCACTCCTGCAGTCCATTTATTATTCTGGATGGAAAATGGAAAATGTCTCCATAATTCAACTCTACAAGTGAAGTTTAAATGAGGACGCAGTTGATCAGGAACAGGATGAGGACGGGCAAGTCTCACCAAATTTGTAAACAACTGCCTCGATGTCAAATAAAAGGTGTTTGAGGAGACACAAAGCCGATAGATGGGAAGATACGAGCAGCTACAGCAGTAGGCACCTGCAGTTCCTGTTTCAAAACGTTATTAATGCACATTTTGTGTTTACGAAAACAGGGAGACAAAAAACTGGTGTTTACTGAAAAATGTATTTAAAATGTACGTAAAGTAAAGGAAAAGGCCAATTACTTCCTCTCTTCCAAATGTAGGAAGGAAAAATGAGATCTAAAACTTCCAAAAATGCGAAAACCCCGTTAGAGAGTACTCATTAATTCCTTCCTTAGAAAAAATTTCAATGATAAAGTTACTTATTGCTGTGAAAGACTTACTGGTCTAGTCACTCAAAGTCTAGGGGCCTCGAGAAGAGAAAAATTCTTGACAGAATTTTCAAAATCTACTTAGTTGATGGACTGCATTTTTAAAATGTCATTTGGTAGTTAATGTTAGTTGTATGGGGGCTGAAACATTTCCTTTTTGCTTTTTTATTTATTATTATTTTTTTATGAGAGAAAAAACGTTTGTTGATCATTATGTGGGGTGGAATGTTGGTTCAGTTGGGGTTGTGAAGAGTATAAATTGATATGCCAAAAGCTCGAATTGGTATGCCAAAAGTTGAAATTGAGTCGCCAAAATTGTAAATTGAGATGCCAAAAATATTAAAATTGATTTGTGCCAAAGGTTTAAATTACTTTGCCAAAATTTTCATTTTTGATAATATGCCAAAAATTCAAATTGATTTTGCCAAACTAATCTGATTTTCTTTTTTTCCTAACTGTGTGTGTGTGTGTGAGATTTCCTTTTTACCTGATTATTAATTTTCATAATTAGGAAGAACCTTACACGAGTCAGATAGACTCATATTTAGTAACAAGCGCGTGCTGGGAGATGTTCCGGGTGTGTTCCAGGGAGTGTACATTTTGAGCTGGTTAAAACTTTTTTTCTTGTCAGTTACAAATGTTCATTATTGGAAATATTCAATTGAAAGTCATAAGATTAAACATTTCAAAATAAGATTAAACAATTCGCCCATCCGGTCGGGATGACTAACTTGGACTTTAAATTTATTACTTGTCGTGTTGTTTATGAAAAATTCGTTCGTGATTTATATAGGTAGGTTTACTCTGAGAACAGTGTGTCTAATGGCAGATAATTATCTTTATTATTTATTTGTTAACAAAGAATATAAATTTATTTATAACCCTCCCCTCCTGATTAGTATCAATGAATCGTGACGTACCCCTCTGCCTGAATCACTGAGTAATAGACATCGTTTGGCAAAGGTTAACCGCAGGTTTTCCTCCATTTATAAAGAACGTGGGGAAAGACAAACCATCAAGAAAGAAAGCCATTACTTCCTCGACGATCATTCGTTATCCGGTTTCTTATCCCTCTGTTTTGAAGGCTTCCTCAGCCTGTTGCTCATTACTCAGAATCTTTTGTTTCTTGATTGAACAGATCGCAGGCACGTCTTGGATCTTTCCCCCTTTTTCGTCAGAGGTACCCCATTTTGTAGCTATAACCTTCATTCAATGAGAATCGTTTCACCCTCCTATATAACCTCGCTTCCTTCGTGGACTTTTACAAGTAAAAACTTTCAGTGTGGTACGTTACACTACAGGAAGGTTGTACTTCTAGTTTATTCCACACTCGTTTAAAGGCCCTGCTACGCAGGTTGAAAAGAAATAGGTGAATAGCACAATGAGGGAGTATAAAAACAATACGCAAAGTAAAAAAATCGTATATTCCAAGTCCCCGAGAAGGGGAGCATGCCGGTTTCCCTCGGAGACGCTCCGCCCCTCTAGGGCCCTCTCCCCTTCACTGGCGGGGTCGGGGTGGGGGGGTTGGGGGTGAATTCCACCCTCCCAGCGTCACCACCCCCTGAAAAACGGATATACCTACCTACCTACCTTCTCTGATACCTTCATCTTTATATATACGATTTTAAGATGCGAAAGCTAACTGATCTCATTAAGTTCGTGTACCCATTCGTTGGCCATACATTACCATCGACAATCACGACATGAAGTAATGGTGCCCTTCAAGAACTAACCTCCTAGCTTCGTGCACAATGTTTAACCAATAGTTTATTGTCGAAAATTCTACAAACGACAGCGTAAGTAAACTGATGTACTATTTCAAGATTGTGGGACGGTGTACAGTAGCGCCGACGAATCCCAAAAAAATTGTAGAATCTGTTTTCTCTTTTCCTTCTAAGTATTAAGACGATTGAGGACCAAATACGATATGAATGAATTTCGTTTAGCATCTAGAAATGCACTTGATGAAGCTGAAATTTTTATACTCATGGATTTATTTACCTTCCTGCCCAATCTTATACTTTATTGATGCAATGCGTAATCAACTAGTTAACCAGCTTGCCACATTATCAATTTTTTTCTTGTTACAGAGAGACTGAACGTGTTATATCAGAGTAATTGGACCAAACTGGTGGCTGAGCAACTGAGGCAGCTGGAAGCTGACGTAATCCAAGGAATGAGACGCGAAAGCCTTGCTGAAGCAGATCACCAGTGGTCCTTTTCTGGATCCCTTCTGTACTCGCTCACAATAATTACCACAATAGGTACGTGGCGATTGTAGCATCTATCTTCAATTCTGTGTTTAACACTTCCTTCGTTTGACTTGACCTAAGAAATTAGCTACCAACATTATCGACACTGTGAAATCTATTATTTGAGCGAATTTATCTGGCCATCTGCAGAACGTTATCACTACTACCAGCTAATCTGCACCAATGAAAATTCATTTTCGTCTCCATCTCCGGTACCAATGCACCCTACAAACCGATTTCGAGGAGCATTCGGAAAATTATCAGTAAGTGCCTGAGAAGACCATAGCATTGGCTAGCCGCATGCAGCAGCTTAGTGATCTCTGAAACAAGTTTATTTTCTTAGCTACGACATACTTCAAACAACAATCAACCCATGAATTTCCGGATTAATACCTGAAAAAATGATGGTCATACAGCCCTGAATGTTGCACGGAACATTATAGAGAAAAGCTCAAGAATCCGGTTTTAATCCTGTCCATGGTCTTCTTATCATACATACATGTCGTAGTAAATTAACTGCCGAAGAAGAACTCTGACCTATTCAGGTTTAGTTTCTCAGAATGAAAATGAATAATACAGAAAAATTGCACCGCATTTCGATTTTTGAATCCATGTTTTCTCAATGGGAAGCCCCCAAATGAGTGGAGATTTTTAGTTTGATTTTTCTAAGTCAATTATAAAAGTTTATTAGTAGAATTCGCTCGAACCCTCTGCGTCAGCCTATTGCGCTGGTCATCGTACATTGTTCAGGGCTTTTCTCCAAATAGATCGACCAAATAACAATAAAATTGCATGAAAGTCTTCTAAGAGGTGAAATTTAAGGTTTATCATTTTCGAAAATACATCTTGATCACTAAAATTTACTGACCCGCTCAATGTTACCTCAATGTGTAACCCATTTGGTTTTGAGTAAATCCAATTCTAAGGTATTCAACTCAAGGGTAGTGAAATATCTTGGGAAATTACCATCCGTTATCTGAACGCATCGAATCTCTAACAACATTTGTTCAACCATTGTTTAGGAAAAAGTTGAATCGCCCAAAAGTGGATGCCTATCCAGCGAAAACCCCATGTGCCGGAATAACGAGGGATGTCCAGCTGAAAGGATAAATTAAAACCGCTGAAATATGATAGGAATTTTATTTGCTGGTGAGGTTCATACCGCAAGGGCAAAAAAAATGAGGGGACCGCGGCAGTTGCCTCTAATCTGTTAAGCCCCTCTTCAACATACGTTTTCGTTTGAACGGAGAGAGGGAGAGAGCGACGAATAACCATAATTTTAGACACTTTTTTCCGAGAGTATCGTTTTTCGTTTGTGGGCCGACGTTAACTTGAATACAATCTCACAGGCAAGGCAAACGAAAAACGGTTCAAACAATAAAAAGGAAAGGACTATTATTTCAGTATTAGAACTAGGCGTTGCTACGTAATGGACTACGAATAACTTCATAGATCTTGGCACCTATTGGAAGAAAATCAATGAAATAGATAAACCTTCCTTCCCACATTTTAGGTATAAGTCAAAAGCCTGTCCTTAAGTTAAAAGTGCTATTACACAAGGGTTTACTGTTTCTATATTAAATAGGATTTGAACACAGATCATTTATCTACAGATAATTAGTAGACTTTTCCATTTGGTACTTTATTTGAACGCTGTGATCGTAAAGCCCTGAGCTTACAGTGATCACTTTAGTTGATTGGAGTTGGGCTTGGCACTTATTTGCCATATTTATATACTCGTACATATGTACATTCCATACGCATCAATGACAAATTCACCTTCTTAAAAACTCGTAAATTGTTGAACAGCGCTTGCTGTTCACGATAAACGTGAAGGGACAGCTAATAAAGACTGGTTTCAGTAAACTGACAATTCGCTCAGAATCTAATTGTGTAATCCCACCGTAATGAGAAAACGATGAGAAATAACTTTATCTTGGTCCACAGAGGAACGTTTATTTTGTCTACGAGAGTTCGATCGGTGTAGCAGACTCGAAGATCTCTTTAGCAGGATAAACCTCTGCATTCACGGGTTCATGTACGTCATTCCCACGAGTTTTGATTCCTGTGAGCAGGTGATCACACTAGTGGAGTCAACTGTAAGCTGGGCCCTGTATTACTTCAGAAGCATCTTTCGACAAAAATTAAATAGAACATTTATACTTTTTCGTCCCTCTGTACTTAAGAATAACGGATATCTAAGTAGAATGCTGCATCAAAATCGGTGTGATTCGACTTGTCACGCACCAAAATAAAAGAATGAGATAAAACATTTACCTCCATAGGTAACGTGGATCATCATCTATAGATGATGAGTGATAATAAACTCCACTGAGAGAAAATAGTATCTCAGGGGAATTGAATAAGCTGTTATTGATTTTCACTTTGTTCAAGCAGTCCATATTCTCATACTGGTCTGGTCTAGCCCAAAAGGAGAGCAAACCGTTGAACTTACACCAACTCGGGTGGGCTTTTTTCATGCATTGAAGTGGTTTTCTTTCAATCACATTGAAAAAACGCTATAATTGATTCGAAAGATTCGGAAATATAGATTTTCTAAATGTCTCTCAATTCTACTAATAAATTACCTAATATTTATCGAAATAGATGCCGAGAATTCAGTTCTGCCCAAACCCCCGATCTGATTTTACAACCAACTTTCATAAACCATTGTCCAGATGTTAGGTGGAAAAGCTATAAACGGTGAACGGAGGAATTTTTGGAACGTACCTACACCAACAAATTTGTATTGGGGTGTGCATTTTTCTCATGATTTATTACAAAAGTTCATCCATCAATGAAAATATACACGGCTGAAAAGGGAGAATTACGGGGGACTATGACTACAAGTGAGCTCATCCATTTCATTGTGTCGACGATTTTCGTGGACCCCTACTTCAAAGTTAATGGGGCCGAGAACTGCCGAGAATATTAACATAAATCCCTCAAACCCGTTCATCAACGAATCAATTCGACACTCTTGTTATTCGGATCACGCGGGTACTCAGCTTGTTATCTACGTACCTCAATACCATACGTAGTGTGAATGAGTGAACATTTACACAGCCGATAGTCGCCCAATATTACGTTCTGCAGTCGGCAGCCTAACGCAGAAAGCTCATCAGTTTCGCCCGATCACGTCCGATCGTATCGAAGCTTGTCAAATATCCTATGTCAGCATCACAAGGAGTATCCGCCACGTCAATACCGTACTAGAAATCACCTACAGAACTGTCAACGTGTCGGGGTAACAACTAAAAAACGTGAAGGGGTGATATGTAGTTACACACTAGGGCTCTCTATCTGCGTTGTATAACAGGTGTGAGTAGGGAGGGGGTGTGGTGCTGGCTCACTGAACTCAGCATCTATATCCCTCCGATCACGCTTCTGCGAGGAATTTATCGTTTTCAACCCTTATCGACCTCGTCCATTGTGTCAGACGTTTGTCAGCTATGAGAATTTCGGCGATCGCGGCCGGGATTCTATTGAACGGGCGAACTCACATCAATTCAAATCATTTACTCAGATTTCAGTGCTTGCTCTAGATTTACTTATAGTGCCTGGGATCGCATAAAATTGTAGTGACATACAGGATGGAGATTGAGAGAGCGATTTGATATGATATCTATTTATTCCCCCCACTGGTTGTGTTAGCATTTAAGAATAGAACAGGGACAGGGACGTTAAAATGATAATTTTAGAAGGAGTATTGCCTGCAAACTCGGTGCAAAATTAATATTTTTCAGGAACGATCAAATTGATGAAAACTCAACTTGAAAAGTAATGCGTCACTATGTGGTTTATTATTTTCAATAATAGACGTTTGTAATCGGCAGAAGAAAAAAAATTCTACAAGTCAAAGAGTATGGTCATTTTTTGACCCATCACGTCAATCAACAATTTGTGGTTGGTTTATTTTCATTTCTTCCTGTGCCCATGTCCATACAGTTCCATTTTTGATAATCTTCCATAATACGGTAGATTGGTAATTTTTGAAAGGGGCAATTTCCGCTTAAACCGCACTACGTCTCGTAATCTGTTTATAGCTCAACCTCGAGAAACTACTACTTTTACGAAGAAAAATAACGTCAAAGTCCTTGTGTATAGTAAAACTCGTCTTACTACCAAAGGATCACATAGAACCATCATGTTTTCACAACCACTGCAGTAAATAGTTTTTTGTAAGTTTAGAAAGACCGTCGTGGACGGCCAGTTTTCGAATGAGTGAATCCTCATGATTGTCAGGTGAACAATATTAGGACGGCGCTAGGTTATACAGTACCCGCACGACCCTCCGGTCATGATGGTACTGTAGCTCTCGCCCCTTCAACTCTACAATGTTTTTACTTTGACCATCTAGGTTTTGGGGAAGGGACAATCGATTTCGATAACATGTTAATTCTTATAGGACGGATGCACTTCATGTGAAAAGTTTGGATTTTTCGGTTATTCTCTTATGGACAAAAGCTGCTTCTTCTGTAAGAACCGAGGGGTTGAAGGGATCCTGGACCATGAGGTCTCTAATTTCGTTCCACGCCGGATTAACCCGAGGCGTAGCATTTTCCAATGGCATTGTTTTGAATGCGTATAGGGATTTCCAATGACCCACCCTTGTAGTCTGGGGCTGGTCATCAGTTCCTGTCAATCCTAAACCAAGAGATTAACTGACTGAGTTATTTAGACAACATGATGTAGATATTGTCGAAGTAACACTAATGGTAAATTTGTAGTTGAAAGACGGATTTTCAATGAATTGAAGAAACTCACTTTAACCGTTCCACGTAAGTCTGTTTAGCGCGACCTCTAGAACCTATTACTTAGACGGAAGAAAAATAAGGTCGACATCCTCGAATATAGTAAAAAACGTCTTACAACCAAAGAATCACATATAACCATCTTGGTTCCGAAAGTGGTAGGACAGATGATTACGTAAAAAGGTTTGATTTTGCGGTTATTCTCTCATTGACAAAAGCTCCTCCTTCTGTTGGAGATATCCAGGAGCATCAGGTCTTTACCTTCGTAATAACCCGGTGTAAGTTTTGAGGGGGGTGTTTCGAACGCTTTTCAGTTATCCAACAACCATCCCTATAGTCAGGGCCAGTCATCGGTTCCTGTCGATCCTAAGGAGGAAAATCCACTGACTCAGACATTAATGCATCAAGATATAGAGTATTTCCAAGTAACGCCAGTGGTAAATTTGTGGTGAGAAAGAAGAGAAGAGAAGAAAGATATATTTCAATAGTCAACATCATTCCCAAAATAAACGTTGGAGGATATACGAGTATAATCTGAATACCATTTTTCGCCCTCAGGCAACCTGTATTGCTATCAGTTGCTTTCAGGAGGTTTTGCACTCACAAAATTTATAAAAGATGAAGAAGAAGAAACAGGAAATCATTATTCCGCATCCAACCGACCTCACTCACCAGAATTGCTCGCCTTTCTATTGTCTGAGGTGATTTTAGCAATACAATAGGCCTTACAAAAGCTTTAGATTAGACAATGTTCATGTAATTGAGAACAAGTGGTTGTTGCTATATTGTACAACTGGATTCGCCAAGAAAATGTAGAAAGTCTAAATTTTGATCGCCATGCCATCTTTTGAATTAGATCAATCGGAATCACAAAGAATCCTTACATTCCTACTTTGCACAACTGATTCCGAATGGTTTCCTGAACATTTCCTCTATATGGGCAGCTGCTTTCGCGAATTTCCAATGGCGCCTACCTACCGAACTGCCGATAACTTTGGGACAAAGCCAAACAGAGGTGAATGCTTAAACCGACCTGATCCGGTCCGCCAGGATCCCACGTAGCCTGGGACTCTACCTAATATCAGCCCTGAGGCCTG
Source organism: Creontiades dilutus (assembly GCA_031894815.1). Classification (NCBI taxonomy): domain Eukaryota; kingdom Metazoa; phylum Arthropoda; class Insecta; order Hemiptera; family Miridae; genus Creontiades; species Creontiades dilutus. The sequence continues at coordinate 753,952 of JAVIWC010006631.1, read as the reverse complement.
CATCACCTCTCACCCTCATCCCCCTTTATCCAACCCAATTATCACGCTCCTTCAGGCATTACAGTTCTAATCTATTGGTTCAGACCGCGTTGAACAACATACACAGCCCCTCCGGAAGCCTATTACACGAATCCACATTTGGTTACAAACTAAACTTCCTTGCCCGATTTACATGAAAGGTTTTCGCTGTTTATAAAATATCTGCAATTTCATCCAAATAGGAGATATGCAACATATAGGACATCTCCAACGGTCGCTTGAAATATTCTGAATTATTTATAAAAACTGTTGTCTGGCAAAATAAGGAAAATCCTCAGTAAAATACTCCAATGATTGTTTCATATATCGTCAACACAGCTTTACAAACTTTCGTGATTGATTTTACCGAGACTTTTTAACAAAAATTGATTTAAAATATAGTTTTTAAACTCTTAGCTGTCAAATATTTTGACAGATTTATTTTCATCATTTTCAATAATGGACCTTTGTTAATTTACACCCTTGGCATATTGACCAATAAACCCTAAGGGATTCTATTTGTGGATAAATTTATTTTAAAAAATGTCAAAAACGTTCGATGATTTGGTTTGATGCATATAGAAGTTCGTTCCGTGAATCGAATGAGACCCCTCTGGGTGGGTTATCCATTCCCTCAGAAATTGCAGTTTTTGTCAATAAATGTTTGGATGCTAAAGCTGTATTGCCTTTTATTAATTAATCAACATGTTCTGCAGGTTGCGGGAAGCTGGGACCGCGGACGGTCGAAGGGAAATTGGCGACCATGGTCTACGCATTGGTCGGAGTCCCTCTCATGCTCGTCTGCCTCACGCATCTGGGCGGACAGCTGGCGGACCTCATTCACACCGTCTACTTCCACCTCTGCTCCTGCCAGCATAAGAGGTCTCCGAGCAACGGTGAGTCGCGGGTTTGATGGCCTCAATGAAACAAGAATCACTGACAGATCGGATAACCTACTATCGCTCGGATTGAGTAACTAAGAAAATAATCTTAGTTTACAATCTCGTCCAACAATTAAAACGCGTAGAATCTATTAAGATTATTTAAAACGTTTCAATCATCTTTATATTTGCGCCACCTCCCGTAACCCGAGTTTTTCGGTGTGAGGGGTGTCTCCCGACCTGTTCATCAAACTTCAAGGGTTGATTCTAGACGATATTACCATTTAAGCGCTGCTCTTACAGCGTATATTACTTACATTTGCTTGCATATTTTTTTCGATTAACAACATTGATCTAGATTTGAAACATAATTCAGGCTGTCAACTCTAATTAAGGAAGATAGGATTGAAGGGGTTAATGGTAACGAATCCTTATATCTTCTCTATTTTTTCTGTATGCCTTTCAAGCCTAATGCCTGCTCTATCCGTAAATCTTATAAGCCCATTGCAGTTTCGACATTTCTTTCTTGATCCACTGATGCCATGTTTTGTGATCTTCCAGATCGCATGGAGTATCAGTTGGAGGAGCGAGGATGCAAAATGCGCAGCGTCGAGGTCGTGGGAGGAGGCTGCGGTCGCGCCGTCTGTCGCTTGACGTCGCTGGACAGCATGCTTGACTATCCCCGCGCAGCGACGGCACATGACAGTGACGAGGACGACACAGATCTCTGCCGAGGGTTCGTCTTTATAATACAGTAGAATATAAGAATGCAAGTGACAGGTACTAGATACTCGAAGTAACCCATATTCCCATTGACTTATTCGTGTGATTGTAAACCCTTAACAAGCCGAACCAGGTAGAAACACCTCTTTACCATTGGAACTCGCCATATTGTTAATGTCGATGCGATGCCATTCGAACGTCACTGTACCATACTTCCAGCTAAGTAATTAACAGGGTGGTGGTGCTGATAACCTATAGGAATGTACAGCTTGCCGCTGGATTTTAAGCGACTTGGGAGTGCGCTGACAAGGTACCAACTTAGAGTTACTATAAATGAACATCTTCCAGCTAGGTAACCGGCGCGACTACAAGCTACTAGGGAGTATCAATGATTCCCCTGTTGTTTTTTGGGGAGAGCCTATTCTTCTTGTACTGAGCTTCTCCCCCTCCCCCTTTCCCTACAAGCAGAAGGGACAAATACTCAAGTTCAGAAAGAAGAAAGGAATAGTATGACTCACCATCCTGGAGACCTTGTTCGGAGATTGCCTTGCAAAGGCACCTGCTGGTCCCAGAGTTTATAGCAAAACTCAGATTCAAAGATACGTAACCAGTACCCAGTGACGCAGTCGGTGCAAATCCTAGAGGCTGGGGTGTGCTCAAACACGGCAACCATGAATCCTATCTCAACAGTGGGGTCAGGCTGGTAACCTGGAGCTCCGACGGAGTATGCCGAAGAGTTGCTGACTGAGAAATATTGTATGAGTTAATCTTCCTGGTGGATAACTAGCTCGGCAAATAGGTCACTGACAGAGGTTCACTGAGTATGTGCAGCAGATAGACAATCAACTAGGACAAAATAACCAGGGATGATGCTAATAAGCTGAAGACTAAGGTTACTCTTCACTGTTGGAGGTGATCCTTTTCCTGCTAGACAAGTAGTTTGGCTACAAGTGGCCGAGAAATATGTAACCAATCAGGTACCAATATCTACCACGTTTTTACTCTTAGGCCCCACTGCTGCTAACGAGTCCCAGTGCCTTAACGAGTACTATAAAGCATTTATTTACGCTATTTATATTTTTGTGCTATTCTCGGTTAATTCACTTTACCGATATAGATCATATTATAAGTTATTAAATCCAGTATACCTTCCACCCCATTCAGGATAATTAATGTCGGTCTTTTAAAATTACCTCGCCAAACCACATCTTCTATAACTAATAATAGCTGTATCCAACGATAAACAATAAAATGATACCACTTTTCGCGGACATTAGGCACTCTCAAAAGCCCATCACGAGCTTCCAGTTTCCAATCTGATGAATTTCACCTCTTACAACACTCAAAAGTTTTGTAATCTCAAGCCGGAAACCTCCTCATTGGAGAGAGTTATGGGCACTAGTTCTCTCCCGCTTACTTGTTAATTTTTCCAGGTTTCAGTTCAAACTTTCCTAATTTTGAGCAGCTGCCAAAAAAAGTGAAGTTTTGATGAGAGTGAAATTACTTGGTTAAATATTCAACATGTCAGTTTTCTCGTTGTGCTCAAAATGTTTGTCAGAACCTACCCACTCGTTTTCAGCTTCTACTAACGGGACCGTAGGACGTTGTTATCTGTGCAATATTATTCACAGAAATGTACAATTTTTAAAATGCAGTGACATTGGTTATACAAACCAACGGTGGATGGATTGGAACACGGTGGTAAATATTTGCGAATGAAAATATAGCATTTCCACATCAAATTGATGTTTTTATTCAAGTTTCAGTTAAGCAGCAAGCAATATCGCATCAGCAAATACTCATAATCATTTTTTAATAATTTATATTGAATTGTACTGAAGTTTTGGTATTCAATGTGCACAAAAGTTGTTCACTATTACAACATTCCACTAAATGCAGTACTAATTAAATTTGTAAGGTGAAATAAAATGTTGAACTTACTCGTGCTCAGAGACCGCTGTTGATCTGATTGAATATGACTGGGAAGTAGTTCTAGTATCCGACGCTAGCCTAATGTCATTATTATGGATTCCACCTTTAAATATGTGAGTATGCAGTTGCATTTGACAAATCTTAACCACTTTCAAAGCTCCAAACACAAATCTATGATGGAGAATCGTGAGAGCTTATTCAATGACAACAATATTCCTTATTTTATCAAATAATAAAAAAGTCCGCAATAAACTGTTTTCAATTGGGGCAGCGATAACTATTTTTTTCTTAAAAGCTTTTTCTCTTTAGAAATAATTTATGAAATTAGTACGTCAAAGGTTAACTCCGGAAAGAAATACATCGAAATCATTAACAACTGACAAAATGGGCTTTAGGAGGCTAAGCAAATTTTAAACTCCTTCGTTAGAACAAAATTTACATATGATTGTGAACAAACTACATTCTTGTGTAAAAGCAAATGGCACCTCTGAGAATGAAGACATATGCGGCCATAGGTATGCGGTATTGTACTCTTTTGTACTTTCTTGTTTTTTCCTTGAAAAAAACATATATATATTGGGGTTTAGATTGAAGCCTCGCATTATATGCTTTATTCGACCTTTTGTTGCAGACCTACGCTCAACGACACACCAAGCCGAATGCCGCTGATATGGCGCGGCGGGAGCGAAATGCCGCGACCCGGAACGCCACCGCCTCCGAGAACGGTGCCGCCACCCCCACGACGGCCGTCGGTACCCCCTATCGTAGCGATCCTCCTCATCGTTTTGTACGTTTGCGCTGGGGCCTGGTTCTTCACGGCGTGGGGAGAGCGACGATCGTACCTCGAAGGACTCTACTTCACTTTTACAGCCCTCACGACAATAGGTAAATGTTACCTATGGGACTCTGGATGAATCTATTACTTAATGATATCGGAGTTCGCAGTGCATACCAAATATGGTCCATATAACTTTCCTTAAAAATTCAACTACTTAATTTAACGACAGAAACTAAAAGTGTATTGAATCTCTGTAATAGAACCGAACAAATTCTTCAAAGAGGTGAAGGTATGGAATCCTCAACCACTCACAGAGCTAGGCGATATCCTGCTACACCCAGAAATTATCCTGGAAGCTAAAAAGCACTGGGATCACTATCCACATCTAGCACACACTAGGGGCTTTTCATATAAAAAAAAGGTAGAGGAGAAGTGAGGGGTGTCTGAGTTGTGTAAAATACTGGTAGTAGGTCCGGAAAGGGTTAAACAATATTTTTTTCATAGGATTCATTTAAAAACAATTGCCCATTTCGGCTATGGGGAAGTACGAGAGAAAAGGGGACAGCCAATAGACGGTGAGGATTTCAACGGATCTGAAACCTATCCTAGTCGACTATGCTTCCATAATTACTGGGAAATGACACCCCGCTTGCTTTTGTTAGTTAAACCCACAAAAAAAACACGTTCTTCGACCAGGTGTTCCTATTCGTGTAGGGCGACTTATCCGTTTTTGTTTTCGTAAATGTAGAAGTTGAATAATTCAATTCAATAATTCAATTATTGGAAAAGAGTTAAATTCCGTGTGGATATTCTCTAATTAGGTTTTGAGATGCTTGTAATAACTACCCTTACTTATTAACATAACATTTATTGCACTTGGTCCATCAACCTAACGAATAAACATTATTTATCTTCCTTGGTTACTTACAGGGCTGAGCGACTTGGTGCCGAGCAGACACAAAAAGGCGGACAGCCAGCTCCAGCTCCTTGCCGTCTGCCTCTACATCCTCTTCGGGCTGATCCTCATAGCGACCGCCTTCGCCCTTGTCCAGGAACAAGTCGTCTCCAAGACTCGACAGATCGCCATCTCCCTGGGAGTCGTCAAACGGGAGGAGCTCCCCGTATGATATCTGTCCGCCATTCAGCTCCTCCTCAAACAATTTAAATCCCTCGACAGCGCATCTACGTTAAATTGCTCGTCGTAAAATGACCCTAGTGTCCATCAGGCAGGTTTTTGGAAGGCCAGAAAATCAAGATTTGCTCGTATTGATCAGTGTTCGGCTTCAAACTTAGAACAGAAAAAACTAAATAATCCAGTCTTTCTTGCCATTTGAAAACATTAACCGAAGCATTCAAAGAATACACAAGTAGAGCAGGGACAACAACCCACGTAGAGCCGATTGCCCAAAGAAAAAAAAGTAGTACCAAAAGGAAAATCAGATCTAATCAGCCATGGGTTGGTTATGTTAACTGTGGGAATCTCAATTACATGAAACACTTTCTTGGTCTAGAAACTACCCTGTAACGCAATGATCAATGATAGTATGGAAGGTATGGGGAAGTAGGAGCAAAGTTTTGTTGCTGGTTGAACGTTGTAATTTAGCCACTCAGCTCTCAAAATGCTGGTCAGGGAATGAGCTGCTGATTACCTAACCAAAACAAGCCATTAATAACTCCTTAAATGTGATTAAAAACTTGGACAGCCCAAATATTCAACAGATATTGATAAAACCTGAAACGAAACAGCCTTACAGCGGGTTACAGTTTTCACACTTTTCGATGTCAATTGAATAAAATTGGTCAACAACCTAACAACTGTTACTGTCGGTTGTGATACGGGAGCGGTTGACCTCGCACTAAAAATTTTTAACTGACATTATCGAGTTGCATGGGGCATTATGCATACTCTTGGAAAGGATCCTCCTCCTATCATTTTGCGACCAGTCATTGCTTGAAAAACGTAACTTCCGCATTTTTTGTGTTCACCGCATGTTCTATTCTACCTAGACTAGTCGAGCATAACACACTGCTAATTACCCTCTTCTCATTCCCTTGGAAAGTACTGGTCGGCGCTAGTACTGTTTTAGAAATATTTTCTTCGCATCACGGTTTCTTGCGCCAACAAATAACTGCGGAGTCGCTCTGACCGGCTGAATGAGGACCGCTAGGACCTATTTATGGTTCGTAATTTTAGCCATTAGACTTCTTGAGGGCAGTTGCCTGATGTTCTGGGGATGGCCTTGGGCTTTCCTCCTCCACAGACCCATAATGTTTGGGCTGAGCTTGAAGAATGTCCACACTCAGGTGGAGGTAGAGCGGTTAGAAGGTAGGCATAAATTCTCTGCCCGGTCTGCTGCCTGGTCGGTCAGTCGAAGACAGCGGAGAGATTTGGTAATCTCATATTTCAAAACCGGTATCAAAAGGCACACTGCTGGCACAGGGCCTAAAGCCCCCCCCCCCCCCGGATGAAGTAGGATTCGTATTAGCAGCGGTTGACCACTCTCCAACCCACGGGTGACCCCGGGGGCGCGAGGGTGAAGAATAAAGACTACATCACTGGAGAATCTCGGAATGTGAACCAGCGTGAAGTTTTGACTCAACTGCTGCGCCTCAGCTAACATGTTTCACCGTGAAACATTATTTCTGAACAAGGTCTCCCCAATGTTGAGCCTTCCAAGGGCAAGTGGTTGTCCTGTGTGTTTGCAGGAGAAATGTATGCCTTCCATTCATGTCTGGAATTTATAAATTTAGGCCTCGAAAGCAAATCCCTTTTGAGAAGGGGGATCATCGATAATGTGTTGTGTGCGAATGGAGCCTTTCTTTCAAGGCACCAATTAGCTGTCCTCGTTTCTTGAGGTTCCCTCCTCAACGGCGAGGTAGGGCAGTTGCTCTGAGCAACAGCTGTTCTTTCTGTCCTGCATCCAACTTTAAGCTATTTTTTCGACCAGATTTTCTTGAACAATCAGTGATTTTGAAGGATTGGTTGAAGTGGTTTAAATTTCAAGGATAAAGTAAACGAACTCGTTTCTCTTCTTCGTTAACCTAATGTTTCACAAACATCAAACACTCGGTCTGAGATTCATTACATTTTTCCTTCCTCAACCAGCGTTTCTTTACAGAAGTTTGTCGACCTAGGACGAGGACATTGACGAACTTTACATAAGAAATAAGAGAAAAATATAATGTACTACATTTTTTGTTCTTTGCTATAGTTCCAGATTCCATCAAGATTCCATTCAAACAGATTTACTCTGAGAGTTTAAACAGAACTCTTACTTTTAATGTCTAAATGTTTATTTGTACTTCCATTGACTGAAATGTTTGTTTTTCTGAGGCTTCCCTCAGCTTCCCTAATACTTAGGCCTAGTCTCAAACTGAGAAGACATATTTACGAATCGGATAAATTTGTTTCTGGTGTATCTACTTGGTTAAGGGATTAATGACACCATGTATTGGCAATAGAATTTTGGTTTCATATCGAACAGGTTGTTGGAGCTCTTCAAAAAATCTTTATTGTCATGGATTTCGATAGTTGTACGTTTCACCCATGCAACGTGGGCTTCTTCAGCATGTGTTTTCTTAGTTTTATCTCTTTAGTATTTGACATTCTTCGGATTCATTAGAATCGTCGTCAACATCATCAAGATCATCTTTTTCTGCTTGCTGATGGCTTTGCATATCTTATTTTCGTTAACTGCACTGTCCACCAGGTGTATCAGTTGATATGTTAATTGGTTGACTTTGTTCAGTTTTATGATAATTTGCCTTTGAATGTTGAATGAAAAAATCAATGGGAGGAGAACACGTTTTTTTCACTTTTTCACTTTAAAATAAAAAACTTTATTGTTGCGGTCAAAAGGAAAAACGGATAAGATTGCATCGACACAAAGGGTACCTTGTAAATTTTAAATGGTTTTACCTACGTTGTACAACTCTTCAAAAAACAACAACTCGAAATTCCTTTTTATTTTCATCAGTCCAACATGTGAGCTAGACAACCCTACTCTAGGACATAAGAACTTTTGGAGTGTCTACATTTCTATGAAGATGAATCGAATCTATTTAAATTTTTATAGGTAAGTTTATTGTTTTATGCCTAAAAAGTGTAATATTCGTTTTTCGTTGGTTAGCACATAACGATGAAGAAAATATTTTCAACATCATTCAAACATTCAAATTGAAATTTAAACAAAAATAAAATTGAACAAAAATAATGAAAATTTATATTTTAGTTTGAACTCTTGTGGTAAAGTTCAAAACATTCACGAGCATGAAATATGAAAATAAATTCCAATGAAGACGTATGCGAAAGGTTCAAGACAAACGATAAAAGTTGCATCTGTTTTAAATGAATTTACGGATGCACAATGATTAACATCTCGTACCTCATTTTAACCAAAGCCAACGATTGTGACTTGTATATATTGTAAATATTTGAAATACTTTTCGGATTTGATTAAACAAAAATAAGTAAGTAAGTCTACGAGGATGTAAATAATGGAACTGTACAACTACAAAAATTATGTATTTCGTGTATTTAGATTCGGGAAAATATAATTGACTGTTTTCGGTTGTTTTTGTTGTGCTTATACAATTGATGCTTCCCTGTGTTTATAATACCACCCCTAAGCCATTGTACTCTTGTATTTAATAAATTTATATTTTTAACTGTACGAATAAAGTTAATAATAACATGTATTAAAGTTCATAATTTGTTCTGTGTCCCGTTCAAACTTCAGTAGCTGTATTTAAGAATATTGGTACTTGAAAACGTTCGTCGGAATGGATAGGGAATTGAACAGTAGGTATTTACCTAAAAACAAGATTCACTATCTAACAACCTGAAACGAAAAAGTATCGATCAACAATTTAATAAATAATGCACTAACAATTTTATTCATAAATTCGGCACCCCATACGTTGATTGAGGAGATGCGTTTTGTATATCAGAATCACTCTCTACTTCAGGTATTGCTGCTTCTCTGTATAGCTGCTTTTGGTAGTCCCGATGACGCTGGTGTGAGCCAACATCTTTGCTTATCAACGTGGAGGAAATCGATCCGATTGGAGAATCTTGGTGGAAGTTTGAAGAAATAGGTTGAACTGAAAACGGAGATAACATATTGTTAGGAGTTGCGTTTCCATGATGTTGCTTCGATTACAAAAATTAAAAGTAAAAGAACGCTGCAAATTCTTTCAATGGGGTGTATTGTTCAATTTCATTCATTTGGCTTGCATTTATAATTTGAGTTTCTACTAAGCTTTTTTAGTGTGCGTGTTTCACAGGTGATAGATCGATTATTGAATTTCAGGAGATATGCATAGAGCATGTAAATCGGCTCTCAACCTAAATACCTATTTGGATTGATCAGTGCTCTATGCATATCTCCTGAAATTCAATAATCGCTCTATCACCTGTGAAACACGCACACTCCAAAGCTTAGTATAAATTCAAATTATGAATGCAAGCCAAATGAATGAAATTTAACGCAGCGTTTTTTTACGGTATGATTCTATGGAACTTTTAACACGTACATAAAGCGTTTTGTTTTGTCTTGGCCTGTGTGTCTGCGATGAATGAAATTTAATAATAAACCCCAGTGAAAGAATTTGCAGCGTTTTTTTACGGTTTTATGATTCTATGGAACTTTTAACACGTACATAAAGCGTTTTGTTTTGTCTTGGCCTGTGTGTCTGCGGGGTAAAACGTTTCTCTTACGCCCTAGTGTGTATACCATATTCATATGGGGCGAAAATTTTCCTGCCGAACGCGAGTAACGAACCCGAGAACCAGTGGTTGTGAGTCCCGCACGGAACCCTTGGGCTATGGGTTCGTTTTGCTTAGTTGAATTGAATAATAAACCCCAGTGAAAGAATTTGCAGCATAAGATCATGCCATACATCGGGAATGATTTGAGCTACAGACCTGGGGAGGGGCTCATTCGATTCCTCATGGGATTCTTTGAAAAAGTCCATATTTAGGCCGCCTTGGTTTATTTATTTATTTATATATATTTTTTTAAGGTTTTTAGGGATTTTACAGAAGTTTGTTAACCCTCGAGTGGCACTTTAGATTAAGTTCGAGTGCTGGCTAAAGAATTGGGGCGTTTTCGGACCAATTTTGATTTTTCCTGAAAATTTCAGTTTTTTTGCTCCAGCCGAGGATATCAGATTTTTTGGGAGAAATCGTGCGTACGGCGTACGACGGACGGGTGGAAGAATTTGTATTGCAGATTGGGATTCCATGAAATTTTCAGGGGGGGTTAACATTTGTTTTCAAGAGAAATTACAATGGTTTATTATTGAATAATTAACCAAAATTAACGTCAGCCCATTCAGATGTTGGTAGAATTAGCTTACCGCAAATATTTTAGGCAAGGCATCTCGATCAATTGAGGAACTCCATCGAATGCGTATTTTTGTATCATCAGCAAGACGTGCAAGAGCACAGCTTCTAACTCCGTCTAGTTCACTCATTAATACCAGAGAAAGTACATTCGAACGATGAATAACCAAATCCGCAGAAGACAATCACGATTGCAGGTCTTCGAAAACCTTTTTCCGCTTCTCTGACCAAATACACTTCACATTTTTCTTGGTTAGATTATTTAACGGAGAGCAAAAAAGCATTGAAAACCCTCTTATAAATCGGCCATAATAATTAAATGTCAATACAACAAAACTGACAAATACATACATCCAACAATAACAACAAAACTTCCAGCACCAGTACCTAACTGGTACGAGACGGCGTCGTGGGTATACAGTACCCGCACGACCGCCAGGTCTTGAAGGAGGGGTTGGTCTGGCCCCTTGTTGACCCTAATCACCCAACTTGGTAGTAGGATGTTATCTACCTATCGGTACCCATGAAATTTCCAAGGGGGGTTAGAATTTTTTTTTCAAGAGCGATTACAATGGTTTACTACTGAATAATAAACGAAAATTTTCCGTCCGTCCGCCGTACGCAGTACGCACGATTTCTCCCAAACGGCTGGAGCAAAAATCTGAAATTTTCAGGAAATATCAATATTGGTCCGACAACGCCCCAATTCTATAGCCAGCTCTCTCACTTGATTTAAAGTGCCCTTTAAGGGTTGTCAAAGTTTTGTAAAATCCCTAAAAACCTCCAAAAAAACCAAGGCGGCCTAAATGTGGACTTTTGAAGAACTTTCCCTGAGGAATCGAGTGAGCCCCTCCCCAGGTCTGTAGCTCAAACCATTCTCGATGTACGGCATGATCTTATGCTGCAAACATTTGCATCCACATTCACTACATCACTAGGTTGCTGCGATCAAAACAAAAACAACAGCGTTTTTTTTTTTTAATCGCAGTAACCTAGTGATGTAGTGAATGTGGATACTGGTGTGAACTCCTAAAAGGTTTATAGCCGATACACGAGTAGAAGTGTTCTGATGAAAACCCCATTAAACGCTGCAATTTCTTACACTGGGGTTTATTATTCAATTTCATTCATTTGGCTCGCATTGATGGTTTGAATTTCTACTAAGCTTTGGAGTGTGCGTGTTTCACAGGTGATAGAGCGATTATTGAATTTCAGGAGATATGCATGGAGCACGTAAATCTGTTTTCAACCAAAATACCTATTTGGATTGATCAGTTGATCATATTTGTGTGCCTCCTGACATTCAATAATCGCTCTATGACTTGTGAAACACGATCACTCCAAAGCTTAGTAGAAATTCAAATCATGAGTGCAAGGCAAATTAACATAGTGAAAGAATTTGAAGCGTTTTATCATCTGATTATCACTATTTTCTAGGCAATTTTCCGTATGTCAAATGTTTTCGAAATGTCTTTTTTTAATATTTGAGCCCTTTCATTTCACTCTTTGGAGTTTATGACGGTTGTTGGGAGTGATTCATACACTTTAACATGCGTCTTGTAGTTTTTTTCTGCACCAATGTAACCAGCCGTTTGGGAGAAAACGTGCGGACGGCGGACGGACGGAAAACTTTTTATTGCAGATTTGGGCTCTACACCCTTAAACCATGAAATTTTCAGGGGGGGGGGATTTTTTTTTCTTTTTTTTTTTTTTCAAGAGGAAATACAATGGTTTATTATTGAAAATAAACCAAACCGTTAGTTTTGCGCGTTTTTTCCTTCAAAAGGTGGTTCTTCTTTACAAAGCGCAAAGCTTAAAAACATATACCTAATAAATATATATACCTTCCGCATACATATCCAGCATTTGTTTTTCTTAACCATATACCATGATCATGAAGAAAGAAAGCAGCCTAACTATATATGAGACCTTGAGTACCTATACGAATTTGCTAAGAACAATAAGGTTTGAAAAATTTCCTTTCTCCAGATATTAAACCAATTTGAGTTTTGCATTAATTATAGCAAATTCTTAAGGATGTATAACAATATTCATTCATAAATGGGCAACTCACCTATAGAAGTATCAACTGATTGCGAAGCTCTTGATAGTGATTGTCCTGCTGAAAATTATTCCAACCGTAAACAATTTTTATGAGTGGAAAAGATTTTAAAAAATAATGTACATACCTACACGTTTTATTTTAATGAATTCCAAAACGAATCGAGAGTAACAGCTTTAAATAAACACCATATAAGTTTTGAGATAGGTATCTAAGAAGTTACTAACAGTTTTAATTCTAATAATTTAAGTTACCTTGTGTTCGTTGATTTTCCCCAGCCTGAGTCGTGTACCAACCGGTGGATATGTCAGCTCTGCCGGGGGCTCGATGTTTCTGCAGCACTACAATATGCCTGGTGGGAGTTTCGTAAGATTTGTCTGAGTTCTGAATGACGGTTGGTTGGTAATTGTGCAATTCGTAACTACTTCTATGAGCAGAATCATCGTGCTGAGTGTAACCTTCTTGTCTCTGATACGCTGATGAGTCAGGCGGTCCCTCATAATGAGAGTTCACTGGCGGTGCATAAATTGCAGGTTCCTGCTCTTCATCCGTGGACTTTGAAACCAACTGGGGCTTGAAATTCGAGATAAGTTCTTCATTACCTATATCTTGACTCGATTTGAGGTTATAAGTTCTATGGACTTGATCATCATGCATGTACTTGTCACTGTGATCCAGCGTTGATTGTTTCCCACTTTTATGCGTAAATGAATCATCTACACGTTGATTCTGAAAAGAAGTAAGCACACATGTAATGTATGAATGAAACAAATTGTTAGATAAATTGAACTTCAATCCACAGATCATTTTGGAAAACGTTCTTCATTGTTCCCTCAAAATTACTTCAGTTCAATATTTCGAAAAACTGCCAACCAGATATTGACACTATATTTAAATTAGGCAATTTACGTTTCCTATGTATGTTATTTTCAGTTTTAATAAAAAATAATAAAAGAGAGCACCTATAATTTTGTGAGGATTTGCCCGATCTTCAGATAACACACATCATTAAGGAGACCAAGTAAATCACGGCAAATAAGGTATTTTAATATATCTTAAAGTTTCTAGGACAATTTGTTTTTTCATCCTGTACACAAACTAGGCTGATTGTCTGAAATAATGCCAATAGCTAATAATATTACAAATTTCTTACGTCTTGAGGCACCCTATAAGTAGAGGATGGCGCATGAAGCGATGGGAGAGGCTGTTCATTCAATTGTGGTACCACGATGACTTGTCCTGTTGGAGAAAGCGATGATGATTTTTTGTAAGATAAACCTTGGATTACATTTTTTTTTCATTTTAGGTAGAGATATTTTATTTTCGCTTGGGAAAGATGAAGCTTTAGAACGGTGAAAGAGTTCTAAAAACTGGTCGAGTAGTTTTCGAGTTGTACCATACAAACAAACAAAATATCAAATCTTTCCTCGTTATAATTAGGAGTTGTAAAAAAGTTAAAATGAGTTAGTCTTACTATTACTTAATTTTATAGATACTTGCCCTGATTCCCGTCATTACTACTTACTTTGAGGTAAAAACTGCCGGTCAGCTTGATGCTGGAACTCGTCAGTCCGTGCATCACCAGTGTCTGCGGGAAGGCCGTACTCCTCTGGTGAACATAGGGCCAGCTTTATGTTGATGAGCACTAGAAATACCTGTTCATTCCAAATAATTTCATTGTTACAATAGGCGAAAAGACTTGTACAATTCAGTAGCCTCAAGTTGGGAACTCCAGAATCTGAGTGCAACGCCTTTGAGATATACCCTTGAGGGTGTATAAGCAACTTTTTTAACTTCAAGCAATAGTCGAATTAAGGTTATTGATGCCATACTTTCGTGGAAAGAGTTCCGTTTTATATGCCGAGATGTTAAAGAAATTGGGACATTTAAAGTGACGAATGTGGCCTATAAGGTCCTAAGCCTTAGTGTCAACCCTGCCTATGGGTTTCTACTTTCCCTCTAGGCTACCCTACAAATAGTCCTTAGATTACCACAATGAACGTTCAAAGTAACCATGTTTGTTGACCACTTTTTCGACCAACACGCAATAAACTCAACAAAAACGTACAAAGTTACTGTTTTATTGTATCTATTGTTGGAATGGCTTTCAACAATCATGACAATTAAGACACGCTAATAGGAAACTAGTTTTTTGAAGATAATGGTTAGGAAAATCAAACAAATCGACATATTGAAGAGAAAAATTCCTGTGTTCAACCCTAGTGTACAAGCGGCGATCCCCAGCACAACTATTGTTAAGTGATTTTCAAGAGCCAAATATTGTACATGCCTCAAATCTCCTGTTTTCTGTAGAGGATTCTGTTTAAAAAAGTACCATACCATACTTCTGAAAGAGATTTCACTGGAAAAACTTCAATTTTCTAACACACTTTCATATCATATTTTAGCAAGATACGTTGACGTCATATCTTGTAAACATAATCTGAATACTACATGTAAATAAAATGTATGATAGAACGATTAAAATACATTGATTCATAGTCGTTATGTAAGATAATATAACTTGAAGAAATCATGAAAATAAAAATACGGATGTAGGTAAGTTTTTTAATGGTTTTTATTCCGCATACTGTTGATTGCCGTGTGTTGTTTCCACAGGGGAAATTATCGATTAATGATTCGATGAGAAGTCATGGATATCGGATTATAACAGTAATGGTTAGATCCGTGTTGAAAGCAGGTATTTACTCGTATTTCATGTTCTCACGGTAGATACAGAAGCAGTACATTATTCTTAGTGTTGATCGCTGTGCGAATAATCCCAACATGCGTTGCAATCGCAACGGGCAACGAAAATAAACGCCTAACTGAGCCCTCATGCTAACCCGCAGTACATAACAATATTCCGTAATCGTTCGGTATTCAGCAGGCGGTAGAAAAAACTGTTTCATGTTGTCAATTGATATTGTGTCGCAATGTGCTTAAACTGATACACAGTTAAGCCCCCATTTATTTTTCCAATTTCATTTAAAAACTATACAATACAAAGTAGTTTACTCCCTATATTTTATAGTGAGAAAACGAGTCCAAAGATGCCACGGCGAGTGGTTATTATTTTCAATTTATAGGGATGGGCAGCAGTGCATCTTGAATGTTACTGTATCTTCCGAACCAAGCTTAGAATTTCGTTTTCGTCAATAATTTGTAGTTAATAAAAAATACGTTTTAAGCGCGCTCGCAAATTTTAGGAAATTAACTTTATTCCAAACAATTTAACCGCTTTTCCATAGTCGCCATAAGTGGTCATCCGCTTAGTAAGCTTGCTCAAGTCTCAATTTCACCAGGGTGTCTAAAAAGTTATGCCCCGTTCTAAAGTCGCTATTTTGGACAAAAATAAATACATTTTTTTTTAGTCTGCATGTTTTTTACCAAGGATTTCCGATATGACCTCGTTGGACATTGGACAAGTGTGCAAATGTGCGCAGAAAGTTTTGTTTTTTGAAATAGCTATCCCTATTTTTTTTCTAATTGCAGATTCTGATTTTACGCTCGGTTGTATGAAAATTTGACCTCTCAATCGATTTTGTGGATAAACCTGCTCAGTGACGCTCAAAAATACGCAACTGCAAAGTTGATCGTTCTCGCAAAAAATCGTTATTTTTGCGCTAAAAATACATTAACTTTTTTTTTTAATCTACATGTTTTTCCAAGGATATCAAATATGACTAATTTGTGCGTTGTGCAAGTGCAAAAATTTGCACAACACTCACCAACTTGGGTTTTTTATACGGAAACCCCCAATTTGTATTCCAAATTCTATTTCCTTAGTCGAATTCATGAAAAATTGACTCCTTATTCGATGTTTTAGGACATGCGCAACTCAATCAACGAGTTTCCAGTCATTAAATTTGTGCAAACATGTAAATTGGCAAACCTTAAGTGTGAAATATCGTCTTTTAACGATGGTTCGGGTGTAAAAGCGTTCAAATTTAGTCAAAATATGAATAGTATAACGAGAGCGAG
This sequence comes from Creontiades dilutus, assembly GCA_031894815.1. Taxonomy (NCBI): domain Eukaryota; kingdom Metazoa; phylum Arthropoda; class Insecta; order Hemiptera; family Miridae; genus Creontiades; species Creontiades dilutus. Next base: position 737,228 of record JAVIWC010006631.1, on the reverse strand, counting down.
GAACTGTATCGTGCCACACCCTACAAGAAAACGTGACACAGGGCAGGCAGGACACGGTTAAAATTGGTTCATGATCTTAAATACTTGAACCTTGATTTATGCATAACTTATAAATTGCCGAAACTGACGTAAATATGGAAGGAGCTGCTAATACTCGTGAGTTAAAAGAACTGTAAACAAGATTCGTGGTAAGAACCATAATCGATTTTACGTAATGGAATCTAAGGAACCCGCAACTATGGATATGGACTGTAAACAACTTTAGCAATGAAAAGAAAATGATTCCTCATGAAATAGTAGTGAGTGCTATTGAAACCTGTTCCGTTGGCTTCAACCAGAAAGTATCCGGGGGTCCAGTTTGCTGGTTTTAATCAGCAAATAGATTAATTACTGATCCAGAAGTCGAAAAACTGATAGCGGAAAACAGGGGCTCCAAAGAATCCCTCAGGCTTCCCACTCTCTCACCATCTTTTTAGCACGGAATTATAACCCAGTCATTTCCATGACCTAAGTGCCACATTTTTGTGCAGCGGTTTTATACAAAACAGCACCCCCTATCCCTTCCATGGTACACCCGTTTTCTCATTTGAATAAATTTGAACTCCTTGACACCCGAGTCAACGTTGAAAAACAATGAAAATCTATGTGTGGCACTTCGGGTTTGCCAACATTCGAAGTTGGCACGATTTTAATGACTTGGCCTCTGTGACATCTGAAGTATGGGAGGCAGTGGTCGTCCTAGTGAAATTTATTTGTTTCCTAATCAATATAAGAAGATTGCTGAAATTTGAAATGGAGGTTCTCTGCCACATACTGACAACCTGAAGGATCATTGTGTTTAATATCTTTCCTAATCGATCAATGATTCTGAAATATGATTTGAACTGTTTTTAAGCCATTTAGAAACAAATTACTATGATGGAGGGCAAAACACTCAATTTAGAACTAAATGTAAAGTACCAGACTGCGTCTAATAAACCTAGATTAGTGATCCATGTTGAAGGCATATTTAATACAAAAATAATGGACCTTTGTGTAATTATTCGCAGAGGTTTTCCTTCTCCAATAGGTTTAATACCTAATTAAGGTTGTCGCTAATGAGTAGCTAATTTCGTGAGAAAGCAATGGAACTGTTTTGAGCTAATAGACCTTACGACTCAACCTTCGCCAGACAAATTACTAGGTTTCATGGGAAATTAGGCACCCAACATTCTGCTGGTTATTGTTTGAATAATGCAACCTTTCTCGACAGAACAATAAAGTTAAGAGAAGTTGACTCTTTCTACATTTTTTGGAAAACTCACAAAAAAACCCAATTTCCAACGTTGAAATCTTACGGAAGTGAAACATCTCCAAATTTCTTCTGAAACTGCATACGGCTTTCAGGGGCCACAAAGAACAATAAAAATAACAATATGATGCTCAAATCATAATTTCAATACCAAAATTCCAAACTTAATCAATTCAATCATCAATTAAATGATTTGATGGTGAGAATGAAAAGGATTGATGGATGGTAATGAGATTATGGAGTTTGTGAGCCTGCCTTTTCTTAAGAAATCGCAAGTTTCTCGAACACCGTGGTTTATTATCAAAAGCCATTTTAACCTGATAATACTACCATGATAGCATGCTGAACTAAACGGAATAAGCAAACAAGGAGTATTTTTACTTCAGCCTGTTAATTTGTTTTTTATGGATGGAAAATTAATGAGAAACAAGCTATGGAAGGCTTTTTTTTTTTGTAATTAACTGTTAGAATTATTGGTACAATAAAAAATAGTAATGAAGCTCAGTAAAACAATAGTAGCGATTGTTGTGCACATTGCTATTTAAAATATTTTGAAAGAAGAAAAGCAACACAAGAACTGTTGCCTTGCCCGTTCAATTTGACTACTATATTGGTCAGTCCGGGCGTGTACGTGAAAGTTACGAGTTTTTTAAATGAAATCAACGATAATATTTGAATTAAGTGCACCAATTTATAATTATTAATATCGATGTGACCATGTGACAAATTATTTTGTGTAAGTACATATAGACGGCTGTATGGAGAAATCTAATGCCAATAATAGAAAAAAAAATAAAAAAATAATAGATCTCATATATCTGAAAGAATCGTAAAATAACATACCAGTTTTATGAGAATCACCCATATAGGAGTGTAAGCATTCATATCGATTTCGGGTCAACCCGAACCCTGAACACACTTGGTTAGTGGCCTCTTTATGTGCCTGGAAAACCTTGTAACAGCCAAAACCAAGCTAACAGATACATCTGACACAAGCTACATGCATAATGGTCTTAAAAGCATAAGGGATTTTACGAAACGGGACGAATGCATTTCTCCCTCAAGAATTTCTTCCCAGCAGGATTTTGCAGTAGTTGGGACAATCTTCATATGAGAGAAAGTAAAATAATGAAAGGGCTATACAACACTCGTAAACACGCCGTGGCGCTTGCACGCTACAAGGACAGAAGTTATAAAAATCGATAGTTTGAGCGGCGTTGTTGCGAGCTGCACTTATTCGTGTGTTCGTCCTAAAATTCTGACATTTTTTACGGAGAGAGAAAATAAGCTTTAATTTGGCTCACCAAAAATAAAAATCGGCTAAGAACATCTCTTAATTCGAAAAAAGTTCAAGGGCCGTCGTGGATAATTGCTTTTTTAGTCGATCTACCGTACTGAAATATCAACTGGGCTCTTTTTATGGTATCTAAAATGTCATTGCAAGATGTGGAAGTGAGAGGCGCCGAGTTCAGACAAGGTCGAAAATAGATATATTTTCCTCATTTCCTCAACTAGTAGGGAGTTTGTTGAGATGTTCTGAGTGATGAAGAAATCAATCAGATCAGGTGCTTTGTGTAGGTCCGATGGCTAGTATGTTGGTTTAACGGCTGAAAATACTTTGCATTTTCATAATTAATTGCTTCATACGATCTACAACAGTAGTTAGTTTTGATCCCCAAAAATTATTTTTGGCATTCAAGTCCCCTCATTGGATAAATCGATTCCCAATTTGAGAAAGGATACATTTTTTTTCGTACGTGGTTTGGTGCATGTCAACAATACATGCTCTCAACATTTGTAAAAAATGAAGCAGTTTTGATTGCAATATCACAGACATGGGAATCTTATACGTGGGAAAAGTTTGACAGATTTAACGTGAGACATCTTGTATGCAAGATGTATGTATACGTACATACATAGATACATTTTGTAGGATACAATGCATATAGGTTGTAGGTACCCATATTTACCTATTTTTCAACTATACATTTGTGTGCATTTTTGGAAAAAATGATTAAAAGTATTGAAAAATGTTCCAAAACATGTGTTTACGATACCAAAACGATTTGATTCGCTCTCGGGTATCAAAGGGACTCCGTGCAAGGTCTAGTTTTTTAAACTTACCAAACACTTATTTTGGAAATCCAAATGTACATCAGAGGTTAGAATGTATCAGGGCATTGCAATATTATTCTCTGCTCATTTCTGGTGGACTCTCACAGACGTTATGCTAGTCAGCGCGCAGAAGACTATTGCGCCAACGGACCCGACAGGTCCAGAGCCACTGCCAACGATTACGATTCCTGGTCGCAGTTCGCCTCAGTGGAAGTCGTTTACAGAAGGGGCTAAGCGCAGCGGGTTACTGCTAGCAGGAAGAAGCGAATTCCCCTGGATTGTCGACATTAGAATAGATAACGTGGATCAAGAATTGTGGGCCGTTGGTAATCTTATAACACACTTAAGAGTCTTGACGACGTGTAGGGCAGCGAGAATCTTGGAACAACGTTCAACGGCTGTAGGCGACATTACGGTACATTTTGCCTCGATATATCTGTGGGAGCAACATGTGATACGTACCGGAAGTGGGGATAAATACGATCTTCTTGGGATAGTTGGAAAACGTCAAATATCTGAAATTCGCCCAAAATGTAAACAGCCAACTTTCAAGTTTGACACGGCAATTTTAGAATTACAACATGAAATCATTCCAAGTCTACCAAGCCTGGGCTACCTTTATATTTCAGTTAATATTGAAACGGAGGAACTTAAAGATTTGGCAGTCGATCCGAAGAATTTATGCTACGTGGGCTCCTTTGGAAGGAAATACTTCAACTGGCGACAAGAGAAAACGATAGATTATAAGGTGAAATTTAGGGTGTACCCGATTGATTGGGAGGCCTGTTACTCTTCCTTGACTTACATGTGTGGGGAACAAGTCGATGATTGGTGCAAACTAGAAAAATTCGCCTCGGATGAAGCCAAAGATCTGTTGTGCTACGGATCAAGAGCCAAAGTTGGCTCTGTGTGCGACCATGATCGAGGAGCTCCGCTCGTGTGCAACAATGAAGTTGTTGGGATGGTGGTTAGGGCTGTGGATTTTGAGCATTGCAACAGTTTGCTGCACATTCCATTTTTCGTTCTCAAGCGTGACCATTTTACTGAATATTTTGAACAATTCGTCCCTATCCATCCATTGTCCATGAGCAATCGGCTCGACATGAGAAAATATTTTGTTAGTGCAATGTTACTCATTAATTTATTCCGGTATGTTTGATACCATCAATTATAGTTTGAATTTTTAAAATAAAAATTCTTCTATTTTCCCATTCACCTCCACTTCCACTTAGGTTCTTCCCAAGAAATATCACATTTACAGTCATTAAAAAAATCGTCATGTCCCCGGTCACAATGTTCTACCGCCAATCAATTGGCTATTAGCTACTATTCATCGAAGGTTAGAAGCACAGCGCCGTTTATAAAGTAGAAATATGTTTCGAAAAGTCTGACCTAGCCTATGTCCTTACTTTTTAGAAATGCAACCAGCGGTAAGCACACGAAATGTAATATTCCTGTCCAAGCCTTCTCCAGTTGATTTTTTTGTTGTTAGCAACCAAACAACTAGCAGGAGACCCCGGGAATTACATGAAATATCATATATTCAGTTATTAAGAAAACCAACTTCAGTCTGGTTGGAACTGAATTCTCGGCATACGTCTAAGTCAATCCTACATGGAGAAATCAAAGGACTAATATTTAAAAATCTGAATATCGAAAATTTTCGAAAAACATGGATGTTTTTATATTCTGTCTATTAACAAACGTCCCTTCAATGAATCGAATGAGCCCACCTGGAACGCTTTACGTCTATCCGTTCACTCCTTTCTAAGGGCTAGAATTCGACAGAAAAAAGAACTTCGCCGCAAATGTGAACGGGCTTGGACACGGTTCAAATCGCCTAGTGTCACGTGAGGGTAGAATCAGCTGACATAACTGTGAAGGACTTGTTCACGTGTTCCTTTTGAAATCGAGTCTTCAAGACTTATATCATATACTTGCAGACAAGTGAAACGTAGGTAGGTCTGTTACTCTACACCCTTAAATTTCAGTTATTCTATGGATTTCTGCGTCGTGTCCACATAAAGTGTATTTCATCACACTGTAAATTGTGTAACAGTATTTCCTTCAAAGATTGATATTTAAAACGCAGTCATCAAACTGTTGTTTTCACAGTTCAAAGTCAATAACAAGAAATGGAGACTCAGTGATCAGCTGAAGGACCGTTGTGGCTAATTTTATTTTGTTCCTAAATAATCTACCGAGCTGAAAAATGAATTAGCCTTTTTTGAGACGGCTAAAATGCAATTGCAAGATATTGAGGTGCGAGGCACCAATTTTAGATGATGTAAAACAAACTACTTCTAATAAACCTAGAAGTATATCAGTGATTTAGGTAGAACGGTTATTCCTATACATGCATGACAACTCTCTGAGTAATAATTTGAAGATTTCTTAGAATTAGTTCACAATTAGATTCTCTGCCGAACCTTCGAAGCCGTTACTTTCTATTTTCCTTCACGAAAGCTTCTCGCGACTATTGGGAGTACTCACTCCAAAGTCGACCTCCACCAGTCCTTAAAAACACAATTCGGAGAAACTTTGTCTTAGGTTAGGTAGAGAACCTATTTGTGAACAAATTAAAAAACGCTGCAAATTCTTTCACTGGGGTTTATTATTCAATTGGCATGCGTTCATGATTTGAATTTCTACTAAGCTTTGGAGTGTGCGAGTTTCACAGGTGATAGAGTGATTATTGAATTTCAGGAGGCACACAAATATGATCAACTGAACAATCCAAATTGGTATTTTGGTTGAGAACAGATTTACGTGCCCTATGGAAATCTCCTGAAATTCAATAATCGCTCTATCACCTGTGAAACACGCTCACTCCAAAGCTTAGTAGAAATTCAAATCATGAACGCAAGCCAATTGAATAATAAACCCCAGTGAATGAATTCGCAGCGTTTTCCTAAAAATTTCAGATTGCTCAGAGATCAGAATGCTTCAACCCGTGTATCGGCTACAAAGCCTTTTAGGAGTTCACTCCAGTATCCACATTACTACTTCACTACGTCACTAGGTTACTGATATCAACACAAAAACAGTAATAAACCAAAATAACGCGAATGTTGGCACCATAAATCGGGCCATAGATCGGGAATGGTTTGACCTACGGACCTGGGGAGGGACTCATTAGATTCCTCGTGGACTGTTCTTCAAAGAAAGTACAAATTTAGGCCGCCTTGACTTTTTTGAGGTTTTTAGGGATTTTACAAAACTTTGACAACCCTTAAAGGGCACTTCAAATTAAGTGAAAGAGCTGGCTCATGAATTGGGGCGTCGTCGGACCAACATGGATTTTTCCTAAAAATTTCAGCTTTTTTGCTCCAGCCGTTTGGGAGAAATCGTGCGTACAGCGTACGGCTACGGCGGACGGACGGAAAATTTTGTATTGCAGATACGGATTCTACACCCTTTGAAACGTAAACCATAAAATATTCAGGGGGGGGGGGGTAGCTTTTTTTTTTTTTTTTTTTTTCAAGAGCGATTACAATGGTTTATTGTTGAATAATAAACCAAAATATATATAATAAATTGAACCAACCATTTGTGGGATGATTGAATTTATATCGTAAACAAAGGAGAAAACCATGGGAGATTCCCCGACGATTTTAATTTTTCCTAAGCCAAATTAAAGCTTATTCACTTCTCCATGAATGGTTAAAATTTCAAAATTTTAGGATGAACATGGTGTCACCTACACTTAGATGAATGAACCGTTGTTCATCCCTTAACTTATAATTTTGTTTTGGAAACAAAATCCAACGAACTTCAGATGCTAAACCGGACTCACCCTGAACATGACGACGAGCAGATGCGGCGACAAGTGTCATGTAGCCGAAGACAGAGGAGGCTCTTTTATATAATGACATCGGACGTCGATCGTGGAGTGGTGAAATCCATCGTCAGACAGAAAAACAAACATCTTAAAGGTAAACTCGATTAATGGAGATCCGTCCTTCCGATCATTAGCATCCGACACTTAAAAAACGCCGCAAGATATTACACGGGGGTTTCTTATTTCCTTATTAGAATAACCCAAAGGTAGTTGGATGATTTTGCTTAAATATTTGAAAAAATAATTTCCCCTCAACGGCGGAGGTGGCACAACATTAAATGAAAACGAAAAAAAAACAACTAAAAACAAAAGTGGGGAGGACGCCTAGGTTCACCCTACGCCGGTCCTTGGGATTTGGGAGTTTGAGGACGATGAAGGGGAAAGAGGGATGGAAGGAAGTGCCCCTATAGAATGACCACCAATTTAAGTAAAGCTGGCCATTCCTAGCGCTCCATCAGGCCGAACGGCGTGGTACCACGCCAAAATAGTTATGTGAGTGGGAAATACCACTGCGATTTCGATGGAGCGGTCGGCCCAGTCGGATGTCCTACCAGTCCAAAATCCAAGTGAATGGGGAATCCTCGCAGCCAACCGCGACGGGATTCACCATTCATTACCGCGCCAACGCTTCAAACGCGCCAAAAATGTTCGTCGTCCATCTCCTTGGCTAAAAATCCGAGGCTATCCACGAGCCTTTCATGAAGGTTGACATATTTCCTCATGCGAGCATCTTTTTTTCCAACGAGGAGAGATACTGAACGAAGTACAAGGAGGTACGACTCCTCAACCGTCCTCAAACAAGTCCTCCAATCAGCAGGTTCAAGTCCCAGTTCATTCAATAAGTTCAAATGAGTAAACTGGACTCTCTTGAGCAGTCATTGTTCCACCCATTTACGTTCCGGTTTTTTCTTCTTGGTGCAGAGGCAAATAGCCGCGTACTATAGAAGCGAATTTTCGTCCATGACAACAGATTGTAGAAACGAGGAACAACAGTTTCCCATCGGAGGTCAGATCAACATTGGAACGATAGCGTGATAGTGAATGGGGTAGTAAATTTCCGAAATTCGGCCCGACGAATGACGCGCCATGCCATTTGGAGCGCTAGCGAATGGCCAGCTTAATAGCCCAGGATGACGCGGGTGGTGATACCACGAAGTACTCCTGATGAGATGGGCAGCTCAAGTAACTCCGTGGCTCTTTTCCCGCACCACACTCTGCGCCAAGCCACTGTAGCAGTCTTAATCTTGATGTTGTTAGGTCCCACTCCTTTTAGTTCAGATACTTCTCGCCGCAGGATGTTCCTATCATATTAATTCTTCTTAGCCCTCCAGGTTTGCTCCATGTCCACGCAGTAACTGACAACTTGGACATTCAAGATTATGGTAGACCCATCGGGCAAAATGGCAACATCTGGCTCGTTGTCCCTGTCACTCTGCATGCGTTACAGTCTCTCTCCTCCACGTCCCAGCCGCTGGATGACAATGCACCTGTTATCTGCTTGGTAACCGCATCATGACGGAGAATACGGCCACCAAATGAACACCAATGTTCACTAGCCCCTTTGCAGGAAAATCTGATATAAAAAATCACAATGGTGCAATATACTGAAGATGGACACGACCAAGAAATTCAAGAATAGAACAACTGGAATTTTATGAGATGCAATAGAACACCTACCTATGCTCCACTAACGCAGTTATATAATGTAAGTCTTGCAAAACTCGATTTAAAAAAAAAACTTCGGAAAGAAAATTCCACTACAATTATATCACCCGATTCGATATTCATACGACACTAGGCTATTTTTACAATGTCCTAGCATGCTCACGTTTACAGTGTGAATTTCACACTGGTGTTGGCGTTCATTTATTCAGTCAAAGAAAATGGAGTCAATGAAAGCGATCCGTGTGGGCTCATTTGATTCATTGAAGGAACGCATATCAATAACAAACACATAAACATGTTTCAAAAATTTTCGATACTCAGATTTTTTGGTATTTCATTTCGTTTGATATCACCTTTTAGGATTGACTGAGAGCCAAGCCCAGAATAAAGTCCCAATCAGACGCCACAAGTGATTTTTGACCTAAGGCTCATTAACTTTGGTTCAGTAGTGTCGGAGAATAGCTCCACAGTGGTACAAATCTCGATTTTCAACTGATAACTCAAGTATTACTACCGTATCTCCATTACGATCGTTTTCATGACCTTTCTCGTTGTAATTTTGTCCTTAGAAGCAAATGCAGGTTATCTCGATTGAATCGGATCATTGTTCTGGAAGATATGGTCGCTCACTCAAAGTATCGAAGAAATATTTAACCCATTCAGCGCCGGGGATTCTCAAGAATCCCTCCCGTCCATCGCGGCGGCCCGAAGGATTCTCATGAGTCCCTGCCACCTCTACCAAGGGACCTTCCATTTTTGCTGCGGTGAGTGGGGAAGACCCTGGTCTTCATTCCGGGCCGGTGATATTTTTCTTCAGTATGAGTCAAGTGATCGAGTGGACATCTTGGTTTTGCGGGCTTAGCCTACTTGGTGCCTAACTGCCTATCTCCTGCTAAGTGTGTTTTTTTCATGATTTCGTGATCTATCTGCAGAAACTTGATAATTATTTTGCCACGGAGTATTTTTTAATCGGAAGTTTCTATTGTTTTTGTTACAGAAACAGAAAAACAATTTTTTTTCTCCTGGAACCAATCCATAATGGATATGAAGGCTTCTTCCTTACAAGGTAAATTATCCTGGTTTTTTATGCGCCCAGTCACATGTTGATTTTTTCGTTTTTTCCAACCCTCGTGTGAATTTTGTGCAACATTAGGTACCTAATATTTAAAATTTTCACTCAATCGTAAGGTTTAGGTAGGTAGTTACCTACTTAAAATGGCTTATAATTTTAGCAATACTCAAAAATACTCCATTCAACTCCTTTTTCCGTAACAATATCGGGACTTCTGAGGTGTTAGTAAAATATTGAAATAAGGGTTATTTATTTGTTTCCTGATGGTTTAATGTATTTTATTTTATTTTGATCTAACAGGCGCAGATTCCTCGGATGACGAAATTTCATCTTCTCCACTACGAAAGAGATGCCGACGAGAACTGGACGATTTATTCTTTTTAATATTATTGTCTATTTTATATTCGTGTTCAGTTAGTAATCGTTTTATTAGTATAATTATACTCATTTTGTTGTAACACTTGCACTTTTGTACCAACTTATTATTCTTTATTCATTCTACATGCTTCCAATTCCTATTATTATAATATAATTGTGCAATTTTTAATATTATTGTCTATTTTATATTCGTGTTCAATTAGTAATCGTTTTGTTAGTATAATTATTTATTACTCATTTTACCTGCATTTTTTTTTTTTTTTTTTTTTTTTGCATCTTTGCCCGCTATCTTTCCGTAAGAGAGGGATACAAATCATTCAGGATTTGAAATCAAAGGATCACTAGGCACATTTTATACTTTCCAACTTGTTCGGTGTCAACTCGTCTCTTTTCATGCCATTTTAGTCGGGGATTCTTAAGAATCCCACGGTTTGGAACAGTATGTGTGTGTGTGTGCAGCGATTTTGCATACCCAATGTTCCCTCAACCAGACCGAGGGATTCTGGTAAGTGTTCTAATTCACTAAATTCCACTAGAAATCTACAAATATCCCTTTAGAAGCGTAAAACAAGCGAAAAAGTTCATGTTTCCGAAAAAGCGCGGTCTGCTAGCGAAACCACATTTTTTAGCTCGGCGTTGAATGGGTTAAACCGATTCTTAGCCACCACAAAATTATTATATTTTATTGATCTTGAAAACTTACTGTCGGTTATGCACTTTGAAATATGTTTTGACATTTAGGACTGAACAAGGAACATACAGAAACTTATGACACGAAATGCAAAGAAGAAACTGAATTGTCAAATTATTACATCCTCCAAAAATCATTGTAGTTAAGCAAACCCTAATTACAAAACGATTCTTCACACAATCAGTCGAATAACAATTTTAAAAGGAAAGGGAATTACCGGAATAAAAATGCCAACATACATTACAGCTTCTTTAATTACAATCCTTTGTTTTTTAGTTCTGCATTTCCCATTCTACCAATCAGACTGACTAAATAAATAAATGGATCCCATTTCACGAAAAAATCGTCTTTTTGTCCATTTTTTGTTTGTTTTGTTTTCTAAACATCGAGTTTCAAATAAAACGTACATCGCCACAGTGCAAAAACATAAACAGCGAAGGGGTTGAAATAATTGAAATTCCCTTTTTCCAAGATCAAATTCATAAGTCGTGAGAAACTTTCTCAGAGAAATGTCTCAAGGAAAGAAATTGGTAAATCAACGTTTTCCTTTCAGTGGCTATCCAGACTAATATTAAATTCAACACCCTAAACCCATAACGACAAACAAATATATTTCATACGATAGTGGTTTTTTGTTAACTATGATAAACATACAATAGTAAATATATACACACATTTATACACAGCTAAAGCTATAAAACATCTATAGTTTGAAACAGCTAATTTTTTTTTTCAAGGACAATTTCTTAAAATGGTTTTTTTTAATAGTTAGCGCCGATAGGGAGGCGCGCAGTCTGGAAAGCCACTCTCCGTGTATATAAATAACATTTTGTCAAATAAACAAAACGTCCAACCCACCAATACTAATATAACTAGGTTTTTTCTTCTAAAAGGCCTCAAAGTACACAACCAGTCACTAACTAATCATAAACTATCTATTTCAATATTATGCATATAGAAAGAGGTACGTTGATACAAACGACACATCTAGAATCAAAAATAAAAACAAGCACACTTTTTTTCGTAATAATTTTTTTTTAGGTACAGGTTGCAACAACGCACCTTAAAAAACCATTTCGTTCTCTCATTTTTAATATTTTTTTTTTGTTAATTCTACGTCCTAACGTTATTGTTAAGAAGTTGTTAAAGCGATTATGGTGGATTTTTGTCTATTTACAAAGGGTTGAGCACGTGAAATGGAACGTAAAATACTTGACTTCAGAATTAAAAAATCTCACAAAAAGAAAGAGAAGAACCTAATTTTTTGTATTACGATATCACAAGATGCAATGGAGTTAGTTTTCATTGAAAATTATAAGTTCGTTGTTAACTGATTTCTTGGGTAGTTGGAATTAGATTAAAATGTGTGCACGTGGCCAAAAGAGTACAGCAGTTCGGGGGGAAGCAATGATTTAGGTGGAATCAAAATGAATACCCTATGCTTGGATACAAACGAAATCTAAAGTCAAAACTAAATTTCAAAATGTCTTAAGAAATTCGGAGCTTGTAGCCAATTTCGATGACTTGTTCTGGGGGCGATTGGATGTGGTCGGTAGAGGATTCGATTGATAGAGCCATCAATTGTAGTGTAGAGGAACTAAAACTTGATGTAGGAGATTATTTCTCAGGTAAAACCATCAAGATGTAACTAAGAAATGTTACTGTGATACAATGAAAGATTGTGCAGTTTCAATGATCCTTGTCGCGAATTTCCAGCTTTGAGCTGCAGGGTGCGAACAGTATTACGTAGAAAAGTTGAGTACACGTAGCAAAATTGAAACTACGGATACATCAGGTGACTTTCGAAAATGCAATAGAGAACACCAGTTTTCTGTTCAATGAAGCATTTACCTAACACACGCACTAACATGCACCTTCCTCTATCTTCTACAAAGTTTACTGTGAAGAACTCGAATAACTCTTATGAAAAACAATGAGCTCACTGCAATTCCAGCTACTTTTCTGGTCAATTCTTGACAGCTCTGAAATTAAACTTCAGGCTCTTTCATACATGAATGGTTTCAGTTGTTCAGAGAATTGGTAAAGAATACGAATGGAAATCGAGAAAGGCAAGCGGGAAAGCATACGGGAAGGGAAACTCGTGACCACTCACAGTGATTTTCAACGGCTTCAGCCTTTCCAAGTTCATTTTCATGATGAATTAAGTGACAAAACCAAACATTCAATTGGAGAATACGTGCAAAGCTCTTTTTCAAGTTATTCACAAGGATTTACTATTTTAAGCAATGTTTATGAAAAAAGTTGTGATAAATTATTGAAGTGCAATTGGTTCAGGAAAAACTATTTTCAAGTCCATTAGGGGTGAAGATTCAGACATTCACGTGACCCTTCGCTCCTTGAAGGTCATAGAGTTTTTTCTAGTCAACCAGGCCACGAATCATCACTGAGAAATGAAGATGAACAAAACTTGCAATGGGGGTTCCACCACCGATCATCTGGCACACCCCATCGCCTCCTACATTCTTTCAGTAGCTTCCTCCAAGAATCCCAGAAGCTCCCAGTAAAGTTAGAACTAAAATTAGCAGTTGGTTGCTTTTGAGAAGTTCAATTCGGGTGGACGTAGACCCTACAGAAAAACCTTTTTTCTACCATTCTCTTCTCCAGATCTTATTGAAGGAACTTGATCAGACTGTTCAATAACACGAATTACAATTGATAACAGATTCATTAAGAGAAAGAAAACGAATCAAGAATTGCTATTAAGTGTGGGCCGACACTAGTGGCCATTTTTCTGATTTCTCATTTGTCTACCGTATTTCATCACTCTTCATCGCAGACGAAACGATTATTTCGAGCTAATCATCCACCTAAATGCCACTTTCCTTTTGCCCAAACTGCAGAATGACAAGGACAATCCCTAAACTTTGCTAAAACTGTTAATTTCGGTACCTTTCCAAAATAATGAACAAACCTGTATCTTAATCAACAATGGATAATTCAAACGAGTAGTTTATCCCAGAAAACTGAACCTCCAAAAGAAATTAATTCATAACAACTATTCACGTTCCAAGGAACAGAAAAAACATTAAATCATTGCCTCACCCACATTTCACTTAAATACATTTTACAAACGTACGGATAGGAACTGCAAAGTCGTACTGTTTTATTTTTTACGCGAATGGCGGGTTCGAAATTCCGGGTTATTCATCTCAATCCACAATTCGATCCGACCCTAACAAAACAGACTTTTTTCGAAAGGAAAAAGGTTTTTCAACTTTCCACTTCGTGTATTGCAACCCATTGTATCTTTTAGGATTCACTCGATATAATAATAAACATCATCTAAAAACATCAATAGTTTTCCATAAAGATAGGTTTCCTCGATTCATTGTTTCAAAAAAGTGCAATCTAGTCTAGTTTTTTTTCACCATTATTTTCCCCCTATACATCTACTCTTTCTCTACGACGTAGAATTGTGTTTATTACAAAAACCTTTTTTTTATATTTTTTAAATTACTTTTTTTCATTATTTTGTACAATACCATTGATGAGAATAACAATAAACTGTCATACATAACATCTATAATTGACAGCCAATAACAGTGAATCGCAAAAGATACTTTTTTAAATTTTTTTAAAATGTTGTTTTCAACACGAATTAGCCAAAAAATAAAACAAAAAGCTACTCAAAACTATTGAAGACTTTTTTTTTTGAATAGACATTCATAGATTTGAATAGTGCTATAGGTAATAACTTTTTTTTTGTTAAATGGTGTTAACACTCAAGTTTTTGACGCAAATATTGATAGAAGACACAGTAATATGTAACGCTGTATAGTAGTACATCACAATACTTATTCTATGAGGCCAGGGAAGATTATTTTTGTTTTTTAATTATAAACTTGTTAAATTCATGCTTTTTTGTCCTTGGTTTATTTTTGGTTTACACATTCTAAAAACATCACATACCACGTGGTCTCTTCATTAAATTTCAAGAACTCCACCCTAAATGCCCTGTACCCACGAGACCGTTCTATTTTCTCTCTGAAGGAGGGTTCGAATCGAGTCCTCTCTTCCCCCCCAAAATTTTATCGTTAGTACATTTTTCGTACATCGGTATTTCGTGGTTAGTGAAATCATCCGTGTAAATCAAAACACCGCTAGAGACCTGTACAAATACAAAATCAAGACAATAAAATGCCTATGATCTTAATGTAGATATTTTGTTAAAGTTGAGAAAACCCAAATAACATCAAACGAACAACCACCCACATGTAAATATATGGAATATTATCACTTTAACATTAGCGAAAATGTCAGGTTGAGAGAAAACTAAGTTCACAGACTCTCAGCTTAGCTATTGGCTAGATAGGCTATTATCATCTAAAAATTAGTTGTTTTCATTTTTTTTGTTTAGTATCAAACCTATAGGATAATATATACAACACTACTATTTACAGTTCTTAAAAGGTGCTTAATATGTATAAAGTCTATCATTTCAAAATTTTAACCTGACAAATCTGTCTCATTGTTAAAATATATTATAAATCCTACCAATTCGAAAAAAATGAAAATTTATCGACTTAAAATAAATTTGGAAAAGGAAATCCACTAATCCACTGGTGGGTCAAAACATTTCAACAGACAACAATGTTGATGTTAACAGTAGCAAAATACGAGGCTTTGTAATTGATTTTCTTTTTCTTTTAGTAATCTGTCGTGTACAAAAAGTGCGACCCGAAAAAAAATTACCTGCAAACTAAAGGTGCCACTAAAATACAGCATATAAATGAATAATTGATCCAAACCTTTCTAGTTTTTTATTCTAAAAATACCCTTGAATAATCATCAAGTATTTACAATTTTTTTTTGTTTCAATATCACTTAACGTTATTTACAATCATTTCCAAGAGTCTTCTTGGTAAATGTACTGAAGTGTAAAGGAATTTTCTAACAATTAAAAAAGGACCCTTAAACTCCAGTTGAGGTGTATCTGGTCTAGAAGGAAAAAAAAAAAAACGTGAGCAACTCAAAAGACGAAACGGACAATGGAAACTTACAGCGGTCGTACTGCGTAATAATTACATTCAAAGTTAAGGAGCTAAATCAACAGGTCGTTCGAGATTTTTGCTACGGAATGCATAGATAGCCTAAAATGGCAGTGGATTTATTCAGTCGAACAAGAAAAAGCAATAAAACGCTCAAACCGGGCTTTGAAAATATTGGAAAAAATAATAATAGAAATAAAAATAACGAAACTGAAATTGAAAAGTGACATTTTATTATTACGTACTTACTAATAGTAATAAAATCACGTGGGGTTCACCAATTCAAATTTTTCTTGAAGAACACATTCATATTTTTACCCATATAAACTATCTACACATTATAAAAATAATACTCGAAATATTCTCTCACTAAGACTATAATGCCTAACTCTCGAACATTGGAAAACGAAAAAATTCAAATAGTCGAAATGAAAAGGGGGAAAATACGAGGGATTTTCACGGTAGTTTGAAATAAGTCACGATAGATTAGAAACGTGATGAAAATTATAATGGGATGATACAAAATAAATAAAATTACTAAGAGGAAATGAAAACACCAAATTAGAAATTTATTACTAATAATGAGATCTTAGGAAATAATGAAATGTAATTAAATAAGGTTCTTTGTTTATGTTATTTTCTCCTTTGAATGAAAATACTAGTCACGAAAATTATACACTAAGCTCTCGTTGGTAGAAATACGCGAAAGTGTGGACATCTGCAAAGACAATGTGCTCCGTTATACAGAAGGTAGGAAGGTGCCTCAAGGTTTGGGAAGGTCGTTTAAAAATTTACCAGAAGATAATTCTACGATCAAACATTTCAATAATTTTGAGTCAAGAAAAAGTGAACCTCTAAATTTTGTGGGATGACAATGATAACTGTAGTAAAACTCAATTTATTAAAGAGGGATTTCAATAAAATACCTAGTAGATAGTTTTTGGGTGGTCTAAGGGAATTTTCAATAAACGTGAAATATTTACACACTTTGTTTTATAAAACGACACATAGAGCTTAATACTTTATTAATATTTGTTTGCTTATTGACAGACAACACCGATTAGACACGAAAAATTAGCTGCTTTCGTCGTAGAATTGTTTTTTTCCGTTTAGATTTAGCTATTATTATTTTTTTAATTATGAAAAGTAAATATTCAACGAAACCATCCCCTGCGAAAATCAACAGAGATAAATTAACCAACCATCTATAGCTAAGATTCCCTCTATCCTGGTTCCCAAAATGTTTTAATACTTTCAAGAATGACTTGAGATAACACACAGCGAAAATTTTATACAATGCAGTTAAATCCCTGTAAAGACCGTTACGATTCTAATATTCAAATTACGCCCTAAGAAGTGGTTTTAAAAATTTTCAACAAACTACATCGTTAGCTGATCTCTGAATCGTGAAACCTGGATCAAGAATAATTATACCTTGATTCTATCGTCATTGAAATTAAGAAACTATAAACAAAAGTTAAGAAATCATGTTACATTTATCACAACAAACTTGCTTTTGAACTACGCTAAGCTAATGTCTAAATGTTTTTTGAAGAATATCGATTTGTTAGGCTCTACCATAATAATGTTGTTTAGAATGTTAGTTTCAACGTTCTTTTCTAAATTTATTAAAATAATTACATTAAAGTTTTTTTAAATGAGGGTTTTAAAAGTGTGACCTATTGCACGGAAATGTACCGATTTGTGAAAACGGAAGAGCGAAATTATCTACATATTTGCGAGCCCGGCAAAGTGAATAGAGATTGACAAATTTTTTTCATTGTTTCATCGAGTTGAAATATTATTTAGAGTACGAATTCTTTGCTAGCTACGAATTCTGCTTTGAACGCGAGTCTTTGGTCGAACACGGATAGGATTTTCGAGAAACAATTCCCAATTGAATTATAAAATAGGAACAACTACCTACACGTTTGAGTACATTAACGCAGCGAATTGTCAATTTAGCAACATACAAATTATATTCTTTATTCGTTCCTAGACACAAATGAAGCTTGATTGAGAAATCAAAACTCTACCCAAAAATTCTTTATATGTATAGTTACGATTTGTTTCCTACTGAGACTTTTATCTTCTCTTTCATTATTATTATTTTTTGTTTAAAACTAACTATGACCAATGTAACAGGAAGAAAAATTGAGAAGACTGTGAGTCTGGGAAATCTAGATTTTTGAAGGCGAATGGAACATTTTATGCGTTTTTTCGGGTGAAAACCGGTCTAGAACAATGCAATTTTCCACAAACTAACAAGATTACGTACTTATTTTTCTTCAAAATTGGATAAGATGCACCATTTAAGGGTAACGTTTGAACTAATATCTATTTGAAACTGTACTGATTGAGAAAGGTAGAAAATAAATTCTTTTAATAGGGCCTATTTGTTAAAATTTGAAATAGACACATATTAAGCATAATTTATATTGCCACCCAACAGTAAATAAGCAGGGCTCTGTAGGATCTGAAATCGTGGAAAATCTAAGAGCATTTTGTAACAGCCAAGTTGAAAACTATAGCTTTTTAATTCTTAATTGGGTCCGACCATGTCGGTTCTATCTGACTACAAATATGATTATATGAGCTCAAGTGTTTTAGGGAAAATCTGATTACCTTAAATTAAGATGAAGGTGGTTGGACAACTCAAAAGCAGTAAATGTTTATAGATCCGGATGTTTGATTTGAAGCCAAATTGCTCATCTCCCTTCCACCATTAAAATCTTCCACAATTATGTAACCTCTTAATTAATTTACAACTCGAGTTAAATTAGTTACGGGCTTCAAGATCGGCAAGTAGATTTAGGAAAAAACAGAAAAAATTGTTAATCATAATCTACTTTGAAATGACCTACTTAGCAGGTCTATTCTCCAGTGAAATAGTGATTTTCGAATTATTTAGCAGCAATAAGGTAAAATATAAAAGGAACCCTTGTATCACAAGATGCTTCTAAATAAGAGTGAAAAGTAACCTGACGAACAAACCCATTTTAGAGATACAATAAAGGTACCTTCTTAACAAACAAGTACTCTAGTTAGAGAAGTGTCTTCCAGAATTGTAGAAATAATGCGAATAGGCCGATCAAAATATACAGTGCAGCGTCTTTTGAACACAAGACCACAAGCTTCCCTGAACATAACTGAGCCAAAATTGAAGGAAAGACATCAAATTAAGAATTATTATTCACAAAATTTCTAGCACAACACTAAAACTCAATGATGATAAAAACACAAATAGATGAAAAAAAATCTAAAAATTAAAGGTGAAAGTCTTGTCTCATGTCGTTATGCTAGTATCTACAATACGCACACAGAAGTAATGACATATTTACAAATTAAACTTCGTTTAGGAAAATGTTTATTAAAAAAAAAACGATAACCTAGGAGTTAGAATGAACAGAATATAAATAGAAAACTAAAGTGAAAAACCATTATTTTGCCAAAAACTACACAAAGATCATATTTTTTGAATTTTGTGTAATTACTTAATTTTTTTTTTTAAATTTAGTTACTTCAGCCAAACAGTCCCACTTACTATACTGGAGTTTGCACAGTATCCCGAAAGGGGGGATAAACGGGCTGAGTGGCGTTTACATCACAAATACATAATCAAAAATTAATTCCCTTTACAAGCATTGCACTCTTACATTCTAATATAAAGTGATGACAAAAAAATTCTGACAAAACAAAGAAAGAATTAAAGTCTTATAAAAAATTACCTAAAGAAACTATAATGAAAGCACTCAGGACCATACACATGTTTTTGACTGCGCGAAGTTAAAATGTACACAACAAGATAGATAAGGTACTTAACATAAAAATTAGGAGTAAACAAAAAATGCACACCTTACAATTTTTGCGTGGTTCCATAGGGCCACGTTGTATATTTTCATAACCAAGGTTGAAATAATTGCTCATCAACCTTGGGAAATTGTAGGTTGTGCATCATTTCAGTGAGAAAACTCAAATGTCTCAGTCCAGCCCTAGCTCTCACTAAAAGTAATCACATTTTTTTGCCTTGTTTCACAACTTAGATAGAAAACAGATAGGAAAATGTAAAGACTTGTAACCTACGGAAATGTTACCAAGTTTACGAATAGATTTAAAAACTATTGAACAGAAAGATACTGGAAACCCGATAAAATATTTTTGGGAAAAAACAGTGTTTTTATAAACCGTGAAAGTACCTGATCGTACACGTTGTACCCAATGAAAACGGAATTTTGTAGTTCTTGTGATGGGTGATCTCTAATCTGACCCAGAACACCGAAAATTGAGTTTTTTTACAGGATAATTTTTTCTTTAAGCTTACTTACAGCATGACTTTAGTAACAATTCGCGAATTTGCTTCGCTTTTACCACAAAACTAGAAGCGGCTTTGGGGAACTGTGTACGAATATTTATATTGAGTAAGAGCTGAATATTCAAGAATTTAGATGCCTCAACATTTTAGGGTTTCCATGGAAAATAACCTAATGTTGGTGTTAAACGTTCAATTCAAATTTAAGTTACTTTTCTTCCCTTCTTTTTCTTATAATCTTGGTTTTTGTGTTGCTACATTCGCCTTCACCCTTCTACATGAGTTGAAAATTAGTTTTGTTGTACAGAGAAACTGTTTTCGAGAGATGCCGCTATATCAGACATGAAGTTTGAAAAAGAGCCGGGGTATTTCAATGGAAGAGCAACCGCGGCTGAAGCAGATGTCACTCCCACTGGTGCGGCGAGGGAGGGAGCTCTGACGGATGGGCCACAGTTGAACTGCAACAATCCAAAACAAAATACATATAAACAAATTCTTTTCAAACACATTAATGCGATGATGAAGAACACGCAGGTACAAACTGGTCTGCAGAAATGAGAGAAAAAAAAGGCATCAACTTGTTTCAAAACGCTAAGAGATGATGTGCAGGGGTGTCATGGTGCCGGAACGCGGCGGAACGCCGTTCCGGCACTGGTTTTGGACAAAAGTGTAAATTGAAAAAATTTCAAAACAATTAAATTGTATATAAAATATATTTTTCGTTCAGACAAAACAATGTTGTTTTTGAAAAAACGCTAAATTAGGCAATTCCAGATCATAGCATGAACAATACTGAATTGCCCTACACTTCAGTTTTGGACTAGGTGCACCGTTCCGCCACTGCAAAAATTGCCATGGCACCACTGACAATGTGGTTACTTGGAAAGCGGCTCCATTGTGGCGCACTTGGCGATGATTAATTTGTTTGCCACTTTGGTACCTTTGTAAAGGAAAAACTTGTAGGGATAACTCACAGAAGGCGTTTCTGCTGATCCCTCTTTGTGAAACATGCAGGGTTAGAAAGTTCCGCAAGCGGTTAAAATGATTTAACAATTTAAACGGTGGACTTTCATCTATTCATTGGAAAAAGGCACGTACAAGTTTCGAATTCTGATTCGGATTCCATGATTTTTCAACACCATTGCTGTTGAAAAATCATAATCAACGGTAGAACATGAACATTTAATGTGCGAACCGAAACTTAACATCGAGTTGCCCTAGAACATCTCAGGTGATGTAACGGTTATAGTTGCTCACTTTCTGAGACAAATCAGTGACATTAACAACGAACAAGATTCTTTCCAAAGAGTCCAATTGAGTCCTCATTTTGCAAACTCCAATTCTGCAAAAATGGATAATATTTGATTTGGCTATTACGCCCAAGGAAGGTTTGGTTTGGTCATCATTTAAATTCATTTCCGAATGGTTTAGACGATTGTTTAGGTGACAAAAACATGTTTTGCAACCTATCTTTCATTTTTGACTATCACTGCTAATGCATAGCATATTCGCATCCACTAATCACTTTGCATGCATGTGGCAACCATAAGAAAGAAAAAAAATCGTAAGAATCTCGACGGTCGTGAGACTTCACAGTACATATCTGTGCTATCCAGAGGAGTAAGAGAAGAATTTCTGTTCTTCACTGAATCTGTGAGCGGCTTTCTAACCTCTGACAAGTAAAGAGTGTTTCTTGGCGTACATTTGAAAGAGCATCAGGTATTGGTACGCGTGATAAAATCTGATAACTTACTATTCAGAAATTATAATCAAATACTTCATACAAATTAATTGCTGTACCTAAACCAACTTTATACGTTGAGAAATGAAAACTCAAAGGAAAAGTAAATTAATAAAGCAATAAGGTAAATATAACATTCTGTTGACAAAAGTAAGTTTTAGCCATAGAATGTTACATTCAAATGAAGGAGTCGATCTAATTGCCTCGGAAAGGGCAACGAAAGGTAGGTAATGAATTCGGCTGCCCACTCCAAGAGTAGTTGGTTTGAGGAGTGTGCAGGAACTACCAGCAAGGAGATTACTCCAGTAATTGCAGTAGAAGCCAATCGGCCCATGATAATCAACGTTGTGCTGTGTCTTCGATGAAGTCTGAACAAGTCTAATTCCAACAAGAGGAAATAGACTTTCCTGATTTTAGAAAACATCGAATCTGACATACAAAATCATGAATTTATAATTACTATAGTTTTATGCTCAAAAACCCTCGTGAGGTTAACGAGGTTTCTCTTTCACAAATGGCCAATTCGGAGTGTTAACGTATTCAACTAGTCTAAGAAACGATTTCTTTAACTTTCCCAACAATAAATTCAATTTTCTTGACGTAGGAGCTTTCTTTTGGCTCCTGCAGGTTGCTAAGAAAGTAATAATATTAACTTCCTGCGGTTTAAAAATATTGCACACCTTGACTCAATCGAAATCGACTTCAAGCTTAGCGGATTTTTGAGAGTTGTTACGGATTGATTAGGTGTCTAGTAGGAAAAGGGAATGCATTAAAGCCGGCAGGAGATGTATGCATAGTACATGTTAATCTCCAGATTAGTTAACTTTCACATTGAAACCCTCGAGAGATTTTTAGCTCACTTCCTCTACCAACTAGAATATCATGAAAGACACAGCGAAATTAAAAATGTAGGATATACACAGCGATATTATCTCAGTCACCATACACGAAAAAAAAGTGTTCTTTTTTTGGTTTATTTTTGAAAATCTAATCTTGTCCAATAAAGGCCCAGACTAATGAAGCCTGTGTTATAGAAGAACCCAAATCGATCTCTTTATGTAACATGAAGTCAATCGCATTTGATCGTCATTCAGTAATTAAAAAAACACACTGGTACTTCAATGATCTCTCACATGCCGGATGGTTCAAGCTTGGAAAATAGCCCAATGACGTACTTGCAAGGTACCAAGTAATGCTCCCTTTTCTCCCAAGAGGTCACTAACGCTTCTTTCTTGGTTATACGACATAGATATTGCTGAAATTTTATGAGAAGCCACTTAGAGACACCTGGAAGCCCATGATACAGCATAGGGGCACACTGGCTGGGTGATCCTTGAGGTTGCGCCTGATGAGTAGAAATAATGAGTTTTTGATCTGTCAGCTGAGTGGGATTTGAGGCAATAATAGCAACGCTTTATTGCTTACTAACGAAAAAACTACATCATCAACCATAACAGAAATTGGCTCCTTATATAAAACCGAAATATAGGGAATCAATAAGCTTAATTCTAACGGCAAAAGAAAACGACGATTTGATATCAAAGTTGTCAAATAGTTAAAATATAATGAATAATTCTTTGTAAAATAAATATGGACGGTTTTAGTAACCCTTAGGATGCAATGATGTATTATGACGGAGATACATTGAAACTGTCCTTGGGGCAGAACAGCAACGCAATTCAAGGACTCAAAGTGACCTTCAGGATCCCGATATGTCCAGTGACAGTTCTCGCGCGGAAAGCTAGTTGCTATGCTTGGAAGAATTTTTATCCTATTCTAAGAAGAAGTTTATTATTTCAAGAACATGAAACATTTGGATACATGCCTTAATCAAACTGGATAAGAAGGAAGACTTTGTCCTCCTTCAACGAATTAATTATAACACTGACGTAAAATGTGGAAAGGGTGACTGAGAAAATATCATTAAACTGTCGATTCAAAATAAAATATACAAGAATACAATAAAACCATAAATAAAATGCATTGCACACCACCTTACCACAGGCAGAGACCAGAGAAGCAAAAGTTTACAACTACAAGCAAAAATGTTTACATAATTCTACTAGGAGAGAATACTTGAGATGTCCACATTAAATCATGCGACCATCACAATATTCTGTCATGGGTTGAAAATCAATCTGAATAATTAATTTTAAACAATTGTGAGAGCAAATTAGAATGGACTTTTGGTGGTGGTACCGCCCGTGGTAGAATCTACCACAATTTGAATCCTCTTCCTTGAATTGTGAATGAGCAATTTGGACGAAAGAATTGGGAACGGCATCGAGGAGTAAAAATATGATAATAATGTCGTTGGATGATGGGTTATTTTTAATCAATTCGTGATTCAATATGAAAATATATATTCTTTAAACTTTGAAAAGGTAAGCGGATATGATCTGGATGACCTGCAGGTCCACCATCAAGGTAGTTAGAAACATTGGAAAAAGTCGACTAAGCATGCAGATGTTTTGGAGTGCCTTTGAGTCGGTTGAGTTTGATAAACAAATTTGTTTAATCTCATGAATAAGAGGAGGAGTTGGACATATCAGCTTATTTTGGTGAATTCGAAGTGTATTTGGACTACTGGCTTTATCATCATAACGGCCTGAATATTAGATGATTCATCATTGAAAGATCGAGGAGAGATGTAAGATCTGCACCGAAAGATTGTGGACGACAAGCTTGATGTTGTAAGGAACCAACTACAAACATGTGGATACATCCACAATAGTAGATTTTGCAGAATTTGATCATTATTTGTGGTTGACAGGAATCAGGGTAGCTCACTAGGCACTTATCTGACGAGATGCTGCCGACATGATAGCAGATAAATCACCAACTGCTACCGATAGACTTCCCACAGTATAAGCTGAGCTGTTTGCAGTTTATCAAAAACTTATTGCTCCTTCATAAGTTTACTAATACCTCCATCGGAGAAATACTTTTCATGTGCGTGTAGTAAACGAACTACAAAGCGAAAAATCGAACTTGTTCCCCTCAGCATTCAACATTTTATGCTACACGCTATTCTTATAATTCTCTCACTTTTAAAATGTTGCTCAAATGATAATACTGAGAGTTTGTATTTGCTGTAAAAATATGCGGTTAGCGTTTTCTTGGACGATGAGCATAATTTTGGAGTCAGTTTGCTTCGCCCAACTATTTTTGCTCTTGACCAACTTGATAGCAGGGAAAATTATTCGGATAGGAAAGTGAGATTTGAAGCATTTTGAACCCTTAACCATTCATCAATAAACAAATGTAGTATATATTTGACAGGGCTCCAAAAAGTTTACTCTGATGGTCCATGAAACAAATCTGCAAAATCTGTCTTAGACGCATGTTGAGATCTGCTTTCAAGAATATAATATCATAACCCAAATAATCTCTTTCGAGCAACGAGAATTTGATTCTATATTTTTATTATCAACAGGTGAGAATATAATGTCAAAGGTTGAATGGTAATCTCGAATCAAGATCTAACCAAGGAACCACATTTATCAATCACCGTGTTCATCAACCGATCAGAGGAAAGGAATTAACAATTTTAAAAAAACTGCTACAATCCTCAGCGATTCGGTATTTTATAAAGATTTCAAAGTCAAATATGGAAAAGCTAGATGCATGCTTCAAGATGCAGTTTTAGACAAGAGCTATATTAGTACTACTGGGGGTTTACTCTAGCAACTACTTCCATCAATAGCTACTTTGGTTGCTCCTCTCGTTTCATGATTTTCTTCTTTCTCTTGTAACTTCCTTGTTAAATATTATTTACAGCATATTTTCCACGTGACGGCTCTCTGCAGGTTTGATTTATTAATATATCAAACATTCAAAGCAGTTAAACTTTAGATTAACGACTTTCACTAAAAAGTGTTAATTCTATAGTTGTGGGGAGTGAATCGACCGATCAAAACCCCAGCACTCCAAACAGTCGCTCCCTCTATAAGGGCTTTCTGTACGAACTGATAAAAGAATATGAGTGTTAATTATTTATTTTGTCCTCCAAATACGGATAGTACTAATGAAGGATATGTTTGGGGTTTTGCTAACCATATCTTCATCAGCTTGACAAAAATCTCTCAAAATTCCAGTTATGGGAGGAATTCCAGTTAAACATTTAGAGAAAACGGGGCTCAAGAATGAAAACTAGAAGTCGGAGAAAGAAATCTTCATTTGGTGTGAAAAGACAATGAACTTCATTAATGTAAAATGTGAGTAAAATGGAAACAAACGGCATTATTCTACAAGGTTAGTATGTTAAGTAGAAGATGGATTAGTATGTTAGTCGTTATCTGTAGAACGTACGTCGAGCAAACGCCTTTCATAATCTATTGAAACTAGGAGTCCAATGAGTCACAAATTTGATTGAATAGTTGAATTAAGTAACATTTCGACAATAACTATTAGATTAGATAATTTATTGTATTATTTCAATGATTAGTTATCATTATGACAGTAGGTATGTAAGTATTTTTTTGTTATTAAACTAAGTTTTGGAAATACCAATTGGAATTTGCTCAACGAGGTACAGCGTTAAAAAAAATGTTCACTCCAGCATGCAAGCAATACATTTACCAAAGGGAACGTATGAACAGCCCAGTGTGTGATGGGATTGTCTTCACGGGCAAAGGGATGGATAACCCAAGAGTTAAGATGAGTTTAACTGTATTATATATGAGAATAGGGTTTTGAGGGAACCGAACTTAAATCTGTTACACTCGGATAAATTCGTCATTTTGCTATAAAGATGAGGTAGAGAGAATAAACCGGTACCCATTGATTGCTCTTGCAGGAGAACATGGGGCAAAGAATTGAGAGAAGACGGAGTGAATAGACATGATTGTTCAGGATGATGCATGATCGTTCACGTTCATTCAAGGAGGAAGATGCAAATTGCTGAGAAGAAAGTGTGATTAATAATTTGGAAATATTATTTTAATTTAAAAATATGTAAAAAGGACAATTTTTCTTTCTCTTTTTTAATAATTAAAAAAAAAAAAAATTTTTTTTTTTTTTTTTTTTTTTTTTTTTTTTTTTGGTTGTGAAGTGGGAAGTGCTGTACCGTAAATATGGCGGAGTTGTAGCGCGGCCTCTGCTTGTTGGCTTTTCTTGCCTTACCTGGCAAAGCTTTTGAATGCCGCCGACTGGGGGTTGATGCAGAGCGGAACCCGATTCGAGTTGAGCTGCTCGGTGATGAATTTATGCATTTCCTCTGCAAAGAAAAAGGGCGATAAAAACACGTCAAGTACAGTTTAATTGATGAAGTGGATATTGTTTATCAATCAATATCCACACATTGATAACAAACTATATCAACAGATAGTATAATGGAATATTGGTAACCACATTGATAACATGATTTTTGTGTTATCCATTAAAACTAAGTGAGTTCAGGAATCTAATCCTTGAAACTGATTTTTTTCGTTAAAGGAAAGGTATTATCCTCTTCGCCAGTTACAGACGGACAGAGCTTCACGACTTTATTGTTGTGTTTCTGTTCAGAATCAAAGAGGACTCAGACGAAGATCTCGACACAATCCTACGTCCTTTTCGATTCGTTCGACGATCGCTCTTCTAGACAAGTTTTTTTCGAATTCGCCCGACGAACAATGAGTTAATTACTAAGGGTTCCCTTTCTTTTGAAAGGAAGCAAATTGGTTTATCAGGCGTCTCTCGGCCAGCTGTCCCGCCCTCCCTTCCCCCGTCCTATTCCCAACAACTCCTTCACCAATCATCACAATCGCTCTCTTCTTTATATTTCTTGGAAGTTCAGGACAAAAGAGATGATAATTCAGCTGTGGATCGAGAGAAGAGAAATCCTGTTCCAGGTAGCGGATTGAAAAGCGGGGCTGTGCAGTAGTTATCTCCACACGACACAAGTTGAAATGTCGATTCGCTAGATTTATTCGTTGCCCTGAACTTGTAACATGATCAGGCGCTCGTGGCCCTGGAAACCCATAAAAACCCTTCATTCTCATCTATTCTCACAGCACACACATCTAACAACACATTCTCATCTATGGTAATACGACCGCGATAATTATGCAAAGAAAAATATCTAGCAACTTTTGGGTGAAGGACGGTTTGATGACATCATATCAATTTCACCTCTATCTTACCATTACGGTACCCGTCATAGAAATAGCACCGACTAAAACCCGTAATACAAGTAATAAGGTAAGGCGTTCAAGACTGTCAGGTGGGGGGGTCGCTATCCCAAACGGGCAACAACGGGTAATTATCTTCATTTCGCCATACCACTAATAGCTTCAGCGTAATTTAAGCTTACAATCTATCATGAAGCATCATTTTCTCATTGCCTAATTGACAGATTTAGAAATTTTACCCTCCATCTTGAACTGTATGAATCCGCTCATAAGATTATTGTAAACTTTTCAATGATCAGTACATTTTAGATGCGAGGAATTTATGTGCCACGCACGACCAGGGAGAATTCTGCCTAACCTACCGTTATCAGTCTTTTGATTGGCTGATATGGCGGCTTTTTGAATCGGCATACCTTTGACTTGTTGGACCGACGTGAGCTTCTTTTCCCAGAGATCGTCGAACGTGTGCTGGGTGATGGGCTCGAAGTCGACGGTGTACTGGCGCATCGCGTTGGTGGTCGTGTAGCAACACTTGCACATGCACGAGTGGTAGCGGAGTCGCCCTTCATCTAGGTAGGGGTGCGCCAGGGCGTCCACCACGCTGATCCTCTTGTCCTGGAAATTACAAGAAACCATCGAAAAATGTTGGGCAGTCGAATAAGAATAACATTTTGAACCATCTATATTATGTATCTATATGCATTGTTTCTATCGTGCATTCCAACTACCCAGGAGAACTATAATATCTATTACTGCACTGAAAACCATGGATGAAATATACTGATAAACATACTGAGCCAGTTTTCACTTAGTTGACGGTACAAACACTTCCTTTCCCAACCCCCTCCCTACAGCATATGGTCCCCCACTTCCAACTAATACCGACTGTAAATGTACCAAGGAAGAAATAATATGCGCAGTTTTTTCTAATAGATAAGTATTACATCTGCTCTCATAATACATAAATTAGTACTTTGCACAGTACTCATACTCCTTCCCTTACATTAAGTTTACCGGTTTCGACAACAACACACCTACAAATCCTAAATCGTGTACAGAAATTTACTGATTCTCATAATTGTTTGACAGTCATGTGCGGAAATTTTTTAACTGATGAAGAGTAGAGGAAATTATAGAGAATAAAAATTCAAAGCGAGATAAGGATTGTCTCTTTTCATTCACCATTCTGAACCTACAAGATTTTTTTTAGTGTTCCACAGCTTGATCACTTGAGTTTTTGTGAGTGAAGCTTGTAATAATTGTGTAAGGATAAACATATGATCTGAACGAGGATTTTTGTTTTATAGCGAAAGACTAATAAGTCCCCGAATCATAATCAATATAAAAAAATCACTAAGTCCTTAATTTAGATAGAGGTGCGCCAGGGCGTCCACCACGCTGATCCTTTGGTCCTAGAAACCACAAGAAGGAATTTAGTATCAACTATAAAAAGAGGGTTGACTAGAATAACCTTGAGGCTAAGTTTACTCTCACAATCTAAATAGATATTGAAGAAATTATTTGAACTTTCACAACTCTTAATCAGGCAGTGCTGCTCTTGTGAGTAAATGGACCCTGAAACAGTTATTTGTTTCTGTAGGGTTCAGATGCTCGTCACCAACTACAGAACGACTTGCAGATATGCAGGCATCAACAGTTCTTTTTTCTGATTCATGAAGATATGATTTCAGTGTGGATCTAGATCGGGACAGGTGACAAGTGAACGAAAATTGACCGGTTTGAATTTGCCTATACACAGATCAGAGAGTTCAACAAGAGCAATTTCTTATACCTACTGAAAATCAGGGTACGTCTGTAAGGTTCTGTATTATCTGTATGTTTCTGATTTTGAATAGAAAATGTTATGGCTTTACTGGCCCAACCCACCCGTCTTTAACTCAAGTGAACGATATAAGTAATCTCTATACTTATTTGGAAAATATCAGTGCCCATCAAGTGAGAATTAAGGGACAAGTCGAATTTCTTGCTGAAATCGTCATTCAATCAGGTGGTAACTTAGCCGGATATCCTACGTACAAAAATTAGTGAATGAAGAGAGATCGACAGCCGGACCCTCGCCATAAACCCGTTTAGCGAGAGGAAGTAGCAATCGAATCTTTTCATTGCAAGCTAGAATGTGAATTCCACAGAGCATAGTAAAAATGAAGACTGACGGGAAGCGTCCCTCATTTCACTCGGTATTTAGATGAAGAGAAGAAACAACTCCAGTCCTCTCGTGTATGAAAGTCTAATTGGGTCAGTGAAGGGTCTAAGAATAGAGAAAATCTACATGGAGAGAAACCGGGACTTCAGTGGATGGTTCAAGTTTTGCCCTAATTCAAAGAAATTTGAATGACGAAACGGGACCGAGCTGTAGATTTCCTGTATATGTTTTTCCGTAACGTTTAGTGATGATGATAACACAAAAAATAAATTGTTGTGCAACATATTCCAACACTTCAATTCTGTGTGGAAATTAATTTTTGTTTGTTTTAAAATACCACATTAGCAATAAAAACATTTGGTTACTAGAATACCGCTCCTGACAGCTGTATATTCACGACTCTAAAATGGCTATATAAAAAACTCGGTGTTATTGCTAATGCAACTACCTGCAACAAATAGAGTGATTGAGTAACTTTGAGGCCGTGGTATCCCAGGCTGTCACAAAGAAATTAGGCAACATTACAACCATGGAATAATTTTTCAAGGAAACCGTACATATTTCAGAGTACATTTTGAGATACAGAATGTAGAGCTAGGAGTACGTGCAAATGTCAGGTGTTGATATAGGTTGCGTAGCCGATGGTGGCGATGATTATCATGGCCGCGGTTACGGCATCGGCGACCGCCCGCCAGGTGCAGGACGGACAGCTCTCTAATTGCGCCGGTAGATCCGTCTTGTTGTCCCATACAGAATGGGACAACACGTCACTTGTCCCACCTCGCGATGCCCATTGTATAGAGATTTCCCGCAGTCCAGGGGCGGGGAGCGGTGTAGCCTCCCTTTGAGCCTTCGGAGAGATCCATCAGGTTCCGAGGAATATTACAGAGGACGGATCAATCAACTTCCGGAGCGCTCTGCTCTGCCATCCACGTTACCGTCAACCCTCCTCCGGGCTATCGATCTTCAAGTTGGAATTTGACGTGAACACGAAGTTAGTCAGTTGTGTTGTTATGTACTGACGCAGTCCCCGACAGCTCGAGGAGCATCAACGCCAACATCACTCGCAAAGTCACCTTTAAATTTATCGCTTCTTTACGGTAGTTTTCGTCAAGCCTATGGGAAGTAAGGAAAACACCTCCAAAGTTCCTGCAAAAAACCTCCTTAATTTTCCTCGATTTCCAGAGAGAAAATGCATAACGGTTTTCGTGGTAAATTGTTTATTTAGTACCCGTACTAGCCACTATTTTTGGTACAAACATCAATTTTGCGCTTGTTTTTGGAGAAACCCTGGCGAAAATCAAAGATCAACCGTACGCATTTTTTCTGAAACTGTCATTATGTGTTCGCCGAAGTGAGGTACACACATTCGGTTCCATACATTCCAGGATTTATCAATTCCACGTTACTGGATGGTACATCACTTCCACGTTACTGGACGGTACATTGAAAAAGGTACCAATAGACTTTTCTGTTTTAAACGTTTTCAATATTAAATAGGTATACCTAACCGCTCTTTGTGGTAGTAAAGTAATGTACAGATATTACAAAAGTGTACTGTAAATTTGAGACCCATATTTGGACACGATTCATATTTGAGGTCGTAGAAAACAATGCAGATTCGTGACGGGTGCATCATTTGATTATGACGTTTCAGTGAGTTACAGATTAGTAACCCCTTTCAACAGTGAAGCAATTAGCCAAAAATGTTGAAATCAAGTACGTTCCCGGCAAGGAGTTTCATGAAACGGGAACAATTCATATCCATCAGAATCCGTCCCGGTTCAAAGTAAAGGGCCACCTTCCTTTCCTATGAAACTCTGAAAACACTGTATAAGTACAATATTTCTCTCATATTTAAGTAACATTAAGAAATACGTGTTATCCTACCCTGTTCTTCAAAGCGCATTTAAATGTATTGAAAGCTACCCTGAGTTTGCAAGGACCCAGAGCTCCCCGTGACCTAAACCCTGGAAAAGCAATCCGCCGAATGGTCTCTCAGTGAGCATATAACTGTCAGAAACCTTATTTTTGACACAGTTATTGTCCTTATTTTTTAAATGAATCTAAACATATTGAAAGAATTTTAGAACTCATAGGAACAGCAATATTGTATCTCATGCTCTCCTATACATTCCACAATCTCAGAGGAATTAAAATGAAGTTCCAAACAGTTTCGCAGTGGAATACAAACAGTAACTACCTATCCGAAAGGGATAAACGTAGGGAGAAAAGTGCTGAGTCTCGACTTCTACATTTAACATCACAATTTTACACACTTCTTAAAACGAATTACGACTTGGCAGGGTAGTCCAGTTGGTCAAATCTTCAATCAGCTAATGTACGTACTATCGGAGATATTGAATTGTACTCGTAAAACTTGGGGAGTGAAAGAGGATTTGAAAAGACTCATAGTTAACGGTTATTATCCGAAAGATGAAACGGCGCTAAAGCGAAGTTCTTGAATGGGGTAGACTGGAAAAGATACTCCCGCTAAGGGAGGTTGGGAAAGGGAGTCGTGTGGAGAAGGAGCGTACTTAGCTCCCTTGAAAAGGGGGATGATTATTGAGGACGGCTCACCGAAGAAGATTGTGGTGCGAGGATTGGAGGTGAAGACGAGACGCTTGAGTCGAGTTCAAAGACACCCCGCCGCTCTCCTTAACCCACTCCCAGCGCAGCTAACTCTCATCGCTAAGTCCACCCCTATCTTGAGCTAAGGGGGTTTATCATCTCAACTCCGGAGCGAACCCCGAGGCAAGACCGATATCTGACAACGAACCGTCATTTCGTTCATGGCTAGAAGCGAGCTCCAAGGAGGAATTGCTCACGTTTAGTACCATTATAACCCAAAAAAAAATCAATCAATACTTATAGAACTTCTCGGAGAACAAAACAGAAATAGTTTATATCTGCAAGTAGGGTAGTAAAATGAAACCACCAAAATCGATTTTGGGATGGATTTCACAATCGGCGATCTCAAATCGATTGTACCATTTAATCGAGGCCAAAAAATCAATTAAAATGAATTTTTCAATTTTTCTTCTTTTTTCAATGGTTCAGTTTTAAACTTTCAAGAAGTCGAGATTCAAAAAGTTCAATTTCATCCGCCGTGTCACCCATAACAGCCTCAAAAACGGTGCGAATGATATTGAACGTTTGACCAATATTTCGATTCATTTCCACTATTAATACTCCCCAGGAGCCGACATGGTGCCCGCAAGGTTTTCATCTTGATCGGACAAAAGCTGTGGATGTTTCACCTTACTTTTTTCGTCAAAATCGATAATCAAGTAAAATTTCTCAAAAGTACCGTACAATTGGGAGTAAAACCTGAAATTATGTTAAGGTATTGTTCGAATATCATCAAAAACGTGTGATAGTCGTCGAATGCGCATGCGCAAATGAGATATACTTGAAACACCTATACCTTCTCTAAAAATCATCCGGATGATTCGAAATCTAAGTGAGTGTTACAGAATATTATTGAAATAAATATTAATGAATTTCAGAAAAATCAGAAGTCCAATCCTCCCTGCGCAAACCGTTCCAGATTTCCCATAAGTACCGTAAAATTAGGAGTGGAAACCAAAATGGCCTAAAAATCGTCTGAATGATTCGAAATGAAGCAAAATACTTCTCTGGAAAAAAGGTGCTCTTTTCATAAATGTCTATAATACAGATACATATTAAGCCCGAATTAATAAAAATCGATTAAACCTCACAAAAAATAGATCAATCGTTGAAAAAAAAAATCGATCCATGACAATTGATTGTAGAAATATCAGAAATTGGTGGTCTAACATTGATTTTTTTCGAAAATCGAAAATTTATTACCAACCCTATCTGGAAGGTAACTATCATTCCAGACACATCTCTGAATTCCAGATAATCCAAAAATAATGGGTTCATAACGTAATCCAATGTATAAAACAAGGTATGTAGTCGAAAGAAATGTAACTGTATCAAGACAGAGATTAATGTTGTAAAACCACAGTCCCAAATTTAATACTTGCGTTATCCAAAGAGTGGTAGTAGTGGTCATTTCTACGCCCTACTACGCCCTGCGGTATAAATAATGACTGCACATATATTATTTCATTTTATCGTTTTAGTACGCTTTTTTCCGTTTTATGCCATAGAAGATTCAGTATTTTACGGGTTGTCTAAACAATTAACAGCCGCAAGTATACAGCTTGATGAGTAGTACTATTCCAAGATCACAGTTTGTAACCGAAAATCGCACCGAGATGAACCTGCGGCTATGACGAAGGGAAGATCTAGAATGAGACTGAATTGAATAACACTTATGATGGGACGGGGATGGGAGTCTAGAGTAAAAGGGGTGTTCTTGCTCCTTTGAAGACGGGAGTAAATTGTGAAGTGAGAAGACCACTCGAGTTCAAAGCCGCTCCCCAAAACTGCCGCTAAACCCGCTCGGTCCTTATCTTCAGCAAAGAGAACCCTTAGAAAAGGAGAAATATCCCTCAAATTCAATAATTTTTTCCGGTCGAAATGAATTAGATTAGATAATCAGGATTGAAATTCGTGGTATACACTAGAGAATAGCAAATCCAAGGCCTGAGGGGGTTTATGGCCGCAATAGCCCCATTTGAAGGTCGTCATTTCGAATTATCATTTTTGACATCAGAAAAAAAGTTCAAGTAAAAAGAAAACGGAATAATTACATACTACACTCAAAATATTCATAGATTTGGGCACTATTAAATGAATGGGACATGAAAACGTCGGGTACACTAATAATTGAGGAGAGGGATTATGTTCTTAAAAAACGCTGCAAATTCTTTCACTGGGGTTTATTATTCAATTGGCTTGCGTTCATGATTTGAATTTCTACTAAGCTTTGGAGTGTGCGTGTTCACAGCTGATAGAGCGATTATTGAATTTCAGGAGATATGCATAGAACACGTAAATCTGTTCTCAACCAAAATACCTATTTGGATTGTTCATTTGATCATATTTGTGTGCTTCCTGAAATGCAATAATCACTCTATCACCTGTGAAACACGCACACTCCAAAGCTTAGTAGAAATTCAAATCATGAACGCAAGCCAATTGAATAATAAACCCCAGTGAAAGGATTTGCAGCGTTTTTTTATGGTTTTCAGAATACTTCAATCCGTGTATCGGCTATAAACCCTTTTAGGAGTTCACTCCAGTATCCACGTTCACTACATCACTAGGTTACTGCAATCCAAACAAAAACAATAATACACCAAAATAACGCAAATGTTGGCACCATAAATCGGGCCATACATCGGGAATGGTTTGAGCTACGGACCTGGGGAAGGGCTCATTCGATTCCTCATGGAAAGTTCTTCAAAAATAGTCCAAATTTAGGCCGCTTCGACTTTTATTGAGGTTTTTAGGGATTTTACAAAACTTTGACAACCCTTGAAGGGCACTTTAAATTAAGTGAGAGTGCTGGTTAGAATTGTCGGGGAGTTGTCGGGCCAATATTGATTTTTCCTGAAAATTTCAGATATTTTGCTCCAGCCGTTTGGGAGAAATCGTGCGTACGGCGTACGGCTGACGGACGGAAAAATTTGTATTGCAGATTTGGATTCCACACCCTTTGAAACGTAAACCATGAAATTTTCAGGGGGGTTAGAATTTTGTTTTTCCAGAGCGATTACAATGGTTCATTATTGAATAATAAACCAAAACATGGTTAGCAAGGTTGGTATGTCTAGACTGGGAGTACCTTATTCGCTTATCACTATGTATAGTATCGAACAATAGTAAGAAAACTATACAAAACATGATCAAACAGTCCAAGTTTCATTTTGCTATTATGGAAAAAAAGTTTTCACTTTTTATACATACACACTAGGTTATAGGAAAATATTTACTGTGTACAGGGACGGACCAGATAGACGGGCTTACATAAAACTACCGTTGTTTGGATAACGTAGGTATTAAACTTGGGAATGTGGTATTACAACATTAATCTCTGTCTTGATACAGCTATATTTCTTTCGACTAAATATTCGGCGGCGAATTCAAGAACCGGGAATGGAAAACTATTTACAACACAAATGTAAATGAATTGTGATTTTGTTCTCAACACAAGAAATTAAGACGTAATTATCTCATTTACTCCGTTTTGTAGTTGAATGTTTTGATCGTGACATTTGTAAATATGAGGCATTTAGGAACATAGGTTTCATAAATTAGAACATTTGATATGATGTAGTTTTCTGTCTCCTGGTCGCATAACGTCATGAGTGTTTTGTGGTATAATCACTAAATCACCTTTCTTTTACAGGGTCATTTTATAGGGGAGCTTTTATTCATTCCTTTCTCACTTCTGAATATCCTCAATTTCTAAGGTAAAACGTGGGGATAAATCTTGATGCCCGTCCAACACTTTTTGAATTAGTTTTTCAATTTTTTATTGAGTGGTGCGCACCTTCCGTCTTTAGAGTTTTGACAAAAAAAAAAAAAAAAAAAAAAATCCTGCGTGACCAATAGAAAAGGTGAAATAATATTTCTACCCCTAGAAAGACCTAAACTAAACAGTACACCAGAAATAACAACACGGAAAAGTCGGCTTTCAACATTCATGAATGAGGTTCACACAGGGAGGTATTTAGTGCTTTTTCGGACTGCAATCCAGTCTGGAAAACACCTAATAAATCCTTTGTTATAGTAATAGTAGCGGAACAACTTGACGGATTTTGGTGAAAAGCAAAAGAATTTATCGTTCGAAATGATGAGAAAGTACTAATGTCGAAGATATTTTAAAATTCATTCACCTGGTCCAGAATTTTACTTCACTGTATACTTCTTGTGAAAAGAAAGAAAGTTTTTTGGTTTGAGAACTGATTTTGAATTTAAATTCCAAGGAGATTTTAAAAATGACACTTGCATATCAACACAAACAAAAGAGTGTAGATTCACAAAACGGATTTCCACAAAAAACATTTAGGGATATACATTTGTTTAATGGGGTAAATTTTGAATATCTTTTTGGATATTTTTTTTCCGGACATTAGCTGAACGAGGGAGGAATAACTCCTTTTGTAAAAATAGGCTCCAAGGCTGTCAGACGTCTCGAAGCTTCTCAATTACGATCAAGTTTAGATAGAAAAGGAAACACCTCTCGCTTTTTGTTTATACGTAACGACGTCGAAACACGTGAGCTAAAAACGTGATTTCCCCCTAACCCTTCGGCATCTTCTATCCTTGTTCCACAGTTTCCAATTAAGAACGCGGACCGGGAGCGAAAAACGGAGAGACGTCCAGATCGACGTGGGAGGCGATCGCCGTAGCATACACAAGCGAGCCCACACTTACACAGTTCAAACTATGTCGGACACACTCACACGCTGCACGCACGAGGTTGAAAGGGGCTTAGCTCAGCAGACCTTCTATCCCGTTCAGCCAAGACCTGGATTTAACCTTTCCTTCCATTTAAAAAATGAGAGAACCGGGATTTTGTTGGAGGCACCGAAAACGCGTTACTGAGCTCACGAGAGGGTAGGGCCTGGAGCAGCAATGATTACGGAAATATTTTTTAGCAAGGAACATGTTTTTATTATTTTTAATTGTTACTAACTGGCGCAAAAACGTCACGAAGTTGGGAGTAATCAAGATTAATTCACATTGAAGGACACCAAAAATCTTCTATGTTTCAACCTAGCTAGTAAACCGAACCTTCAAGCCACCGATTAAACGTCAACGTGGACATAAAACCAACTAGTCTGAACTACCATCAAAACGGTCCGTTTAGAATGAAATAGTTGAGGATTAAAAGCTAATCGTTGTTGCACTTCCTCCATCCACAATTTCCACTGATTTTGTGGAACATGGCTAGGACCAAGGGTTAGACCATAAACGGTCCACCAATTAAAAAATCAGCACTCGCGGGTTAATGAGACCCCCTGACGTTGGAGAGATGATGAACCCAAAGGATTGAATTTTCCAATGAGAGTAGCTTGGCAGTTGATTGTCGTTTGTTCACAGTGCAATTCATAGAAGCCCAAGCGGTTGAGCAAACGTGTCCTCGTTGCAAAACCGCTATAATTGTAGCAAAATATGATGAAAGGTAGTATAGATCAAGGTTAAAAATCAATCTTAGGCCACTGTCCTAATCTTGTTTCCTCTTTCGAGAGTTGAAAATTTGTTTCCCCAACATCAAAATTTTCATTTGCATTTTAGACCATTCTAAACAACTCAAGTTTCGTGACTTTGTCTATTAATTTATTTAAATGAACGACCATAGCCAATTTACTAAGAAAATACAAGGCAATTTAATAAATTACAACAAGAAGAACAAACATCAATAGGAAATTTCGACCAGCAGACAATTTAAGGTGTGGAAAGATATATCGTCTTCAATTTCTTCCTAGTAGCAAGCTTTATTACTACAATTATCATCCGATTTTGAAGAAATGTATAGGGGTGGTGCGGGTTTGGTATAAATGGTTGAGTCTTCAGGCTAAATGGTCCCAGCTATGAGTTTCATTGCAAGCTTTATTACTACAATTATCATCCGATTTTGAAGAAATTTATTGGGGCCAGCTTACTACATCACCAGCGTATTAAAAAATTATAATCCACTCAGCACCATTTTCTCAGCTTCAAGTGATCCGACCTCGCTTAAATTTGGAGGGTTGTTGGAGAAAGTAACCTCATATCAATTTCAACTCGATCGTGTCATTGTTCTATCAGTTATCGACTTAACGCGCCCGCCCGCAATACATATCTAATTAACTTTTGAAGGCGTTGGTGCACCCGAGAACATGTCCCGTGAACCGTTGTAACGAGTTTATCTAAAACATTTCATTGATCATTCATATTAACTATCCGTGTAAGCATGTACCTAAACCAGAGTTGGCAGAGTTTTTTACCCTACAATAACCATAACCATTCTATGAAAATTCAGTTGATCAAAATCAATCGACTTTTGATTATGGGGAAAAAAGTGTTCCGCTTTGTTTATGAGTTTAGAAACCCAATCCCTTTAGGTTGCTTTACAGAGAGATATAATATATAGTATACAGGCTGTATAAAACGGGGGAGTTCCAAGAGACCTATGCTGATTACATAACTTTGCTTTCACACTTCGAGTACCGGGAAAATGAAGATTGGCGGGCAGGGGTTTCTTTACGGTGGTGCTCCCATTTCGAGCCAGCACGTCTCGTTGGAGGCCTCACGCGACGCCTTCCATCCATCTGTTCGCCGAATGCTCGCGGTTTCTTTTGTGTTGTTCCAACGAGAAAGGAATCTCCGCGGAACCCCTTTGCCTTTGGGAGAGTGCTCGGCACTGCGACTTTCTGTGTAGCACTTTGCCCTTTCCATCACGATTCCGTTTGTAATGAACGAGGGAAGAGACGGGTGGCACAATCTTTAGATCTTCATTAAAATCGGGAACTATTCGTTGAGCGGACTACGGCTATTTCAGAACCTTTAATACGTTTCCAACTCTTGAAGGGATAGTTCGAAGTTACATGGTTTGAATATGGCTAAATACCCAAATATTGATTTGAATCTGTTGCATCATGAGTTCTTGTTTTTGTAATTGTGTAGTTACAAATCATATGATACACTTAACAGAAAATAAATTCATTCACACACCGTATCTCGTCGTGTTCACGAGTTAAACATAAACTACAGAAATAATTTTCAGAGTCAGAAAAAATTATGTTTCTATCTAGCTGTGAGTATTTGGTGAAGAGCATTTTACCCGTGAGGCAACATGCCAAGTGAGCTACTTAAGAGTAGGTTTTCAATACGTAAAAGTAAAGCACTACCGAAAAATCAACAGTACAGATCATTATTGTAAATCAATGTTAACACTTTTCAATATTTCCTCTGATTCTCACTTTTTGATGAATATTACGGTAGTTACCCGTTATAAATACGAAGATCGTTCAGGAAAAACCGACTGAAGCATGAAAACTTGTGAATATTATGATTTTTGACAAAAACTACAAAAACACCCATATTTGGACACGTTCGGAAGACATGAATACTCTCACATGGTGTTTTCTGTGATTCACGTAGATGAGTGTTGGCCAATGATGATAAAAACCGATATATGGGACAGCATAGTCTCTGGAAGCTGGTTTCGAAGCATCCTACGTTCAAATATTACCAACTAACTGGCAATGTTCACCTAATCTGCATCTGATGGATTGCTGAAGAGTATACGAAGAAATACAAACGGTTGGGCATCTTAGCTACTTGACGCAAATGTGTTCGTGAGAAGTAACAGTTTGATGGTAAAATGTGTTAAGGTTTAGTGGACGAACCAGCAATACCACTGACTCAAAATGGTTCTTTACCGTCACAAACAAATCGAGTGCTACAATAGGTAATATCTATAGAAATATAAAAGTCAGTTCGGTTCCAGAAAATATGCGTGAAATGAAACTAGTCAAACGGTCATTAAGATCAAATAGAAGTGATGATTTGAGGATATTCGAGACCACGGAATTTCAGATTTTTAACATAAAGTTTTATAGGGCAGGTTCAGGGCGGGCCTATTTTCTAACCCTAGAGGGTGGGCAGGACCGTGTGTATGGGGTCATCACAAAACTGAGAAAATCATGTTGATAGAACAGCACGTTATGAATTAAATGTATGTAAGAAAACAGGCTAGATGGCATTTAACAGAGTGTTTTGCATGGCGAAAGAGGAAAGGTAAGAATGAAGGAGAAATGTTTGGTGACAGTCATCAACAGGATGACAGGCGAACTGATAAGCTATGATTATAACTTTTTGGTAAGAAGGTTAGTTCCTGATTTCAAGGACCATTATCTAACATAGGAAGGGATGTGGAGAGCAGATAGAGCTGTCAGACTGGCCACAGTTTTCACCTGACAGACATACATGAATACTCTGAATGTGATAAATTCTGATCCTGATTACTTACAGGATCGAAGACGAGCATTTGACAAAGGAGATGGACAGCTTCGTGGGTGGCGAGGGCGGAGAGGGTGTAGAGAGCGGACAGGGCCGGGGGTTTGGTCATTTTGCGGAGCATGTGGCTCTTGGCGCCATCGCACGCGTGCCGCATGTCCTCCATCGAAGGCGTCCCCAGAAGATCCGTGATCAGCTCCAACTGGAATCAGAGATACCGACAATTTAGAGAATTTAAATCATACAGACGTTTGAATCAACAAGAAAAAACGTAAGTTTATCTCTAATACAGTGTCTTAACTTGACAGAATTCACATATTGTCACTGTTGTACAGACCACAAATCAGCTGAAATAACGTTTCAAAACCAAATGAATCATCAACTAAACGATATCGAGAGAAGCCTTACTGACCATAACCAATAACTAGAATTATCCATCATTATTATGCAGGCCTGTCTTCTAATTGCGACGAGTACCTACCCATGATCCAGGTACAATCGAGAGCATTGAAAATCAGCAAAGGACATCTTCGGAATGAGTACAATCTCCCAACGGCATAATATAAACCTTCTTCTAACACTTTTAATTCAAGTCCTACTGGAGGAGCTTTGTTCATGTTTTAGAACTGTAAATTCCACCACCTCTTTACCTCAATAACCATAATTTGTAACTTTTCGGCATACCTGAAGATGAAGTTGATTCTAAAGAATTATATTTTTCAAGACTACAATAGGTATGAAACGTAGCAAGGTAGACCATCAAGTCGAAACCAAACGGTACAGATTAATTAAGATGCTAGATAATATGATCTTCGTAACATATATGTATATCATCTTTCCAGTAAACAACTTGAAATCATTGATAAGTGCTGTAGAAACACATCACAATCCTTCACAACACTCCTGAAAACTCTGAACACCACTTTGCAACACAATTGAATATGCAACGAGCACACGACTGGACACCAACTGAAACCGAGAAGTCGGAACTGCGACACGATTGAATGAATGACAAAACTTAACGGAACTGAACGGAGCGTTGTTCGTTGTAGGTTTTCCGCACTTGTCGGACCTTCGTGATGAAGTTCTAAAATAAAAGTGTTATTCCATCAGTTAAAGTTAAGCACTCCCGGCGATTCCCAAAACTGACTAACCCCGGAACCGACTTAAGCCTAATATGAGTTTTGGGTTTTCTCAAGCGAAATACAAGAGAATTTGACCACTTACCAACGATTGCTACCCTCTAAAGGTTGCTTGTACTTTTTACCTAGGTTGCTTGTATCTTGTACCAAGGTTGCTTGTCCCTATCTCGATGAATGCCGATTATTTCAAGCCCTTATTACAAACGCCTCGCTAAACCTATTGTGAGGGTAAATCGCAGATTTTTGCACTGAACCGAACATAATGTTCTCACACCCTTATCGTTCGATCTCGCTTACGTTTGGAGAGTAGTCAGAGAAAGCGAGTTCAAAATTTCATATCAATCTCAACATGATCCTATCATTAGTAGCTTCTGGGCAGGCCTATCTTGTAACGAGCTTAATTCTTACAGTTTTCATCGAAGATTGATAACATTTCCCCAGAGTGTCGGAATGTGCAAATTAGCCTGTAAATGATCTCCTACGAGTTTCACTGCTAACAAATCAATACTTCAGTCTGGCATGCGCAAATAGCTGAATCCATCGAACATCATTTTCTCACATCCTAGTCGTCTGATCTCGATCAAACTTTGAGGAGTTTGGAAACCGACGGATCAACAATCACAGTTTCAACACGATCATTTCCCCTAGCCAGATTTCCCCACTATTGTGTATTACACCACTATTTAAATCATTTCAGTCATGTGAAGGATATGATATATATACATTTTATATTTTATTTGAATTCTTACTGTGGTTCCTTCTTATCATCAGGTGTTTCTTTCGGTTTCTTACTTCCTTAAACATATATCGCTTCGTTTATTTCCTTCTCGTACCGATCTTAACCATGCTATAAATAAATACGAGCTCCCAGCAATTACCAAAAGCACCTCTCGCCCGAACCGACTCAAATGTGCTTTAGAGAAGGCGATGTCACATCACGTGTCGTATCGACCTCGTTACGGCTGCTCATTGGAAGCTAATCTCCTATCGGGTTAAGCCTTCTCTCCACGTGCGCACGCTAGATAATTTTCTGCCGTTTCGCTTTTCGATATCGGAACGTTTTCCCGGCTTTCCCCCTAGAGGGTTCCAATTCGAAGACCTTCGTTGATTGCTTAGGATTTTCGAGACTTCCAACCAACCCGGAGGAAACGTGTTTGTTCAAGGATGCATATCCCTCTCTTCTGAATCGATGTAGTTAAAAAGCTTTCCTCCGAAATTTAGTTTCATTCATTTTACCAACGCTCAGAAATAAAGGGAAACAAATTAAATCAATCGAAATTTACTTCATGTTTCAAATTAAATAGTGGATCTTTACGAGAAAACAATTCTTGTCATAGACGACCACATTTGAGATGTTGCCTGATGTGTTGTTTATTATACTGATTGTTCAACTTATAACTTCAACAGCTTTAAGTTAATCGTTATCGTTAATGGAAATAATTTGTTCAAACCCTCGATTAAACGCATTTCATTAGATGTATCAGTCCAGCAAATAAGCCAAACTGAACGAAGATAATATCTTTATTCCCTTCACCTATTATGTGGTGGTCGAGTTGAATTGAATCAGTGTGAGCAGAGGTTTCAACTCAGTAATGAGAATTACCGAAGACCCGCAATAGCAGAGGATTCATGTTAATATGGAAGTCTCATGGCTGGGGATAAGGAACATTTCTAGCGACACGAAAGTTGTTACAAGACAGCTGATCGGCACATGTTTCTGAAAAGAATGATAAATACTACGTTTTTTGCTTTATTATTCAATAATAAACCATTGTGATCGCTCGGGGGAAAAAAATTCTAGCCCCCCCCCCCCCCCCCCGGAAAATTTCATGGTTTACGTTTCAAAGGGTGTAGAATCCGAATCTCCAATAAAACATTTTCCGTCCGTCCACCGTACGCCGTACGCACGATATCTCCGAAACGGCTGGAGCAAAAGATCTGAAATTTTCAGGAAAAATCCATCTTGGTCCGACGACGCCCCAATTCTTGAGCCAGCTCTCTCACTCAATTTAAAGTGCCCTTTAAGGGCTGTCAAAGTTTTGTAAAATCCCTAAAAACC
Organism: Creontiades dilutus; assembly: GCA_031894815.1. Taxonomy (NCBI): domain Eukaryota; kingdom Metazoa; phylum Arthropoda; class Insecta; order Hemiptera; family Miridae; genus Creontiades; species Creontiades dilutus. Next base: position 692,751 of record JAVIWC010006631.1, on the reverse strand, counting down.
TCAAAACAAGTCGAATCGGCCTAAATATTTACCTATTTCAAGAACATACCATGAGGAATCGAATGAGACCCTCCCCACGTCCGTTGGTCAAACCATTCCCGATGTATGGCCCGATTTATGGTGCCAACATTTGCGTTTTTTGGGTTATTATTGTTTGTTTGTAACCTAGTGATGCCGATAGCGTCGAGTGGTAGTGAATGTGGATACTGGAGTGATAGCCGATGTGGATACTTGTAGTTTATAGCCGATACACGGGTTGAAGCATCCTGATATGCATGAAACGCTGATTATATGTAGGTAAATATTATTCAATATTATTACTGGGGTTTATTATTCAATATTATTACTGGGGTAGATAAGTATTCTTTCACCTGTGAAACACGCACACTCCAAAGCTTAGTAGAAATTCAAATCATGAACTCAAGCCAATTGAATAATAAACCCCATTGAAAGAATTTGCAGAGTATTTTTCGGGCCGATTACAGTGTCTTCTGTACGACCTGTACCCAAATGATTTGTCATCGGATTTATCATGTCCCTTGCCAGCAGGTGGATCTGGTTGGTTAGTTGATAACATATGGTTATTCAGGGGTAAATTCAATGTAGTGATAGGCTCAATGTCTAACACTGATCCATTCTGCAAAATGAATCAGTGCAGATACATACAAATCGGTTATACAAGACACTACAGTGCAGAGAGAAATGGAAAACTGAGTTCAACTGATATTTGTAGGAAACGAAAATAACTTTCCAACTCTGGGTCGAACCATTTTTATGAGGTGACCCGGAATCCCGTCGGATAACTCTAAATCCGGCTTTCATTCCACCGCACCGACAGAAGGCAGACCTACCGATAGCGTGGGAGAGTTCGGCGGAGCATAGGTTGTATGCAGGTCCTGATGAAGCTACCTACCGAGGGATGCGACTCAGGAACGAGACGAGAACGTGACGGGACGGGACGGACCACAATGACCGTCTGGAAACCAGAACCCGCGAGGTCAAAGGCCCCTCGAGTCTCGACAAACAGAACGTGTTTCCCCTTCCGAGGACGTCTTCTACTGCTCACAAACACAGCTGGATGCCGCTCACCTTTGCCTGCTGGTTGCACGTACCTACCAGTTTCAAGATCAATACATCTCGTCCACTCGGACATCTCTGATGGTCTGATATCTAGAACGAAGATAATCTTCACGATACAAGTAAGAACATGCTCTGCAAATCACCTTTTCAGCCTCAAGATAGCCCTGCCACGAAGATAAAATAATTGAACATAAGTAATGTAATATGCACTGTACAACCAACACTTCCCACTCCATGAGGGCCGAAACATTGAGAGAAAATACGTGATTTTTATTCGCAATGCCCTTTTCAGACGCAGGAATAGGCATGGGTGATTCCTGTGATTTAATCGGCAATGTTGCCTGAATCTACGGAAATTGTCTACAATTTCAGGGAAAACATTTACAGATGGTAAGCAAGTTTCGATTAATGTCCATCAACATAATTCAAACATCGCACACGTAATTCTGAATGAAAACCATCAAATAAATTTGTGGGGAAGACAAAGAACAACAATATGTAATAATCATATGTGCTTTTAATATACGCCTTCAGATGTTCTAGATGTTCTACTACTACTAGATGTTACACTGTTGCTTTGAACGAAATATCCGTAGAAGCAAAATCCCTTGAAATCCTTCAATCATACAAGGAACTATTTCAACGTGGAAGGATTTATATTCATTCATGTACTTTTCTGAATTCGATTCGATCGAAACTTGTATAGGAGGAATAAATTTTTGTAATTCAGGTTTACTGCACAACTACGAGAAAATAGATCGAGTTGTATGGAAACTAAAGGAAAACCATTCCACCTTGCTGACCACGTGTTAAGACATTTCGGGAAAAAATAATCGGTACAACAACTTTGCTATTGGAGGTTCATACTGTTTGTTGGCAATGCCAACTTGGCAGACATAACGCTAACGAAAACAATGTTTTTCAATAGCATTTCACACATTGCGAGGAACAGAAGCGACAACTTTACAGGCTGGGAAAGGGTTTCGGTTCAATTAGAGACGATAGAGTAACATTTTCACGAGCCGGATGAACAGGGAGGCCGTTAAAGAGCCGGAATCGCTGAGACCGAGCTTGAGAAATTAAACTGTACGCTGTGGACTGTTCGCCCCTTTCCCCTGTCTCGTTCCTCTGATTCGCCGTTTTTACAACCCCGACCCACGCGAGTTGCTCTCGCCGATATCAAAGATTGCGCCGCACTGCAGCTACGCCGTCACTCCCCAAGTTACTCGCTGGCTAGCACCACTCATGTAAAACAACTGATGCATTTCTTCTTATAACTACTTCTGAAGCGGATGGAATAGATTCTTTACATATTGCTATTCTATTCTTACCAAATGGATTAAGTACGAAGAAGTAACCGACCAACTTTTAACCAGGGGTGCCCACAGGAAGGAGGACGGTGGGGAGGGGTTCCAAAAATTTATTGGGGGGTAAAATTGATTGAAACAGGCTGTCCCACAAGTTCTCCACCCCCCCCCCCCCCCTCAAAAACGATCCAAATGGGAGTAAACAAAAAAATGTTTTTTAATCTTCATATTTTTTTGAAATAAGCAAGGACTCGCTTTTGAAATTCTTCAGATAATTTTTTTACAGTCCATACGGCATTTCATGCAGGCATGTGTGAAGAAGAAATCCCTATCAAGAGAGTAACGTCGCGTCCACAATGCAACATAATGTATTCCGATGTATCTTCGAACTGCATAACGACGAAGTTTATAAAAGGTCATCGAACGGTATTGAGAGTTATTACTTTAAAGCGTCATAAACACCGTTATTCCTTGTTTTCGTCACTGAGGGATTTCCGAGACTGCAGTAAACCATCCAGAAACTCATTGGTGATGTGCCAAATTGGAGCCAATAATGTTGGGAAGACTTGAAGAAAGAGAGCAACTATTCTTGTGGGCTCGTTGGGTACGAGCAACTGTTCATTGATCAGGACGTTGGGAAGGGGTTAGGATAGAAAGTCTCTCGCCCGCAATGCAGTTTCGGTACCAAGTTTCCATGCGACTGCTAGTGTGCAGTCTTTAAAGACATCGGTAGAGGTCTTGTCTCCATCGTCTTCATCAGTTCGTTTTGGCATTTCATTAAATTGTGTGTTTATACGTCTACCAATGAAACTCGTCGTAAATTAAGGTTGATGGTATACTAACAGATGACTTTGCAAGACATCCTCAGAGTTTTACATTTGTAATTCCAACATCGTTTTGATGGAAGTATGTTCCAATATCGATGAAGTTCACTGAATTGAATATCTACACATAACTTTAGATAGATAGCTCAACTTCAAACCAAATATTGGAAAATTGGTGCAGAAGTTAATTATATATGTCACCACTCCCAATAAGCATATTTTTTCGTCGATAGGACATTATCCATGCTGAGACAAGATCAAAACTTTTAAGTGAATTCTATTGTGAATAGTTACTCCAAGACGACACTTTCATTGTTTTTAGTCGAAAAAAAGGAGAGCAAGGTAGCAGGATCAATAGGTATTAAAAACTGGTAACAGAGAAATTACGCTGACTTTATTACGATAAAATCAGATAGCGAGGCGTAATCTGGCACTCAGTCTTAGCACTTCTTAAAAAGACCATTGTTATTAATCAAAAACAATCATTTAAATAATTGGGGCTATCAACGTAGTAAATGCACCTTTAAATCGATTTGAAATGCTGAAAATTATTGCACAAAGGTTTAACGTTTCTGAATTAAAATAAACCTTCTACCCCGATTGCGCCGGATGTTACGTGCCACACAGAACCTTAATATTCAAATTTCAACGTCCTGGGTTGGGTTCGATAGACCCATTCGATTTTTTGAAGGACGACTACCTATAACGAACGTGAAAACTAAAATGGTTCTCCGAAAGTTTACTTTTTAAGATTGACTGAGAATTTAGTACCAAATGGACCCAGAACGTGATTTTTGACCCAAATTTCAATGACAGTAGTTCAGTAGTTTCGGAGAAAACTCCGGACGGCGTATGGCGAAGAGCAAGATGTTTCGAATCAATGTTCGGATTTTACACATTTTGAGGGGGGTTATAGTTTTTGCTCATAATCGAATACAATGGTTCATTATTGAAAATAATAAATGAACATACTTGAAGTGCATGCGATTAGAAAACTCGTCCACAAAACCAAGGAACAAGTTGGCTGGAAACAGCTGCGAGAAAAACTGACACAGGCAGTTTCTTGCGGCTAATATTGTAGATACAACCAAAACAGTTGATCCCACTTTTAAATATCAGTCTCGAGCAAACAATGAAAACGCATTTTTAAGAAGTATCGCTCATACGTGGGAGCGATATGCTCCATACTATAATTTTAAAAGCTTCGCTATTCAATAACATAACAGATACTTTTAATGGCATTATTAAAAACAATTGAATTGCGAATCGGCAGGAATAGGACTAACCTGAAGGACGGGACTTTGGGCTTGGAAGAGTATCCGACGTCCGAGAAGTTCACCGAAGATGCAGCCTACGCTCCAGACGTCGACGGCAGCCGAGTAGTGACGAGCCCCCATGAGGATCTCAGGTGCTCTGTAGTACTGCGTCACCACTTCTTGCGTCATCTTCATGTTCTTGTCCGGCTCCTCGACTCTCGCCAGCCCGAAATCACAGATCTGAAACAGTGGGAAAGGAATGAGCTACCTTACATTCAAACAAACAGACAAGTATGGTACCAAATGGCGGGATTTAAACCATATTCAAGCATCAACCAGATCGATACTCAAAATGATTTCCCTTACATCAGAAGCAATATTATTTACATTGCTACTATCAAGGAAAGGAAAAGGCTGTCCAGCAATGTTCACGTATGAACAGGTTCTTGAAGAAACAAGAAAATATATTGATAAGTAGTGCATTAATTAAAGGATTTTATTTAAAATTATCGATATATAGATTTTATATTATTATTTGTACATTTATTTTATTTTTATCAACGGCGATTCTAAACACCCCCTTCATTCTTCTTTCCGACTTTAAAATCAACATTTATGATTGTTGCACGGAAGACAAAAGAGGTTTGAAAGACAAAAATCTAGGTAGAAAAGAAATTGAAGACAACGCTTTATTACTATTACCCTCTCAATTCAACCCTTTCATAACTAAATTGACAAAGCTGTTAATCGAAAAAAATCAATAAAATCGGAAGTATAAGCTAAAACAGCAGTTCTCGAATGGATAGTATATCACCCCCTCCATTCTACCTCCCAACACCTGAAGTGCAACATTGTAATAATTATTATAGTGGCAGAAAATATATTTCACAATGTACTAATACGACACAAAATACATTTTCCTCAATGCGATTCGGTTAGGGACTGAGGGCGAACATCATTCAACGAGGTTGCAACCATGTTACAACTAATACAGACATACATGTAAGGCAATAATATATTTTCATACCTAGGTATCAACAAACGAGATGCTTTTACATCTACCGAAAACTAGCTGATGACGACGGATTTTAGTTTCTTTCCCTGATACCTTACTTCAACGGTAAATGTCTCATACATCTCATCTCGGATGCATTATGATATGAAATACATGTTCATAATGACAATCCGTTTATTGACTAAGGGTCATGTTGTCCCACGTCATAACCTTACAGTTTACAGTCTTTCCTTTGACACCAGTTCAATTTAAAGCACCCTTGTGTTGAGATGCGGCTTACATTTTGAGCCGGATTAATGAAATAAATTTTAATTATCATTATTACTTTTTTATTATTATTTTTTTTTTTACTGTTTTATGTAGTTTTACGAAAACGATCAAGTTTTCAACTTACATACCAAGTAACCTAGTACATAGTTTTTAATTGGCCCTTGCTGCTGTTAATGTCCCCTTTATGAGGGGCTGATATTATCCCGGTAGCTGTTGTAATTCCGTGAAAGGAGTCAGCCATCCTCTCTCTCTTTCTCTCTCTGACGTGGCTACCTAGTTTTTTTGCTTCTTTTATTCTTATTACATTTTTTTATGACCTCATAACTTCCGGTTTTACGACGAGTTGGACGGGCCACTCGCGGAAAAGCAACGTCCGAAGCCCACAGAGGTCAAACTAAAGGCGCGACGGCTGGGGCTGCTGGAGAATTTCAAGCAATAAGACGCGCCGAAAGGCCCTTCCTCTTATCCTAAGCAAATATGTAAGGAATGAACGAAAAATTTTACCTGTAACTGCATTGGGGTAAGTAAATAACGAAAGGAAAAGAGAAAGGTGGGGGATTGAAATCTTCGCTTGCAAGTCCACAACTTATTGCTTCAACTAGTGGTGCTATGCCACAATGGAAACGCTGTTTAAGAATTAAATGTTCACTCCTATCACGGCAAAACAACAACAATCACTAATATTATTTCGGACAGACAAGTGAAAGAATTATATAATGCGGCAGCTGTAAACAACTAAAAACTCAGGAAACTTGCATTTCAGTAATCAGTCATACTTCATTTCCTATTATACACTTGAGACATATCATCTTACAGTTAACACCCATTTATAACTTGTACTACAACTCAACAGATTTCATACAAGTACTTATTGATTTATCATAACCGTCATAAGATAACCAGTTCTAATACAAAAAAAGAACAAGATATCAGAAGCCAGTTTTTCCACAAAGAACAAGTTCATTGACCCGAGGAAAACCCACTTTACCTTTAACCTTGGGTGAGAAGAAGAAAAAGGACCACTGTGAAAACCAACGAGCGCTCAGTTATGACATCCATGTACTCCTCTGGCTGTGGTTCATTATTTACTCGAAAGCACTTTCGTTTATTTCAATTTTTCTCCAACTGCGGCTATTACGTCAAATTCGTCCGTACGAAAAGGGGCAACACCAATATGAAACTATATTACCAGAAATCATGGGCGGTCTCAGGTGGGTGGGGGGGGGGGGGGGGGTTTGGGGCAAATCAATGAAACAACTAAAAACTCAGAAATTTTTAATTTTATGGTTTATAATAAGCTTATTTTGCAAACACACTTTTTTCTTCCTCTGTTTTCTGTTAATTTTAACCTGGATTAAAAACCGTCAAGTGAAGCGATTAAATATGAATTAAACTGAGTCTTTAGGTAAGGACTTGGCTTTGGTTTGATAAAAAAATGTACTACATTTTCTAACAATGACCCCCCCCCCCCCTTTCGTTGAAATGTAAGCCTAGGACCGCCACTGCCAGAAATAGGGAATACTAGCCGAAACTAAGAAATCATGAAAAGCTTAAGACAATAAATCGTAACACAACTGTAAATACGAGGGCACACAAAATGCTGTATAGATTGAGACTCTTCCAAATAGTGGTAGAATATATTTGCGGGGAGAGTGGCGGGGGGCTAGTAGAGCAATAATGAGAAAGTAATACTCTTCTTAGAAATGCTGGTTGTTTTGGTTACTGTTAAAGGTGTTAAAATTATATGTGCCGTCTTTCGGGGTTATGTGGTAGAGTGAAAGAAACAGTAAATTGGGAACAATAAATTTAAGAAAATAAATAAATTGAGATAAAGTGATTTATTTTAGTTCCCAAACCACACCCTATTAGGACAAGAAACCCGAGTAACTTCGTGGCACTTCTTCGGCACCACACCCAGCGCCATGTCACGGTCGCGGCGATGACCTATCGATCAGGTATTGATCGCCACTCCTTTTATCTTAGGTATCTCCGGAGAGGCACTTTTTTATCGTACTCATTTACCTAGCCCATCAGTACTACTCTCTGTTCGCCCTGTCATAGACAACCTGGATTATGGCAGACCCAACGGGCTTGACGGCAACAATATCCACCTTCATACCCCGTTCACTCGGTATATGATACAGTCTCCTCCATTCTACATCCCAGCCGTTGGATGACAAAACCCCCCACTATCTGCTTGGTAATCGCATCAGTTGCCACATGGAGAGCTCTGAAAAGACGTCATCATACTTCCATTGAGAAACCACTTTATTTGTAGAACGACCCATAGTAGAATTCTACCCGAACAGCTTGTGAGAAACGGACCAACTTAGCGAAAAACCATTTTCCCCTCTTTTTCAGCTTAATACTACTAGGTTTTAAATGTTCATTTCTTGTGAACATTATTGAAGGAATAATTCGAATTCCTATAACATCTTTCAAGATCGATTTCTCTCGGGAAACTAGAACCTAACTACGGCCATAAATTAGGAGACGTTCTACTGAATCACGATCAATCATATGTGGACTATGGGATCGACACTCACCTTTAGGACGCAGTTGCTGTTGACAAGGAGATTTCCAGGTTTGATGTCCCGATGGAGGATGCGTGCCGAGTGCAAGTATTTCAGACCTGGAACATGAAAAAAAACGGAATATTCATAAATAACAGAAGTGATGAAAGAGCCAGGAGCCACATAAGAAACACGAATCGTGATACATAGGTGGTTCAGCAATGTCGGCAATAGATATGAAAAATACTCGTATGTTATGTCTAGACAATTCTGTCACAAACCTACGAAACAATATGCTCCTATTGATCACAGAGGATTTTCACTCTATTTAGCTATGACTGAAAGTAATTTTCAAATGAGAATCAAATTGAATGCTAAGAAAAACGATTAGATGTCAATCGGAAAATACTGTTGTTTCAAAATGCACACAATATTTACACTCCCATTTAATGTTGCCGTTTCATTCATCCACAATTTCACAGGAGAGAAAACTACTAAAAACTCCTTAAACTACTAAAATGTAAACTTCAGCTAAATTTTCATTTTGTAAACCGAACCTTATCCTTCAGCCTACACAACAAATTTTGAATACGCATTTGAGAGTAGGACATTCTACCAACATTTAAAGGACATGTGGTGTCTTCAAATTTTACAGTTCACCCCAAAACCATATCGCCATTCGTGTTTTATTTTCCTCATTTAAATATGGTTTAGAATGTTTCAGAGTATAATATTTTGAGTTTATTGCAGAAGCTAGTTTCTAAGAATGTGTGAATCTTATAAATTAAAAGCAAAAACATGTTATACAGATTTGCATGAATATCTCTGGTGACTATTTTCATCAAAGTTATAAGTTTGTTGTGGTATCGCGACGAGGCTAATGGATGTTTTTAATAGCACTTTTCCGGTAAAACCGCCGGTGGAAAAATATTGTCCGACCGGACGGGCTTTTTGATGGGATTACCTACTCCGTTTTAATACGACCCACCGCCTGGCTTATCCGACCGAAATAATTGATGTAGTTCCGACAGGGAATGGTTTTCTTCTTTCTACTTTTTAATACACCGATCCGATTTTATCGTGGTTTAATGCATTTTCCTTTGAGAGAATTTCTGGTTGGGAACAGCGCATACATTTTTTCCAGATAGGATGAACACTAATGCGCTCCTGCCAGGTTCAGTAAACACGGCTCGAAACAGTGCTCAACCGCAGTTCGAACGCTTGTTATTTATATCTGTCCTGTGTATGTGGATGGAAGTTTCACGCTAAAATCGCTAACAAAGCGCACAACGGTAACCAACGATTGGATCATCAGTGGAAAATTGAATGCCGATTACCATGTATTGCTGCCACCACGTTTTGCACTAGCGATACCAAGGTGTACAGAGCAGAATTTATAACAATTAACAGTCAACTGTTGTTTACGTGGAACCATAAAAGTCAGGGAGCTGCTGCACTTACCAACCATAACTCGAGCGTACAATTTAACCCACTCAGGTAAATATTTATTTAATATTAGAAATGACCGCACTCTCGTCCAAGAGCTAAATGAAGATTATCACAGCATCATTTACGTTTCTACACAATTGTGGCAGATCTACCAGGAAAGTGGTAAATGCCACTCCAGAGTTCGGTAACCTAAGTTGAATTCGAATAAAATTAACTACAGAGGTCACACAGCTGGTTGGAGTTGTATTTTATGTTGAAATTATTCTCTACCACACCCACGGAGAATCAAATCCGAATTTAAGCATTTCAAGTTGGGTAGAAACAAATTAAAGCTCAACGAAGTTATTGTAGTGGTTTCTGTTAATTGTCTTCATACTAAATTCAGATAGCGCCAATTAAAAGTTCAACATCTTGAAAATTTAACAGTAATTAAGTTAGCTGAGGAGCTAATCCTGCTGATTTGAGTGGTTCCTCATGTTCGAATTAAACTCTGCAACAAACAAGGGGGACTCCGCTCCAAAGTTAACCGTAGGTTACATAAAATAGAAACGACATTTGTTTTTTGTGCATTAAAGCTGATCACAGCTGTGTTGATCACAAAATAACACCGTCAATTCATCTTGAAACTTCACTGTTGGAGCTTAGAGATTAATTCCAATGAATTTAGCTACTCTGTCCTAAACGGTACTTGGTAAAATTGAATTAGAATTGCAAAGTATTGAGTATGTAAATCTCGGGGTTAGTTATATTCGGTAGAATTTTCTTTCAGTGGAGGAATTGGCGGTAATCGTTTGTTGACGCGATTCCACGGAAATGAATACTTAACTTGAAGTACCTACTCTTTCCAGTCCCAGGAGGTTCCCCAAGAGATTACCACAGGTCGTAAATCCCTGGATCAAAAGATCGTAACGTCCAATGATTATTTCCCAGACTAGAGGCGAGAGGGAGCGGACGCGAAATTCGAAATACAGAATTCTCCGACGCCACTTGACCTAGCTCCTAATAGGATTACCTTACTCCTCTCCGCAGTTTTGAGGTTCCATCCCGAAATAACAATCTCCGGGAAACTTTCGAGGTTTCCATAGGGAGCAAGTTATCAGCTTTATTATCACCGAAAGCAAAGTCGGACTGGTCCTTCGTACCCTTATCGCTTCGAAGTCCCTATCAAATTATAACGGCCGAAGGGCCGTAAAACCCCGTTTTATGAGCTATCAAAAGTTCATTAAGCACGCGGTCGTCGCAATTATCCGACCTCTGCCGAAATGCGGGGCGTGCCCCGGATGAATAATGTTCAAACCCATCATTGCCGTCTTCATGATCGAAATGAAATTACAGAACTAAATGGCTGCAATGCGTTTTCATCATTATAGTTTCAACTGCGATGAAGTCTTCTTTATATACGCAATGAACGAAAACTGCGTTTCACAATGCAAACAATGAATGGACATAGAAGGTTGTAACATAATCTTACATTATGTCAAGCGTTTTGAAACCACCCCACATTGGTGTCTTTGCAGCAGACACAGATAATCAAGTTTTCAGGTGAAATATACGAGAAAGCACTTCTTTCATATCATTCCCGTTGCCTAATTTGCGCATTTGGCGTTTTATATCTCCTTTTCTTAGATATTCCGAGAACTTTGATCATATATTTCTGAAATTCAAACATTTAGTTATGTGAAAATCAGTTATACATCATGAATGGAAATAACATCATACTTTGCAAATAAACGGAAGTTGGATTATTCACTAAGAACGTAACCGGAGTTCTCTGCTTTGACTTCATTGCAGCCTAGCTGACATCCTAAATTTTATTAAAATTCAACGTTATTCATCTTGTAATGATGTTTGGATAATCCAATAATTCCAAGGTATATGCAAAACGTACTAAAAATTTAAAAATAGCTGAAATAATTTGGTAAATTTTTGGGTTTCTTCCTTGTCTCAAAATGGCATCACCAGGTACACAACTTAAGAGTACGACAACCTTAAGAATGATGCATTATTGCGCGGAAGTCAGATTTTTGACTGACGGACGAAAATAAAGAGTTTTTATCAAATTGGACAATCAGATAGTTTTGATAAATACATACATAACGTTTGGTTTGGGTGATACTTTTACAGTACAAGTACATAAAAGCGGGTACCTGACAACAAACAAATCATGCATGTGGTTTGGTAGTTATCTACTACAATTAGGGGAATAGTTACTTGTTGGTAATAGTATTTCAACATGATGTCACTGGATCACGAAATTTCCACGAAATGGATCATTTGAAAAATTTGTTAGGAAGACTGAGTACTTCTGGACTAGGAACTTATGGTCTTTCAAATTAGTGACCGATGCTTGAAATCTATTCAAAACCGAATTTCGTTTCGGCCTCCACCGCATCACCATGAATTATTCATCTTATCGGAGACCATGATCAATGACACCGTCCATTCGATTATTTATTCGATCTTAACTAAAAGTCATCCTCTCCGGAGTCATTGTTTGACGTAGGTAACAAATCGGTTGGCCATTGAGGCAAGCCCGCTGTCATGGGTTTGAATTATGTTCTTTCAACCGCGTACGACTCTTTCAGTTTCGAGACGTTTCCCCTTCATTAGACCTCTTTTTACTTTTGACCCTATGTAAGTACGTATTTTTTGGCCTCAATAGGGCCTCTAATTTATGTTAATGCTTGTCCGAACCGGATAAGAAGTTATTGATGATTCCAGTTTGTTTCGAACAAAAGGGCGGGTTTGCCGGTGGACCCGAGTTGAATTTGGACACGGAGTTTAGAAAGTTCGTGACGGTCCTCGAATACGTGAAGGATTGATCTATAACGCTACCATTAACTTGAATCCAAAATAACATACATAAAAACCACCTGCAGATTATCATATAACTCATATGTGCATGCTCACTGCACACGAAATTAATTTTCATGAATTTCGCAAGCTTTAGCAGCTCAAAGCGTTACACAAACAGGTACGATATCGAAAACAATCCGAGATACCAGAAAGTCTACTGCGAATTTCCCTTGGCATCAAAAGCTAGCATATTCATAATTCCTCATGGCGACCGCTAGATGGCACAAAAGCCTTCACATTCTAAACTCAAATTCCTATTCAAACCACCCAAAAAAGCTCTGTACCAAAATGTTCAATTTCAATTAAATTCAAATTTTAGGGACATCCCAAAATTTTCCCCGACTTTCCCTTACGTAACCTTGTGAATGCTTAGCGTTTTTAGATAAATATGATGCTCCATCTTCAATTGATTGAAAATGTTTTTTCAATTTTCACGTCTCTTTGGAGGGTTTGAGGGATTTTCATTACTAACTCACAGAGTTTTCATCTAACTCTGAGTATTATCTTTCGTTTATTATTTGATATCAGAGAAAAGTTCACTGACATCTCCAATAGGAGGATAATCCACCAATTATTTCAAGATAGAAAAACAATAGTTTCTGATTTGGTTTGGTTTCGGTATAGCTGTGAACAGTTTTCCTGACCAACTGGACCAAGTTCGCTTGATCAGAAAAGAATAGAGAAATTAAGATGAACAATCTTGGGTTACGTGAAATAGTATAAAATTGTGTTAGAGTTTTCAATTGTCACTGGAATGTTGGGATTACAGTCAACGGTAGTATCTTTACACCAGCTTCGTGGCTTTCAGTTTCAATTCGATCCCTGGTTTGTCTGGGGGTTGGGTTTCTCCCGTACGCAGTTAACCTCGCCATCTGTTTAGATGTTTTTAGTGGGTTGGAGCGAGCCTCCCCACCATCCATCGGTCCCACTCTCTCTCCATTTCGTGTTGAGGATGTTTGGGCTATAACATGTGCTGGCTGCTGGACCATTTTGTTAAATCTTCCAGACGCTTTCTGTCTCGGTGGCGTGGAACATTCATTCCCTCAGTCCCGTCCTCGGGATGTTATCTTTCAAAACGTTGTTGTCGACTGAGGGAAACCGTTGAGGTAGCCCATCAACGTGTCGTTAACACATCACGATTACTAACAATAGAATCTCGTCAATAGCAGTAGCGAACAAACCTACACCGTACATATCCATTAATTTCATATAATTATACATATCAACCTACGCAAGGTGATGACAAATTCAACAACTCGCTCATATTTTCAAAAACTTGGGATACTGGAGTAAAATTTCATGGGTCGTCGTGAAAAGCTAAAGAGAAAGTTACAGGTCTATACCAAACTGGAAACATAACATGAAAAACTAGAAAAAGTACTAGCACTGGATGTAGGTAGTGGGGTGACCACATTCATGTTGAGTCCCTTATTTTGGAGCATGAGTTTTTATTTTTTGGCAGATACGTTTCGTCCTTCACCGAGGACTTCACCAGTTTTATTATGTCATCAATACATGCGGAATTCTGGCTTAGAGTTGTCCCTGTTTCAATACTTGTAGTATGGGCCACACATTCCATTTTCTTTTTCACTAATTAATGCCCAACAATACATTTTTAATCATGACTAATTGAAGGATGAGGGAGCAACTTTCAATTGCCCATACAAGTATTGAAACAAAGTGAAGGGATGTGTGGTGGCACCAACATGTCTAAGCCGGAATTCCGCATGTAGTGATGACATTATAAGACTGATGAAGTCCTCGGTGAAGGACGAAACGTATCTGCCAAAAAATAAAAACTCATGCTCCAAAATAAGGGAATCAAAATAGAAAAAGTACGGTTATGAATGTCAGATTAAAATAACAACATCAATACAATACTATTTCGCGGGGTGGGTTAAGATACTGGATGCAGCACATTTCAATACAATTGTGGTTGCCAGAACACATTACACGCACTATATAAAAAAGCATTGAGAGACAGTCTTTTATCGTGTTCCGCCAATTACGATCAAACGAACGAGTCTTTTTTCAGAATATCTCTCAACCCAACTGTGGCGTCTAAACTGTACACCTGCAATAGATTATTGGGAATCATGACTACAACAATAGGAGAAACATTCTAAATGCATCTACATCGAGGGGCTAAATTTATCAGCATATCTCTTGAGATGAAAACTAAACATATCCCACTAAGATAGTATAATGTTTTGAGAAAGTGTTAAGATAAGATCAATTCTGGCTCCACCGTCGTATTAAGCGGTACAGTTGCGAATAACTGAGTAACAAAAACTCTCGTCATCGACCGCCCGTCAGTTCGCCTGTAACTCCCTCGAATTTCATCCTTTCCTCGAGATCATCCCTCTTTTTTCCACCCCTAAATTCGCCTCATTTAACATTCCACTCGACCAGTTAGCTAGGAGGGGTTAAAAGTTGATGTCCCGTCTTTAACCACCCACCCTCTTCCGACCATTTTTCTTCAAGTTTCTTCTCACCCTACTGGAGAATTCGTGGATCTTTTTCCGAGTTGTCGAACCCAAGGGTTTTTTTCTTCGTCATCCCTCTCGTTTCATCCTTTAAAAAATTCGATTCATTAGAGTGAGATCAATCGTTCGAAAGGACCTCTTCCGAAAAAAAGAGGATTTCCTTTGTCAGTTCTGTCAAAATGAACGCTTTTACTTTCCCAACACTTTGTAATAGGCCTGAATAACAGCTCCTGAAACATTCCTACCTTTCAACAGTCAGACACCCTGTACATCACATGGATTTTTGCATCCGATATATGGTTGTTTTATTCAGAGGAAAAGCGCTATAGATGTATTTGTCAATGTAACACATTCAGAGTAGCTGCCGTTAACGTTCGTAAGACAATATCATCCTGAGAATAAATTAAAAATGATAAAATCCACACTCCATTTATTTCTGACAGTAACGTCACTGTGGCCATTCAACATCCAAAAACTTAGAATAAACAGAATACATACACGTTTGCATGGTCGCTAAGATTGATCTGCAAGGTAGTTACCAGCTAACATTGGCAAATATTGAGTCTAACCAAGAATCAGAATGTAAAGAAGTACTGTCTAAATCCGCGATTACATCAAAGTTGGCCGACACTGAAATTATATTTAGGTACAAAATCTATACTAAGTAAAGCAATCAAATTCGTAGGAAACCAATAAGAACGAATCGAAGGCAATGTCAATCAAAATCACAATGAGAGCTTCGCGGGATTTCATTACACGTTTACGCATATCTGGATGATGTTCGAATTTGATAATCCAGATATTATCCCATATTCCGGTAGATATTATTAGTAATGATATGGTGCAAATTCATGGTAATCGTACAAGAATTTTTCAGTACAGGCAATCAGGTATGAACACCGAATTAAAATTTGTCCAGAAAGCTCTAAAGCTAAACTTAATATCAAGAATATTGGAGAACAGAAGTACTTTCCGTCATTGAATGTGCCACAACTATCGCAAATTCAAACATTAACATTGAATATGCAGACGTTAATCGCAATCTTTGTGGGTGAGCATCCTTTGTCCAACATCTTAAAATACTAAGTAAGTTACAAGTCTTGCAACTGATATAAATGAAGTGATGAATATAGATTTCAACAGTAGGATCTAACTCGAATTCGATTACTCATTCAAAGAATAAATTAGATTTTCTAGAAAAGCGTTACGAATTCTCCGAGAATTTTCCGGAGAAACGTGAACCCGTTCGAGGAAAGTCCGAAAAATCTTTCGAGGGTTTGAAGGGGAGAACTTGAAGGGTTTTCCGAGAGGCATCTCGCTGAAAAGCTCAAATAACACAAAAAGGGATTAATAAAAGTTTGGGCCAACAAATCTGAAGAACGAGGAGCAAGAAGAAGTCTTAGGAGGCTTGTCGAGAAAAGGGAGAGGAATGGAATCACCAGGAGGGTGGAGTGAGGGGTTGGTCGGTCGGGTAAGTTTGCTTCCCGCTGCTAGAAGTGTTTTGTTTTCATCCCTTGACACAATTTCAGTTAATTAAATCGGAAGTTGAAGAAGACGGAGGGTAGATTCGAAGTGGTGCCTCCAGTTTGCCTTAACACAACGGGCCTCTTGTTCTTGGGAGCTGGTAGATTGGAATTTCGTGGTCTTTTGTCTTGTTTTCTGGGGAAAAACAAATTTTTTTCCCGCCAAAATGCGGAAAAACGTCGGGTCGAGGTAATGCTTTTGGAGAATAAATTAATGGTTGAAATCGTACTGAAATGCTGACTATTCCTACGGGTTTTCTTTTGCTTCCTCACTACGAAAATAGGTAAGATTTGTGCAAGAAGTTGAAAAAATTGATGCCCTCCAAAGACGAATTTTCTCTTTCTCTTTGGTGTTTTCAGAGCTTGCTGACCAATTTCGATCAATGATATTTAATGTGCAAGCTCAAAACAAGAATCGGTTGGGCCATACTCCAGGATTGATAAACTGAGTAACATGAAATGACAAGGTCCGTAATGCAGAAGTGCTCCAAAAAAGCTGAAATAAAGAACCTCTGGGCAATCAATTCCAGCGTTTTAGTTTCCTTTATGGTAAATGCATAATCCAGGAGAGAAGACCATCTCTAGGTATCGAGAAAAATATAAGTAGTTTTTATGTTTCTATCTCAATGTGAAAGATGTAGATAATAACAGTAGGTATTTTATATGGGCTTTCTGTATCTATTTCCAACGCATGAAAGGATGAGATGGAATCCTTTGATGTGTTCAACAACAACACGACAGTTGTAAACAATAGATAAAAGAAAACAATGATCGAATCTTCTACTGAATCGGCCTCCTTTGATGGAGGATCACCGACATCCTCTTACCTCGCTCATAAATTCTGAAGGTTCAAAACCACCAACCACACACGCTGAAAGGGATTATTTTCATTCAACCCGAATTATTTACAGGATATCTCTTCGAACCAGTAACGAGAATGCAGGTCTCAAGCCTTACTTTTACGTCTCGTACACCAGGATTCATTTCATCCGTTTGATAATTTAAATGAACAATGTGAAAACAAAGTTTTTTGTTACCAATTTTGGTGATTTTACAGGAACTTCCTTCTTGGCTCTGAGCCATTCAATGCTCCCAAAAGAGAAGCGAGAACGTAATACATTTACCTATGTAAAAGCGTAACAATTCCGGAATTGTTTCAGAATACCTCAATGGATTTCCGGGAAGAAAACTTTGAACAATTTCCCTTTCAACGTTTTCAAAGCCTTTGCGAAAATTGCATTGATTCTTTTCAAACGAAAGTGAAGGTTGCGACCTGAGTCGGAGTTTCAGTTTAGGAAGATTTATGCCATTGAAAATTTGCTTTCGAATGATCAGCTTAATATTCCAAATCGTTTGGGATAATCCGGTGGAGAGGAAGTTCATTTGTGTAGGTAGACGAGGCCGGAGCGATGATTCCCTACCAGGGAAATCACTTTTATTGTACGAGACTCAGTGACTACCCATCATTTGATACCCTTCAAACGGAACATTTTCAGAAATATGGTTTACGTCTTCCAAATGATGGAATAAAAGAACGCTGGCAAAAGTCACCTGTTCTTGAATTTTTCCGTAGAGAAATCTCAGCAGCTTTCCACAAAGTTTACAAGGTGGGTGAAAATGTTCGTTGTAATTTTGAAGTAGAGTTCAGTCCAAGTAAATCGGATGAAATGAATGAAGCTCTGCTATCTAGTTTAAAATCATACATAGTACGAAATTCGGGATCACTACGCGAGACAGAATTTGTGCCGTAGTTACAGTTGAGATGATCGTGGTTAAAACCTCATTCACGAGAGGAACGTTCCCAAGGAAGGTTCCAGATGCCCTTGGGAGCGTGATTTGGGTTGCGCCGCAGCGTCGCTCTCCAGGGAACACTAGGTTTGTCTCTGGTCTCATTAGGAGGAGAGAAAACGGATACGGGGTGTTCTAACTGACGTAGAACAGGGTGGTGTTCTAACTCTCCTGTGAGTCAAAGGAAGAGTGAGATCAAGGGTAGAGCTGATTCATCACGAATCTTCGGCAACCGCTTTTTTCCAACGTTTTCGGCGATTTAGTGCTCCAGATAGGAAACTCTTTTAGGACGATACACACGGGCGCGTACAGATAGGGGCATTTCAAATATGCATCACTTATACTAACAAGTATGTTTATATGAACTTGCATATAAACGAAGCTACGAAATACATACAATTTTTCCCGTTTGAGTTCTCGAATGTTTATTAAAAACACCCACCATGTTTATATGTATAAACATGATTATAACGCATAATAAGTATTTGTTTAAAACATGATCCAGTTCCTAATCAAACAATAAAAGATCAGGAAAATCGGCAGTGAAAATTGTTGGAGCAGCGATTGATTGGAGTGCCCACTAGTGCTTCAATTCCTTCCAACTAAAAATACAAAATATTCGAGGTTTTGTACAACTAAACTAGAATCATGGTCGAACAAAAAAGTATTTACATTTAAAAAATCGGAGAAAAATAGTGAAGAAGTAACTATTTTCCATCATTACCCTCCATTAACTATCTTTCGTAAATAAATCAGAATGAGCTGAAATATTTCAAAATACTATACCAAAATCTCAACAGGAAAAAAATGTGCATCGTTCTAGGATTTTCGCCATTGAAAGGATTGGGTAATAGCCCATTCATTCCACTTCCTGTCATCAAAAGCCCGAATTCCGAGCTCAACGAGACTAAAATTGGGATCTAGCACGAAGACAGTAAAGGTGATAGAGAAGAACGGTTGTAAAATTGAGTGAAGAGGGTTCAATCACCTTCCCAACATGGTGTTAACGTGACCTTGCTGGTTGAGGGATAGAATATGTTATACTTTGTTAAATTGATTTGAAATTATGTTTCTTACTCGCACATGATATCCTTTGTAACAATTAATTCACCAAGTATATTTGGAAAGAAATTAGCATCACCCTAAGCTGATGAATTCGCCTCACACCTGCGCAATCGTACAAATCGATCTTAGATCGAAATCACATCTTATAATCATCTCAATAAATATTACAATTTACTGTACTGATACAGAAAATTGAGCACGACTTAAACTGTCCCGGAATTCACCATATGCTCTATATAAGAAGAATTCTTTGAGGATCTACAAAGTGGCTAATATATTTTGTAAAACCACTTGACCATATACAAGAAAATTATGTCGATGCAAAAGTTTGGATGTGTATCATAACATCGAATTCCCATGGATTGTATGAACTTCAACATTTCGGAAAATTTGCTCCTTAAAGCACTTCCAGCAGATTTTGCGGATCCCTTTTTCATTTTTCGCAGATCCCTGAGAATACAGAACCCCCAAACTGTAAGCACGTTGTGGTTAAAACGCGAGAAGCTAACTACATATTAACTGCACGAAATGTATTACAATGATTTGTATCAAAATTATGAATGATTGTTGTCGACAATCTCATCAGATTACGTATCAACTTGGCTCTTGGAAGAGGTAATTCCCACCAGACTCTTCCGATCCAAATTGTGGTGGTGCTATTGGAAATAAAATGATTGGTAGAATTGATGCTTATCACGCTTTTGAAAATCACCGAAAAGTTCGATTAGTTCCGGTGTAGACGAATTCAATTCAATTTCAAGTCCCGTCATTTACTATCCGTTTCATGGAAGCGTCACTTCGTCTGATCCTCTTTAAAAATAAAATGGAGCCCGTTTTAGGAAAAAAAAAGAAACTTGAAAGAGGAAATTAATAAGGAAATTGGAGTCTGGAATGTCTTTTAGCTTTCTTTGCAAGGCCCGGATGAGCGACGCGATAAAGGCCGCCCTTTGAAATTAGATGGTGCGAACACACGATAATCCCTAATCCCAGGGGAAACTCGGCCTAATCCCCAACGCTTGGCTAAAAAGAAAAAGTAAGGAAGAAAGAAGGATTTTCCTCTAAACTGGACTTTTTTTGCACCTCTACGTTCCGATTTTCCGCTAACGATTTACATTGATGTTATTTCCAATTTTGGTCTTTTTTTTTTATTTATTCATTGCTTAGAATGATAAATCGGGTTTGATAACCAAGGTTTTCTGACGTACTCGATAAGATTGTTGAAGGCTTCACACCACTTTACTAACATTCCAGTTTCCCTTTCTCTCTTGGCATGAAAAAACACAGTGAGAATTAAACTCGATTTCCCAGGAAGAAAAAAGTCCAGCAAGTTTTTGAGGCACGGACCTTCGTCGTTCAGGTAATATGGATGTATAGATCTTTTGAAATACCTTAGATCACATCAAAAGATGTAGAATGAAAACGATGTACGAATCACAGAAAAGAAATACCACAGGATTCGTTCCGGCATAAAATAACGCCTGGAAAAGGATAATTGACACGTACTGCTAATTCTGTATCGGATATAACTAAAGATGGTATGATCATATCGATTGATTTGAGGTTTTTAGACCGTTTATCATGCCCAGACTGATTGTAGTACACTTACGTAAGGGTTTACGGACAAAAAGATACAGGCTTGCAACAAACGTTCAGATGCAAAATGCGAGTAGAAATTTAGGTTTTGAAGAAAAAAAATTGTTCTCTCCTGAAAGTAATAACAAAGCTATCACTACCTACAGGTAACAGTAGGAACAAAACAAAAATTATTTATATGTATATTTTAATACACTTTCTTTAGCAATAATAAAAGTCAATAAGATACATTTTTACCACAAATGAAACTACATTCACAAGCTCTGCGACATTCGAAATAAGTACCATTTCGTCCATTCACCCAGACATCTTCTTTAATGCCTTTACTCACCTCGCTTCCTACTTGAAACCACTTCCGCCCATAACGAATTCCCCCACCTCGGTTTCTCCAACCTCGGGATTAAAGTGATTTAGGGCCCCCGAACGTCATAATTAGAAAACATAACAAAGACAAATGGAGATAACGTTCCTCTTCTTCATCCCTTATTTTTGCCTGCTGACCCGCCCCGTCCGCAAGGATTTAAGCCCGGCTCATAACCTGATATAACCGGAGGTTAAATTTGCAGAGGGAAACAAAGTCGGTAAGAAAGAAGAAATTCCATCTTTTTTTTTTCTCCTTAAATTATTACGGTTCTCTTATTATCCTTGGTCTTATCTCAAATTAGGGAGAACATTTTGTTCTTTCAGCTCTCCTCTTTTTTCGTCTCCTTGCAGCAATAATTTCACAGAAGGATGAACCATTTGTTTCATTCAATTATTATACAAAACTATTGAACCGTATTTCTGTAGATACTCTGTCCGTTCAAACAATTCAGAATCATGAACGAATAATTAATTAATTGATTGGGTCATCACTATCAAGTGATGAGTATATTTGTGCTTACTTAAAACTCGCGAAGCGACATGGGTACAGTGTTTTCACAGAACATCAATCGGAATATCCTGAATTGAACCCTAAATTAATAGATTTTTAAAATTGTGATCAAACATTGATTGTTCTTAAATGAATAACGAGTGAATGTAAGAATATATGTAGTTAGAGTATCCTTTGGATTCATCCACTTTCATTACTTGGAATTCAATTTTGAATGGAAATTTCGGCAAGTGGTTTCGAAAATCAAAATACGAATCCAAGTGTTAAAAAAGTTATAATTTTAGTTGTAAAGACACAAAATTCCACGAAGCGGTGATTTATTTGAGCCTGAATAAGGAGAGGACATTAAAACATGGTAGAAAAATATGATTTGAAACTGATCACTTGAACATGAAATTTTTTTTATACTCCCCTAGGATTGTGGTTGACACCGCAGAATGCTCGAGAGTCTAATATTGCAAGATCGAATCGGGATCTCACAGACGTGAGGTTCATGTGAAACGAATGTATGAGTATTTTTTTATCGACTTCATTTGTATATGGATGACGCTTTCAACTTAAGATGAAGGGAGATGAGAAGAAAAAATCTATCGGAAAGCCCGCATATCACGCGGCCTTTTCTCCCAAAGGGAATCCGATAGCAAAGTCTCCCGGATTCTAATCTAATAAAAGCCCCAGAAACCAGAGGGTAAACCAAGATGGCGGTAAAAGCGTTGTGGGCGAGCCGGAATCATATAGTGTCTGCTGGAAAATTGGAAAAAAGGGGCTACACCCATTGCCGTGCTCCGCAATCTGTATATGAAAAAGAGCTCTTGATTGTACGTGTACCAACAAGTATGGACGGGCAGAGGATCGGAGCGTAATAGCGGCGGTACGAATACTAGAAAAGGGAAACCATTTTACGATCCATGAGGCACAGGCATCATCATTTGTATTCCTTCTGAGGCCTGCAGAGGCAGCATCCCGACGGCTTCCCCATCGGAGTTGATAAGGGAGCCCTGATAGCGGCATGTTGAGATTGATAAGCAAAGTAGGGAAGAGGTATTGAATTCTGAGGGAAAATATCTGGAGAGTTAGCACAAGGTTCGTACGGAAAAATGATTTTCAAATATCAACTTCGTGAACTGATGTTATTGCGCTAGAGCGAAATTTCTCATACACTGAAATGAGTATTGATTTTTAATAACGTGCCAACGAAGGGGTGTCATAAATCCTAATCCGTATATAGAACAAAGCATATCCCATATTCTACAAGACTGTTAAGCAAGGACATGAACGGTTGGACACTAATACAATGACAACTCTCCACGTATGAGACCAGACCAGAACACATGATACATTTTCCCAAAGATATGATGTGTATAAATTGTATTTAAAAAAAAAAATTGTATCATTAGATTTTGTTAGAGGAAAAATGACTGGCGTTTATAATCCCGGGAATAGCACATAAGCAAGAGGAAATTACCCTTTACAGACGATTACAAAGAAGTTTCAAGCGAGTTGTGAATATTTTTATTTGTCATTTTGTTAGCCTTAATTCAAACTTTATACGTTATCCACCAGGAAGCAGGGTCTAGTTTCACGAAGGTTGGAAACTACACCCTGCTTCCTGGTAGATAACGTATAGAGTTGTGAATAAATATTCTATTAGGAGGAAAACGTGGAAGATAACATTTCCAAGCATCTTATTTGTAACGAGAAAAGGGTTTGATTCGTTATGAAGTTTAATTATTGAGCATACGATTTTGAATGGAGATATTCTAAACTACAGATTCTAAAACGGATCCCAATAAGAAAACATTTTTGAAAAGTAACAGACTTCACCTTTTCTGAGTTTTTAGAGAGCAAAAGAAATATTTTTAGAGTATCAAAAGTAATTTATAGATACATTGTTTTTGTTTCGATTACGCGAAATAACGCATTCTCTGGAAGTAGATCAAAACGAGCTGAACGTGTAAAAATGCCATTTGATCGTTCATCCGTTCAGGAGCTTCCGCGAAACATCGTCATCGACAGCAAGCGAGAGATTAAATTAATTCCACGCTGATAAATGAAGGATTAGAGGAAACGCCGACATCGTATTTGATTATTAAATCGGCCCGTTGAATCAGACGGTGAAGCTAAGCGTGATGAGACGGTTGAATGGACGACACATGTAATAGGCAGGTGGTGCATATGAGTATTGATGGTGAACACCAACAATATCAACAGGAGAAGCGTTGGGAAGCCGACCCATTCCACGGGAATCTCGCCAAGGAAGCCACTCGACCCGAGCACATATGACGCGACGCTTCGCCACGCATTCAAGATTAACCTCAACTGTTTGAACTTTTTTGCACTAAATTTGTTGGACGATTTGACAAATCAACTAGACCATTAGCAAAGGCCATACCATTCAAAGCGTAGTAGATATCCCCTGGTATTTCACTGTCTGCATCAATCATAGGAGGTAATGGGGGAGGTGAAATCGTTGGAATGCAACGAATTACGTATGAATATTTGTCCGAATAGTTACTCAGCAGGCACTACGGAGATCGTATATTTCAAAATTGTAGAACGGACGGTGATCCTTGAAATGTGTCACCGAAATTTTCAGTTCATGATCGATAGTAAAATAAGTTTCCATTACTTCATCTCACTCTTCAGATCCATGAACCGACAATATTCATCAGGTTACTATCCGATCGGGATCATAAGGGTCCCGGAAATGGGAGCGCCAGATCCCTCGTTGTAGGCCCCCTCCCCCAACACCAATCCCCACAACAAAGCGTTGGGAGTAAAAAACTCATCATGGCCTATGAGGACTCAGCTGGTGGGTTCAAGATGAGAATACAAAGACGGCTCCAACAGCTCCAGTACGAGTTGCTGCTGAAAGTAGCAGTATTCAAGAACCTGAACATGTTCAGCACCATTTAGAAAAGTTCAGAGCTGGGTAATGGAAGAAGCAACGATCATCCATACAACTAGGACGCTCAAGTAAGCTTTTGAAAACAATCTAAGATATTGAAAACTCAAATGATGAATATCGATAAATGAAGAAGGATATATCAGGTTAACCTTCAAAACAAATCAAGCCTTGACAAGCCTCAAGCTATTCTTGACCACACAGTTCATTTCCCGAGTAATGTGATCAGCATGAACGAACACTATTTTAATGGATATCCGAAAAAAAACTGTACCTGCTGTAAGGAAACTCTTGTCTTTGTTCCGCAAGAAGCCCGGTGTCAGTATCGCTTAGCACATGTTATTTGGCCAGCCTTCTTATGCTAAATAATACGAAACCGTCCTGTGCAATAAAATTCGATTTCTAGCAACCCAAAAGTTCTGATGAAAATTGAGTTACTGGTTATGTAGATAGATATTTTTCTCATATTTTCAATGCATATTACATTCATGACCTTCAACTGAATATAACCGATGACCCAGCTCGACAGTTGGTTCTTAGTTCTAATTTTTGTACAGTATAACATTATATTTGCACCATGAACATATAATTAAACTATTACTATTTATATAACTATTTCAATTATTTTTTGTGAATAATGAGAGACAGAAACTAACAATCTTTTACCTACTTTTTTATTTGGGAATGTCCCAGATGACGAACATATTGTTAGAACGATTGGTGAATAATTTACATAATAATTGGTAAATAATTATTAAAGGTAGGTTTTTTCACTTTATTATCAAATGTTGGCCTGAAAAGTTCTCATTCGTTGACCAGATAATGAAATATCACTTTGAAATTATCTAAATTGTGACAAACGTAAACATGAAACGTGACGTAGAGTAGTGGTGGGGAGTTACCATTTGAGGAAACATCTCTGGAGTTATTTACGTGAAGCATGAAATGAATGACACAAATGAAATGGCCCTATAAACAATAGCAATTAGTAGGCATTTACTGGAGCGAAACAAGACCCGATTGTCACAAATCCTTGCTTGAAGTCGGCTTGAAATGAGCTCGCATGAATATTTCATGGGGAGGAGAAAAAGCCGCAGAGAGTATTTCCTACATTCGTGAGCGGAGAATGGCGCCGGGCCGGAGGCGTAGCGCGTGCTTTGCAGGGTAGTAAAGCTATCCCGTCATTCCTGAGACCCCTCGCTCGGTGCGATGCTCTTTCAGGAATTTACAGCTCTAAACACCAAGTTTTTAGCTTTACCAAAGTCACCCGAAGGTTTGGGATATGCATTTGCTTAATACGCATGACGCCAATGACGATTGATTGATAATGAAATGGAGATTGCTAAAAGCTATACACAAAATACAGCTTCAAAAGCTATGACAGGGTGCTTCAATCCATTAGACTGTTCCATTTTGTCACGATCGTTATCGGATGATACCTTGATTTGTTTGATGTCGCCGATACTTCCCCTCTCTCTTTTCCACACCTACACGGAGCTTGGTTGCGGCAATGATTACCTTTGTGGAAATGCAGTACGTACCGTGGGTTTCGCCGTTCGAACCAGATTCCGTTTCCCCCCGCGTCAGTCAAATTTATTAGTTACTTTCTTTAATTTTAGTGCTGTTGTTTTCAAAGTGTTCAGTGGAATAAAAACTCGTTTTCATTCGCAAACGAAAACTCTGAAGAACTTCAGTTTAATTGGTGATATCCACCCAACATTCCATTTTTCCCAAAATTGTTTCTCCCCCCTATTTTTCCTTTATGACCCCATTGTATTTTTCTTGGGGAAGTCTGTGCTGGCTTTGGGTACGCACGTGATAATAATTATTATTCATATATTCGGATACCTAGTTTTATTTAGGTAAGAGTAACTTACGAACAGAATAAATTTATTTTTATATTTTTTTTCCAAAACGTTTCGTCTCAAAGGTCAAACGTCCCCCTTTTAATTTTTCCCCCTCTTACATTTTCTGTTTCTCTTTTAAGGAAAGTTTTAATTATTCTATTGTGAGTGGAAGCGTAACAATTTTTTGTCGAATCAACGAACTTAACATTTCAATATTGAAGAAAGCCATTCCAAACGATGGCTTACCAAAATTACCTAGCAATAAAAGGTGTTACAACAAAACATACGTTCGAGGAAAGTATGAGTATCTCCTTGAATAGCGAACTACATTAATAAGGTCAGTAAAACCAGGATAAGAGAGAGATTGTAGGAGAAATTTAACTTTTTTATCCTTCTATGAAGCAACGCAATTCAACTCAAACTACGTGCTAAAAGCCATAATTGGTTATGAACTATCGTTGTCATATTTGCATGTCGGAAGAGGGTGTGATTCCAGGAAAAGTTTTGAATACCCACGTTTTACATTTAATGGGTTCAAGAGAAGCGGGAAAGTATACGTAAACACTTGAATGTACCACTCAATGGGTAATATGCTAGGATAATTTATAAATTCAATGCCCTCTTCACTTTCATCCCACACTTGTCTTTGCAAATATTCATATTCATGGTGTTTTTCATCTTCACCACCTCAATCCCGATGGAAGTGGCTTTATTTTAAAAGTGACAAGCCACTGGAAGGGCGGCATGAATAATTTACGCATCCCAGCAGCTCCTGTCATTTCCCTTGTCAGTGTTTTATAAAAGTTTGCTGAGAAGACCAAACCAAGACGTCGACGGTTTTTCCTATTCGGGAAGGAATTGAAAACAGAGAGAAATTCCAATTTGAAGGTTTAGAGGAGTCCGTTGTATAAATAAAACCGACAATCATGACGTAGACCAGTTTTTGCGATGCTCCTTGTTACTATCTCAACAAACATTCAATTTTCATGGTTGCTGTGCAAGAAATTTTCTGTTTAGCACAAAATAAGTCGTTAATGGCATGTCGAAGGCATCCGGAATCTACAGTACGGTTTATACAAAAAGGGTTCTAACACACTACGGAAAAAGGAGATTTGTAAATATTTCTTTAGCCGTTTAATAAAGCAACTGGAATTTTCTAAACATGAACTAGAAGGTTTTAAAGTGACTCTCAATATTTTGAAAACGTTCTAACCAATGCAAACTTTATTTTCCCAAGAAATATGACGAGAGGGTATAACTTTCCTTACCATTGATAAGGCAAAAATGATTTCCGAACAACTAAACAATACCAGACGACTTCATTTTCTTAGTTATAAAGTATGTTGAATAATAATGTTGCATTCTCTAATATTTAATGATGAGCCGTTAGTATTCGAGCAAGTTAATTACTTGACCACTGTCGTATAATAATTTTAAAACAATCAACAGATTTCTTTTCATTCAACCAATAATGTTGAATTCCGAAATTGAGATTTCCAAAGATTGCCAAGACGGCCAGATCAGTTGAGCATCCCTCGGAAACGATTTTCCCTATTCATGTTTTTCGTTTTACACTGACGAGTGGTTACTTTCCTATTCACCCTACAACGCTGAAATTCGAAAAGACATCTCCTAGGAACTGCTAATTTACGATGGCAATGGGTTTAACGCTATGACGAGTAGTGTGGGTCGTCAGGCAGGTTTCTTTCATACTCATATTACGATCTAAAACTCAAATGGGACCTCCAAAGGATTGCTGTGTTAAAATGGATAGATCATACATACTATCATACTAGCAGGAAATGTTTATACTACAACGCGGGCGCCCTACAAGAAACTGCAGTTTAAATTTTCAACATCGCAGGTGGAAGAAGGAAGAAATAATTTCTTCCTAAATAATTATTATGCTTACTGGCTAATCAGCTGATGGTGGTAATCTAAAAATCAACATTGTAGGAATGAGATTCTAATTGAAATGAACCAATTATAGAAATAAAGCTACTTGGGATTGAGAAGGAGCTACAGCTCCCGTAGGCCAGTTTTCGCTTACAGCAAATTCTGCGATAAATTGGACTTCGTTTTCCTCGCCATTATATGTTTTGCTCTCCCCGCAAAACGAGTAAGTAGGTAATCTGCATATAATAAACTAACATCACCAAAAAATTATGATGATTTTGCGTTTATTATTTTTATTGTTATTTTATTGAATAATAGCTGACTTGGAGAACTGTGTACGGCCTAACAGCCAACGAATGCCGTGTTAAATATTAGCTAGACTTGATTTGTGTTCTTATGAAAATAATCCCTACAAAGAATTCAAAATAAATATTCAATTCCATAAACTACGAAGAAAATAATACAGAAAAGAAGCTTCAAATTTCTCCGCAAATATAGAAAAATACTGAATAATGGAAACGCTCCTTGGGCAGTGCATTTTCTCATCCACATTTCAATGGTTTTCCTCGAAGTGGAGGAAAATTAGTTTAGTTTCAACGCTACAATACAGTTTGAGGAAACCAACATCCAGAATTATGACCTAATTGTAGGAGCGTAATGAAGCCTGTAATTTCACGCTTCTCCTAATGTCGCAGGAGATGATTCAACTTCATGAAGAAGAAAGAGCCAACATTTTATTCATAGTTTTATATCCCAGAGAGTCTCATTCATATCTTTAGTATATATCTAGTAATAATACATATCTAGTATCATCATCGGTATATTCGATTATTTTGTAATCCCATCGTTTTGTATAACAATTAACGAAAGCATTTTTTGAAATGGCTCCAATTCCAATAATTTAATTTTCGATCATCATCCATTGTCGAACTGTGGCCCAGATGAATTTCTTAAAGATACCAAGGGTCAAACTTTCATGAATCAAACCGGTATTGTATCATAAGAGCGATGTAGCATGTTGTGTCAAAACAATGAGAAAGAGGATCGAACGTGAAAATAATTTGTAAGACTGCGACCCCCTTAAGACGTTCGACGTTGGGAGAAGAATGAACCACTTGATGAATGGGGCGTCACTCATTGTGAGGATTGATGGGATGGGAATTTTAAAGACGGGAAGCGGATTGCGGAGAGAGCTTTTTCTGATGAGGCAGAGAGAACTTTTAGGGAGCGATTTTTCTTGGAAGGGGAAATAAACAATGGAGCCGATGACCGGAAATTTGCCGGATCCGATTGAACGTCTTGTACAATTTTCGGTGAGGAAGGGATTTCTTTTCTGATAGGTAAAATTAATTACATCTACATTACCACGCACAAATGAAAACTATCAAAATTCATTTCAGGCCCCACGTATTGATTTAGGTTAACTCACGCTCTACGTTTTTGAGAGAACTAATTCTTGTCTCCAAGTCTCATTATTTTAGAATATGGTAGGCCTCCGATGTGTATGAATTATTGGAACAATAAGCCGAAACACGTCGTTGCTGAAGAAAATTAATGAAATGCAATAACTCTCCAACCTTCACTAGTTCAATCTATAAATGTCGAATTTTACAATAAACTCGACGACTTGAAATTTGAATTCCATTGAAATTACAACAGTTTCAGTCGAAAATTAGCAGGACATTCTCAATACACGTGATTTCATCCTTACACATGTTACCCCTCATTTTTCCTGCCAACGCTCTAGGCTTTAGGGCTAACTTACAGTGTTCTAGGTAGACTCATTCGATTCACTAAATGGATCTCTGTAAGTCACAACTGAAGACAATATTCAAAAGTTTTCAAAGTACCTACTTTTTAATACTTCGGACTTTCGACCCTAACCTTTTGGATGAATCGAATTTGAGGGCAAAGACCAACTAGGCCCCATTGTGATTATTCTCTCATATTTTCACAAACTTTTGTCAAATGTGGGGAAAGCTTTTTGCACCTAGCGTTTTGGGATTGAACCTTACACACACAGCATGTACATAATGAATGCATAGTCATTCTTTAGAATGACTAAAATGGCTAGTCAATCTATGAAGTGTTCACACAATCACTAGGCATTATGTGTGATGTATGATGCCCACAGCGTCTTGGGCGAAGTATGAAATAAATTAATCAACGATTCTGCCACTCCTTAAATTCCACTTTTGACATTGATAAGCAGTAAACCTCCTAACCAAACACTTCCCAGATGATTTTTTCAATATCCACTCTTTAGCCAATGTGACCTTTCGTAGTAATCCTCCACATTAAAATAAAAACTGCAATTACCTTTAGATTACCCAGTGAGTATCAAAACATGTAAAACTTTTGGGAATAACAAAGATTTGTTAGAAGTAATAAAAATTGGCCTGAATTGACTAGATATTCTACACATGCCTGGGAGGCCACTGTCATTATTTAGGCATTGTATATAATGACGGATT
The DNA here is from genome assembly GCA_031894815.1 of Creontiades dilutus. Classification (NCBI taxonomy): domain Eukaryota; kingdom Metazoa; phylum Arthropoda; class Insecta; order Hemiptera; family Miridae; genus Creontiades; species Creontiades dilutus. The sequence continues at coordinate 661,730 of JAVIWC010006631.1, read as the reverse complement.
TCACACATTGACTATAATACATAAATATAATTAGAATGCAAAACAAAACAAGCAACAAATAGGAGAAACGAGGAGTAAGAACTGATACGATAAAAGAAAATAAAATCTTACCTCGGAGGATTTGGTATAGGAAGACCTTGATGTGATCAGAGGACAGACGCTGGGGCGACACGATGATTTTGTGCAGGTCACTTTGAAGAAGTTCCGTGATGACATATCTGTTGGGCAATCTAGTTAAGGAAACATTTATTCACGTGAAGACTCATATTATATCAAGTGCCATAAGGTGCAATGGTATCTCCTATATGATGTATCTATGAATGGCTGTAAGGAGGAAAAGGAACGGCATGGAATGTACAAATCAGCTTCAAGACCCATCTCTCCTAATCCATAATATTTAGAATTGGAATCATGGAAAAACCGTGAAAATCATTTTACAGAGGTTTATTGTTTTCAACACCCCCCCTCCCATCACTCACCACTTTTTGTGACTGCCCAGTTGCCAAAACAAAACAAAAATTTAAAAATTGGAATTTGAAAAATTTAAATATACACCCGTTTGAAGATCTTATTGAATAACTAAGCAAATTGAATCACATTCGTCGACTAAAACGACTGAATAACTAGATTGGGAACGGAAATTAAATAATAGCTCAGCGTTTCTAAAGGAACAAAACGTTGACGTTTCACCGTTCGAGTTTCTATTACTCCGTCCAATGATTGCTAACTAGATCTTAATTTAATCAAGGATCAATCAATTTATATAATTGATTGATACTCCGAATCGAACAAGTCCGGTCGGGCAGGGCAATATGCATGGTTATAACGAAACCTCTTCATTCACGGACTATAATCTTCCATCAGTCGTACTGAATCGCAAGTTTTCAGCGCATCATGCAACCCGAAGTTCCTGATGCATTAAGCTACAATTTCAATAACGGATATAACGGATCAATAGAGCGATACACCCGTACGATATAGCATCACAAAACAAATCTCTACCATGATGATTGAACATTCAATGTAGAAGTTTACAACGTTTGTGCTGCTCCACAGTGAACTAAAATGTTTAACAAAGTCCTCCTAGCCAGTTATAAAACTGAGGTTGAGTAAGAAATGAAGGAATTACATTGTCAGATAAAATCCCTCAGGTTTTTTCCCGCGTGACGGCAGAAAATCCGAGTTACACCGGGGTTAGGTGTTTTCTCGCTATCAAGTACACACATATCCATCTCGACATTTCTAAAAGTCCTCCGAGCTCTTTTATATCTTTTATTCAAGTGTCAACGAAATATTTAATTACGTTGATTCCATCATATTTTATACATATAATCCTAACACTTAATGAAATACTATTGGTAGAGGAACATTCTGCGTTACACTTTGATGGCAGTTTGAAGAATATGCATGAATGAGTTGAAGCGGGTTAAAAGACTAATTCATTCATTCATCTGAACTGAGTGAAACGCGTCCCTCTTCTCCATTATTTAATTACGCTGTTTATCATAATGTATACATCAAATTAAATACTATTGATACAGGAATGTGTTCCAGAAGTTTGATACTACTCGCAAGTTACAATGAATCACAACCCCAATAATGGTGATTCGGATATTGAAATAGGTGTGCGAATTTTGATTTTGGAGGAATTCATTACAGAGATGCTAGAGTTCAATAACGTTTCTAATTTGAACAATGCTTAGTGGGTAGTTGTCTTAACCATTCTAGTGAATCTTTTTCGTTGATCATCGAACAATTCCCGGCACTCAGTATGAAAATACTGTCTCGAAATTATGTAACATGAACACAAGGCTTTTCGGAACCAAGCTCTTGCGAATTCACACAAAATCCCATTGTTACCAACTAAACTTCTTCTTACCAATACGGTCAAGTAATATCAATGATGAAATGAATAAAATATGTCTCTCTTGGATTATGTTAGAAGTTTCCGTAATACAAGATGACGTCAATATTAGATGGAAAAATATGAAGAAAAAAACCGCCTTCAAGCTAAAATTGGATCTGGTCGCCCCAAATCATTCTAGCCCTTCGTCGAACAGCGTTGAGCTGAACTATGAAATATTCAACAGGACACAGACATTCTTCCCAGAGGAAACTAAGTTCCCAGATAGCAGGCTTCTGTGACTTCTGTGACATAAAAGGGAAGAGACTTGGAAGGTCACAAAGGGCTACGCGAGTTGAATGAGGTCCAAACGTGGGAGCGGTGCTCTATTAACATAGCCTCCAGTCTATCACCACATAGCCTTCCTATCGCCTCGAAGCTTCACCTCAATTTAGAAGGTGCCTCAACTTCCTAAGCAAACTGATATTCTGCAGCTTTGAACTCCGCACGAACTACATTATCGATAGAGGATGTGGTTCACACAAAGTTTACTTTACAGTCAATTCTCAATGCTATTCTTAGAACCTGTTCAACACGGTTCTAGCGAATTTCCATAGATCGTGCTATAGCAATTGTACCCATACTTGAAGGAAAAATATAATATATTCTCCCGAAAACTTTCACCATCAAAACCCCGCATAAAATTATTCTCTCAACCCCCATCAAGTGACAACATTTTTTGAAATATGTGCATCTAATCAGCCTTTTATATGATTGCTACCTTAGGGTTAAGAAATAACCAAGTACTTTTAGGTATCATCAAGAAAAGCACAAGGTGAATGCGAGTACATTATTATATTTTGAGGAGATGCGTAAATTTCGATTCAATAATTCATTTCTTATATGCCCGTCAATCAAGTGAATTTTGAGAGATCCAATATTTCCAAACTAAAGATGTTTGTACTGAAATAGGGTAAGCTCTAATGCATAACTTCATATCAATAATAAGTTAAAGTAAATGAGGGGGCTAAAAATATACCTTCATGATTATTGGCATTTATAAATAATATATGGTTTGACGGGTAACAATTCTACGAAAAATGAACCGTTCCAACAAAAACTCAACTCAACGAAGTGTAGTTTGAGTAAAGATAAAACCAGTAGCAAGTTGAAGCCAGGAAATTAGACAAATGTATATGAAACAGTTCTGAAAGATTGTGGAACTAAACGTAGAAACGGTAAGTGAGTAACGTTCTAAAGAACGGCGAGCTAACCTTCCTCCACAATCTCGTTCAAGGTTGGACTTGTTATTATTGTTCGCAAAGCGAATTATCATTATTCATTCCCCGAAGTATTGATACATATAATTTTTTGCTATTTCTCATATAACCATACCACTGGGGTGACTTCTTTCGCGTCATTGTACTATATCCAATACATCTCGACATCAAGTTAGTCAGAGAATCTCTCCTCACTCTCTTCCTTGAGGGACATTTAAAGAAAGTTATATTTATTCGTAAGTGATTAAATTTTATATTTCATTTACAGCCCTTCATCTCATTAGATATAATCAGTGTATTCGGTGCTGAGAAATAAAAATTAAACCATGACAGTTACTTAGATTGTCTCAAATACCATATGTTACATCTTACTGCAAGTTTACAGATGCTTTACAACACTGTTTTCAGGCCGAGCAACAATGGATTTTCTTAAGTAGGGAAGCCTGAAGGCACCAGAGCCTTCAAAACCACGCATCCTGTTTCGCCATACCTTCAACAGCGTCCCAGCCCATGAGAAGACGTGAACATATTCAAAAGTCTTCTCCTTCAGAAAAGGCTGATGTTATTCAAATCCGAATAACTCAAAATAGCTTTTTACCATACCGGGAACCTCTGAGGCCTCGGTGTCGCAACTTGACTCGTAAAGACCGTTTTCTTCATTTTCAAATACAGATCGTAAACGGTAGAAAGGTGGAATCGTCTCTATTCAACGCGAGGCGTGGGAGAGTATAAACCCCTCTGGTCGTGAGATGGCTTGGGGCCACCACTTACATCCTTAACGTATCATTCAGCTGATCATTCATTCCACGCTCCGTTAACTGTTATCTACCACATGGTACGTAATTGGAGAATAATGACACGATTTCAATCAGCAGGATATTGGGTTTGTGATAAAGCAAATACAAACATAATTATCAGCATTGAATTAATCAACGACCTCACTGATACTGACAGCAATGTAGATGATTTTATTTCGTGTGTGAACTGAATCTTGGCTAAATTTGACATTAATATCAGAACAGCACCAGAGAAGAGTACGATAATGAGATTCCTGTTAACTCAATAGTGATCTAGAAGCTAACAGATGGCGAGATGTAGTGGTATTCTCCGCTGGGTCTGATCAAACACACATCCACCGAGACCGATTGACATAGTTTGATTATAGTGATTGGCAAAGAATGTTTTCGGTTTTTGATACGAACATCTGAAGTGTGAGAGTGACTTCATGACTTCCTCCTGACTCTTTAGGAATTAGTCGAAGAAAAAGTCTTTGTAACTAAAGAAGCGTGGGTACAGATGGAAATGGATTTTAACTTCTGCATTCTCCTCTACTGTCTGGTGCTTCCACTGTTGAACAACGAAAATGCCGTGTAGAGTCAAAAAGACTCCCGCGCGATCTTCAAGTTGGAAACGGAATAGTTTAGCGCAAACAGCTTCGGGAGGGTGGCGTCACTAAGCTACGGGACAGAAACCGCCACAAGGGAAATGGGAATATATGGGGCTGGATGGTCGGGCCCGGCCCCTCCGAAAAGTTCCACCCTCTTGTGAAACACGGCAATATATCCCTGTTGACGGGGCCAACCCCTTTCTCTGATTCCACCCCTAATATCCTTCGCCTCAAACTTAGCGACCTTCTCTTAGGCTCCTGGCGCTCCCTTCTGCTTTGGATGCAGCAGCTTGAGGGAGTTCGATTTCTCATGGTTTACGCCCCTACAAAGTCGTATACGGGAATAGAAACGTCGACGACTCGGTTGCTGATATAAATCCGTTCTGAAGGCTAATCCGTCTTACTGAATTCAATTTTCCAGTAGAAAGTAAGTAATGATCTCGGTAAAACTAACTAGAAATGATTGGCAGTAAAATTAGCTAGTAATGATCCTGGAATCTCAGAGCTGAGAAAGACCTAACCGACTGTGAATAACAAAATAATGGACAATAATGATGTCTATCTATTAAACGAGTAAATGTAATTAATTTTCTGAAAGAATTGATGAGATGAACATGAATAGCTATGTTTCCCTTTTCTTAAAAACTGCTATACCTTTACCTAAACATTACGCTTTTAAGAAAGTTTGGCATGATTGTCTCTTAGCCACTCATCAGAAGAGCCGTTCTTCGAGTCCAAATTTATAATATATCTATATTAGCCTTATACGAAATGTCATAATAAGTATAAAGACGCCATATGAGAAAAAAATTCAAATTAATAATTTTGCAAACAATACAGTGATCTGCGCAAAAATTCTATCTGAAAATAATGAACCCATGTGTTAGAATTAGCAGCGTTATTGTTAAGCAAAGCAAAACTTAATGCTTCACATAATGATTGAACCCGAACTCCAGAATTGCACTCATATTCATTATCACTCTTGAATGAATTATGTATACTGAATAACTGTTAATTAGAACGATATTCGGGCGGTACTTGTTCTGTTTAATGAGGGCGGATTGTTGTGTTGCGGCCAATTGTGTTCGACAGGGCACTAGTACGGTTAATATTGCTTGTCGCTGGGTAAAGTTGAAGTTTTTAACTGACGAAAGAGCTGACTTATTCCACTCCTCTTGAGGCATTCGACGTATTAATAGAAGAAAGATTTCTAGTGTAGTTGGGAGCTATGAAAATTTAAAAGGAGAGGGAGCAGAGTCGTGGGAAGAGACATTACGATGGTCAACAAATAGGAATTCCTGTAGGTCAGGTTCAGGATTCGGCCGTATTTATTTCCAACAGGTTTGACGAGTCCCACGTGCTACCGAAAGTGGTTCAGTCACTCAACGAAGAGATCTGCGGAGGCGAATGAATGAACGGAGGCATCTCCTCATATTACCCGCTACAAGAGCAAAATCCCCGCTTATCTCTTCGATCTCCAGCGGAGATATGAGAAGGTAGCACCCGCCGTATCCATTAAATCAGGCGCTGCCTGTATTTTTATTCACCAAACAACCACAGCAGATAAAGAAAAACTCGGACTGGAAAGATTTTCCGTTTCATCTCGTACATCTTCCATTGAACTACAAACTAAAGGAATTTCTTCGTGAAATTTGGAGAGTATGCTTCTACTTCTGTCTACGGTTGGTTTGAGACACTCCAATCTTCTGGAGCGATATGCAAATATACCAGTTACTTGAAGAGAATTCTGGCATACTTCCGATCTCATAATTTCTCCCAGGCTGTAGTGAACGTTTAGAAATCAAAAGCATATAGTAATTTATCATAATGATTGGTCATCATTTTCAATATATACTTCTTATCGGTATTTCCATAATGAGGAACTTACACGTATAACAATATTGTTTTGTTAGAATCTGATGATAAAATGTGAAAGAATAGTTTTTTCAAGAAGCTTTATAGAAATAAATTAAATTGAAAATTGAAGTTTACATTTCATAAGCGACAGCCGCAGCTGTCTCCGCCCATTCCACGTTTTCTGGTAACGGTGTCTAATGAATGTATTTCAGTAAGGCGCTCCCCATTCATTTCGTTGTTTTCTTGGTATACTTACTGCTTCTTATAGATGGACGAGATTAATTGATTAAAAGAGGACTTATGGCATCAATAAAAGTTGGGGCTTTTGAAATAAAAGGAGCTAAGATGACATACATAAAGTTAGTTATACTACAAACTTAACTTTGTCTTGAAGAGTAGGTACTTGATTTACAAGCTGGATTCCTATATTTGGACGCAAAAAGCACGGCAATAAGAGAACTGCACGTAACTACCCCTTGAGTATTTTCCATGAATTCAAAATAAACTCCATGAAACTAAACATTTTAGTGCGGAATTTCCATTCATTTAAATGTACTATTCCACGAGATGAAGTTTCTTTTTATTATTTGTGAAAGACCCTTATTCAAATCACTTAGTCTAATTTATTATAATGGTTTACTCCGATTAGGAAAGCTTTTATAAGATGTTATTAGAGAGTAATTTGGTAGTTTGAACATTGCGATTCGATTAAAAGTTTAAAGCGTTTGATTTTTCCCATTTCAGTAAAATTAATAGAATAGCATTCTGTTATTCTCCTCAATAGACCGATGGCGAGGGCAACGCACTCCACCCACAAATTATGCTACCCCATAAAACAAAACTATTATCTTTGAAAAATACTTTTCAATGGCAAGGCAGAAACCGGTCATATTAATCGATGGCGTATACGCGGAGCTTTGAAATCCCACCTAGTGGAATTCGAGGTTCAACAAAAAATGTCAGGATAATCCGCATTTGTTTATTAGAGCATAATTCCCACACAACTCGTACTTTATCTCTCTCGGAATATCTATTTTTCTCTCTCACCCGCCGCTAATCCGATGAATTCAAACATTCGGATCAGAACACAACACCGTTGCATTTCGAATCCAATACCGATGGAAACGCGAAACGGATTTCTCGTGCACGGGTTTATCACGATGGGTCGGGATTGTTAAATAACAAGCTTATTCAAATGAACCATCGGCCCCCTCTACCGCCTCCAGCCCAGACTTCCGCATGCATTAAAGGGGAACAATATCGATTTTAACACCCTCACTAGTTGCTTGCAATACAGTTCTCAAAGGTGCTGATACACATTAGAATGCCTGAGCAGCCGAAACGATCGGCCTGAATGTATTTAATCAAGTTCTATCAATTAAAAAGGTCGGACCGAATAATACCAGTTAACTGCAAAAAAAAAAAACCGTGTTGATGTGTTCCAGTTGAAAAGGATTAATACCTTGAGGAATTCCATTATGCATTAATTGATTAATAAATTATATATACATATTACTTCCAAACAAATTTCCCACAATGTATTGAGATAAATGAGGGCATCGTTGATTTCGAACAATTCAACCTAGCATTGACCTGGAAGACAACGAGTATTCGGATTTCATAAGGAAATAATACGTATTGAAATAGAAATTGGGTCGTTGTAATAGTGTGATTAACTAAAACTGAATTAAGACAAGCGTCAACCACAAATTAGACCGAACCAAACCAAAACCACAAACAAAATCCAAATTATTTAGTGACGCAAACACATCTTCCAGTTTCATATGACATTGAGAGGCTAGGAACGACGAGAAACGATATCCGCGGGATACAACTCGGTTCTGGAATTGCCACGAAATTCTGCGGGATTTCCGAATTGGAAAATAACGAGCGTTCATGTTTTTAGTCATACTCGTACTTTATAGCTCAGAGGTAGTCTTAGTGTGATAACGTTTATACCCATCTCATAAAGGAATCCCTCAAAAGTCATCAAATGCACAGAAGCCTGAGGTTTTCAATTTTCTGTATACACAGAAGAAAAACTGGAGTTAGTAACAGCGGGGTGGTACGGGGGTTACCGAAAAACTAAGTTCCCCTACGTTGTACAAAATCGTGAGTGATTTTGAATCCCATCAAACCGGTTTGAAGCTGCTCAGGCCATAATTCTCACCCGATTACCATGATCAATATCTTGTTCGATCCCACTTGGAATCTAGTATTGTTGCAAACCATAAAAATATTGACTTTCGACAAGAAAAAGGGAGATATTGAGGAGGAAAGCCAAAAAAAACTGATTTATATATTGATTTTGTGTCCCATCAAATCAGTTTGAAGTTGCTCATGCCACAATTCTCACCCGATTCCCATGATCCTTGTCTTGTTCGATCCCGCTTGAAGTCAAGTTAGGACTCAAACCTTGAAAACGTTGATTTTCACAAAGAGGAATAAAAAAGAATTTATTCATTTCATTTGTTCTCGAAGCTTGAAGAACATCTCGCTGGGAAACGATCCACCAATGAAACTGAACTAAAGGCAGAGGTGGAAAATCGGCTGCCTGGATTGGCAGGAGATTGGCTTCATGACGGAATTGAAAAACTCTTAATTCGTTATGAACATTGATTGGAAGAAAATGGCGATTTTGTAGATAGGTAATTGAAAGTAACTGAGTAAAAATCCTTCCTGTTTCGTAGAGAACACTACAGAAAACCCGGGTTTTACGTTTTGTAGTTTGACGGTTAGAGTATCCTTGAATCAAAAAGGTTTTTCTTTAAATTCATTATATTATTCATTTCATTCCCTTACAACCTTATTACATTTTTGCATAAAATGCGAAGTAATAACTACAATAATGTGAAACGTATTGTCTACCTAGACCCCAGTCAAGTTTATTTAGAACTAACTTTAAATGTTTTATTTATTTTTTTAACATGGGAATCACAATACCAGCAGGTCAATTGTAAATACGGTATAATGTATTGTGAAGTATCGCACCAAGTTCTAGGCTTAAACTGTGTTTTCATTCGATTTGCCCACATTAATGTCTGCCATAAACTGGACAAGAATAATAATCGCTTCAGCGTAATACAAATAGGTAATCCCGAAAAGTAAACTTGTATCAAATGGGAAAACCCCTCGAAATTAGGTTCATTATCACGAAGTAATTCTGATGGAAATTTGACGTGCTTCTCTCCGGAGAGATAATTACGACTGTAAAGGGCACGTTCTTAATATTGTGGTGGTTCGTTAACTGGCCGATTTGGCGGCGGACCGCAGATTTGAGTTAAGGACCAATTAGCATCTCAATCGCATGCTGGTTTAGAATGGATCTTAAATCCACAAGAAATCGTTTGACAATACGAAAAGACTAACAAGAAAGATATTATCGCAAATAAAAGCGCATTAAAGCATCTTCAACAAGAAATAATGGATCTTAATATTGAACGGTTTTGTAGCATAATATAAAGCCCCAAATTATGGAATGGCAAATTACGTTATTGCTCGCTTGAATTTGAACAATGAATTATAACGGTAACTACGAAATAAAAATAAAACGAATTGAAGTTGTTATAAGAGCCGACAGAGCCTAGTTTAGTAATATGTTAACTAAGTTTCACATACTTTTACTTTTCACTAAGAAATACTTACTAGGAAAATCGTCCTCAAATGCCTAAATTAGGAGTCTTTCCGTTTGGGTCGAATGAATGAGGAGAATGTCTTCAACAGCGTTAGGTTGGCTAGACGCTCTCTTCAGGTTGAGTTGGGTCATGAATTTGAAACTGTCGATGTTAACCAATCAAATTATCCTAGGAACTAAATCCTATAGTTACCAAGGTGTAATATCTCTGAATGCTATGGAGCCTGGTTTCTCAAGCTTGTTTCAATCAAAGAATGGTCTGCATGGGCTTGAAAAACATTTCTTTGGGCCAAGGAGACTACTTTTGCTCATATCAACAATGTCCGTTTCTACGGTATTAACTAAAGTTCAAGTGATTCAAGAGATCAAATAAATATGCTCTACCACCAAAAATCACGTCTCATGAAATTTAGTCCAAAACTATTGATCATAAAACTCCTCATTTGAAATTCCGGAGACAAAGTGCACATGTACGTTCGAATTTAATGAAAAAATCAGAAAGCATAGGCAGCACACACAGACATGTCTTCTCGTATACACTGACATACAATTCTGGATTTTCCTTACATATAAGAACAGGAGACCTTATAAAAATATTTTTTATAAGGTCAGTAACTAGGTTGGTATTCATAAAATTGGGACTGGCGGATGCTGAAGATTCGGAAAGAGTTCAGAATAAAAAGACGGAAGCGGGTGGCTAAATTAACATTAAAGAACGTGCCTTATCGTCAGGAAGGAGACTAGGTTTTGCGAGAAGGGATGCTCCAGGTCATTAAAAGTTGGTCACAGGGACAAGAGTTCAGGGCTTCGTCCCTTGAACTGTGATTTTGAGAAGTCGCTTTTCAGGTCCAGTAGGTATAACGAAAGTTTCCTCTAAAGGTAGCAACTAAAATAAGTTGTGCTAGGGTAGAGAGGAACTGCCCTAGTTGGGAGTTGGTAACAGCCAATTCTGTTTCACTACCGACGAGGTTTGGAATTCGTGGAAGCGAGAATCCGCTGCGGTGGGAGAGCAGAAGATAAAATATTTGAAGTTCCCCAAACCAGGAAGCTGATTTCTTCAGTGAATAGTCATTACGTACTGTCGACAACACTCTTCGCTTTTTCTATGAAGAATTCACATTTCAGTTCCCAAATCGCAATCCTGTGAAAATCCAAACATATTTTCTAGTAACAAAGCATTACAGGAAACGACATCTAATTTAAAATTTCTGAGTTTTTAATTGCACTAGAGACATTTGTTGGACGAATACCGAAAAACCCCGCTTCATTCAAACTCATCCTTAACCAAATTAGACGGACCTGAAATATATTCCAAAACTTCCAAATTTCCGAGGTTTTAAACCAATTTAACTAATTTAAAAAAAATAGAAGTTTTATAGCGAATAAATCATATGAAAATGTTGAAGAAATAATGATGTATCACTGTGACCCCTACATCCCCTATTCACATCCTTCCACAATAAAAATTGAGTGTGCAAAAGTATTTTTAAATACTATCCAACATTCTAATTGAATAACAGAAAATAAAACGTGAATCTGTCGAGAATTTTCCGGTAAAGTATGCTAGTATGCAAGTGTCATACAAGCGAGAAGGAAATGATAACCAAGTTTGTTGCCCACATATGGTGTCGGTGTTCTTGGGATTTGGTCTGATACAACCCCAACAAGATATAGCCAACAACGCAAATATTCTGTTCGGGCTAAACATTTACTGGCCCATCCATGAAATTCCGGAAGAATACAATTTTGGTCCGAGACTACACAATTACTCGGAACGAGTATAACCTTAATCATGAATTTCGAGTTTGTTAAGTAAGTGTTTACATTTCTGTTGAATCACCAGCGATTCTCATCCAAGTGCATCATAACCTTCAGAAATTGTTAGGTAACAGCTAATTTCGTTTGTTTCAAGCAAGGGCCGGGGATTCATAGAAGTGAGAACCCGCGAAGTTCGGTGAATGGAACATCTGAAGCGACAACCGTTTTCGCGAACTTTGTTGACTGTTAACTCTACTGTTTTGATCGGACGAATGAGCGCGGCCAACAGAACCACTTTTCAAACTCAACGTACTTTGACGGAACTGTGTGTTTCAGCTGAACCACGCGGTTTGGAACAAATCGAGAAATGCGAACCACGCTATGTATACAACTTTCGAAAGTCTCAATTACGCCACGAAAATCAGAAAAGTTACCTACCCACACAGTATCAACAAAACTATCATAGGAAGACTATGAAGAAAGCCAAACATCATTAATCGGCACACTCGAGGTAAGAAATAGAGTAATGGAAATGAAAGGAGTGAGAATGAATGAACAAATGATGTTCCGTTGGAATAAAATTTAAAAAATTCTTATAAATGGTGAAGCAACTGAAAGTAGAATAACATTCTTATACTATAACACCAAAAACTCGAGACAAACAAGCTTAGGGGTGAGAGGTTGCACGGCAGGATTTGATTGGATTACAAAGACAACAGGCCTGAGAGGATTACTGTAAAAGCCCACAAGCTGATTTCGCGGCCAGGAAACTGGGTTCAGACGATGTGGTGGATGTAAATGAGTACATTTGTTTGTGTACCACTTTAAAAGTGGAGGTAAATCGATGGTGCAAAAACTTCACATTAAGCAATAAACATAAATGTCCAACACTTTAACCATTTGAGCCAAACGGTTAAAGTTAGGGTACACAATCTTCTATGTAAAACTAGTTTGTGCTCGACAAATCATTTATTCTTTTGTGATGTTTGACTTCTTTGAGAATATATGATTTCCCCCACGCTTAAGAAATAGAAGTACTCAGTTAAATTTTTCATGATATGTATCAGGAAGAACGGAAATTAACATTGTGCTGTTTGTTATCTTGATTTACCTATTGGAATTATTTCCTCAGAGTGACCGAGATCGGGTATAATGAGTTTTGAGACATCCACCAGTAAAATCTAGCCGAGACATCTATATAACACAGCTACTTCTTTTTCGTGGTAGCCCTTGACATGTGAACCACAAATCGTTGTTCGTCCTGTATAATTTACTGACAGATGTCCTCCTCAGATTACGGGCTCACAAGATTTATGAGAAGGGGTTGCCCCTTTGGGTCGAAAGACACGTCCTCAAGAGACGTCATTGATCAACCATGTTATTATAATAATGCCACTGCTGATAATGAATGTTCTCTAATTCCTCGAGCAACACCCCACCATCAAAAGCACCAAGGAGAACGTGAGTGGTTGTCAAGTTAGACGTTAGACCATACGATCTGGGTGGAACTCATTGGTAACCCAGCAAACCGAGTGGGCTCGAGTTGTCGAGTTCAGACCCCTGGTATTCGAGTCGAAGGTTTCCAACATTTCACCAGAATGTGTTTCGATCGGTGGTTCCAACAACCTAACACCGTTTAGTTTGGTTTGGTAAAACAGAGTTGTTATAAGAAGAAATAGCGAAAAACCATATTGTGCATCACTATTTCTTCGCAACGAATAACATTTTCAAGGGAGGTTAATACTAAGGATGGAAAATGGTAGTCAGAACAATATCCGACTAATTTGGGAATGCGTAATTCCTAATGAATCTTCAATGAAACAAACTAACCTAGAACTCGTAAGAACAAGAGTTTTGGTGGAAACTGCGAAAGTACGTATGTTTGCATGAATATATAGGCACAATACATAGCAAATTCATGACAGGTTACCAACCTGAAACCCAAGACAACAACTCCATGTCACGTTTATACGTCTTCTAAAACTGTCGAGCCTCTAATACATCGGTGATGGAACAAACAGCCCATGAGCTGGGGAATGGTAACCAAAACACTGTTTTAGTTCTCTTGACAAGAACCCTAATGTCTCTTCGGTATAGTACAACAAAAACAATCACAGTGTTGGAAAGTGATGTAGTTTTGGGTAGAAGTAGCAATAAACGTGTGTCTGCATCATGATTTCTATTGAAACGTTGATGTTAGGTTGACTCATGGATGGCTAAACAGTCGTTGAACTGTTTAAAAAATGCTGAACTCCCAGTAGGCTAGTACGTTTCATCTGTGATAATGTCGGAAATATAATAGTAATGGGTGGAAATAGCGAAAAATCTTCGTAAACAGCATGATTTTAGAGTTAACTCATTTTCTGAAAAGCCATGATGAGATTATCTTTAGTTAAGAGCCCTCACAACTATACAAAATCAGGAATAACTACTGAGGGTTTACTAGGACAGCATGGGCACACGTAACGTCAGGTTTCTTTGTCTAGAGGAGAACATCCTCAGATTCCAGACGGAGCTCCCCGCAACACAAAAACACTCGGGAACTCAACTCAAGGAGACCCAGGTAGCCTCTCCAGACATCTGGGACCTGTTTCGAGACGAGGGAAGCCAGCTGCCGAGGCCCCATCCCTAACAGTGCTCCCTGGATCTAATGCCCCTGGAAAAATTATACGACCCAAAACGCTCAACGGATCCGAAAAACTTTTTTTCTGTTCCCATTTGAATCAAGTTATTTAGGGAACTTCTTGGGTACCTAAAAAAGAAGAAAGAAGTTCCAGAGGACGTGAACAGACCCTCAGCATCATTATCAACACAAAAGCGAAATAAAATTCAGGGGGGTTCTGTGGGGAAAAAATTATCAGGTCTGCCAAGTATTTCTGTTTGTATAATATGTCCGACCGACTTCTCCCCTTGGGAAATGAAAAGTTTGAGATGTCATGAGTTAGAATATTCCGAAAATATCTATTTGATAGTTGATTTATTTATTCAGTTGAGCTGCAAGGCTCCCATTTGGATTTCACATGGTTGAGGAGTGGGGAAGATAACGAAGACAAATTAGTTAATAAACTCGGCCCTTCGAAACATGGAACATGCTTTAGTAGCGCTCACAATTACTTCAAAGAAAGTATCTTATTTACACGGCAAAATTTGTTGACAGTCCATTTGACCTGTTGATAGATAATTTGGACTCAATTTCATAAAAACTGTGTCAACCTACAACACAGATGAAACTCCGCTAAATCTTTGTTGGTTTCTACGGCAAATGTTACTCGTATTTGCAGTTCTTTCAACTATAGCGGTACATTTCCTCTTCATCCATATTTACTGAGGTTTTGGCAGTATATATTTTAAGCATAACTTGGGGGCTTTTTATCGAATGGTGAACGACTTCGGTGCGATGAATACTTCAAACGTCCAAATTCCCCTAAAGGCTAGGTTGTACATGAAAGTCCTCAGAAACTTGGTGTGACATCTTTTCGCGAAATAAAAACGAGACACTTTTGGTCGTGGGTCAAGCGTTTTCCGTGCAAAAAATAAAACGCACGGTGTGATAGCAGCAATGAGCGTTACGTATCCGAGGATAGAAATTGATTGACTCCTAACCAGATCCATAAATAGCATACTTAACTGATGGTAAAAGTGAAGAAGATTCCCAACTGCACATTAGTGGTACCACATCTTGTGATTCTAGCTCACACATGTGCTCCAATTGACCAACAACGTAGAAAATATGGTATTCATGATTACTAAGTCTTAGCAATCTTTTAGCTACGCTGTTTTGAATTTGGTGATAACTTATCACACTCAACTGATAAATGTGAATGTATCTACGATTACTGAGTAAAATAGAACTTGTTGAAAATCAACGCAATGGATAGGTACGAAATATTATGAAACTAGGGGGTAAAAACTCCAGATTAAATGAAAAGTCTGTAACGTACCTACGTCACAAATAACCTTGTTTTTCAAATGAAAAAAATTAACAAATACCTGGGAAAGGCTCATAGTTTTGTTTGTGATTGGATGAAATGAATAAATCGAATGAAACCACTGACAGTACATTACAATCAAACAAGTATTTAGGTTAATTGAGTGTGAAATTTCACCATTGATTACACGATTGTGAATCATAGAGACTTCCATATGCAGGAGTAAGGTGAACAAAAGGCAAGTAGTTCTATTACTGTTTCTTGTTGAGCAATCCATCCTGATGAATCCGATCACCTCAAGTTACATAAAATCAGATCAACTTACGATTTCATGATCGTTTTCGTTCATTAATATTCTTTCAAATAACCTGTGATTGATCCTATTCTATTTGACTATCTTCAAATCAAGCCGAATCGTCGCGTAACGTATGAAAAGGACTTATTACAATACTGAATACAATTTAAGTCACCATATTCACTTTAACCAACGATGTAAATGTAATTGCAGTTCGGGTAGGTACATTTTAAATGAACGATTCGGAGCGAACGATGTATCTTGCTAATTATTTACTTACCGTTTCTGTCTCAACCATCCTGCAGTTTCGAAAGTAATATCTTTCTCCCTCTAAAAGGGCCAATGAATGTTAATATCCGCTAATTAACTCCTTCCGCAATTAGAGCTCTCTAAGAGAATACTAAATTGAAAATTACAATAATTAATTAACGAACGGGATCTGTGCTTGTTACCGAACTAACGGTAGAGAACTACGGCCAAACGATTTCATGGATTAATTTTTGAGGAAGTTAATTTCATTTTTGAGGGGTGTATTGGTAAAAGGGAAAATTTTTTTTTGCTCGGTTTAAACTGTCCCAAAACCGGCACATTTCTCAAAATTTAAAAAAAAAAAAAAAAAAAAAATTCTGAAGCATCAAATGCTTTATAAACCGTACAAAGCATCAGCATTGAGATTCCACATCGATAGAAAACGAAAAACGTTCGGAACGTTCTAAAACTGCAAAAGCACTGCAGCTTTTGCTACTTTTGCTGTAGCACCTTAAATTGGGAAAATGATCGAATCTGGAGAATATTCCCTAAGTGTGAAATTGCTCAAAACAAAAAAAAAATAAATTAATTAAAAAAAAAAACAATAATGATGAAATAAAATACAATAAAACAAAAATAATGTTTGTACCAAACATTTATGGCCAACTTTGTGATGTCGTACCACAGAGTAGTAGGCTCTACTTTTACAGAAGATACTTTTTTACTAGGTACTATTTTTATTTTTCATTGTCTATATGCCATTCAATACTTCAGGAAAACATTCTCGGACTCATAAATTTTCCAATTTACACCGTTCGAACTTTTGCTGCTTCTATCCCAGAGGTTCTTCGATAACAGTTTTAGGACGTGCTCAACGTTTTTTACTTCAAAGTTAAGAATTTTTCCAGGAAATCGATACGGAATCTCAAAGTTTACCATAACATTGAAAACCTTATTAAATTTGCAATTTTCTCAGAAATTTGATGACTTCCAACAGGTTTGTTTGTGAATAGAGTTAAAGTTCACTTATTTTCAGAAATTAATTTTTTTTTAAATGTTGAACGTTTGATCTGCAATTAAGGCCCTTTGTTTTTTAAATTATGAGATGCACCAAGCAGGTAGAAAATTTTACGCTAAATCCGAAAATAAGGTCAAATTTAAAATAAAAAAAAAATCGTTTTTTAGTGGAGAAATGTAGAGTTTTGTGGGGCGAAAATGGTTTTCCTAAAAACGTGATTAACAAATCATATCTAGTGAACGAGTTGAGATAGAAAAGTGCGGTCAGCGGTGTTCTGTTTCATTTTAGGTCTCGTTTTACCCAACAAAAAATGTACTTCAAGTGCTAACTAACTAATACTAATACTTGCAAGCTGTTTAGGTTCATATTAAAAAAGGTTTGTTAAGTTTAAATTGTACCTAGCACAGCAAAACCCAAAATATTATTTTGATACAAAAAATTTTCACATTCCGAAAGTGAAAACAATTGTTAAATTTAAAGTGCTGTAACCTAACATCATTATTGTGAAACTGAATTTTAGTTTAAAAATGGAATGGCGGTTTGTGATCGTTTACCGATAGATAGCGTATTCACTTTCTCCCGATTGAACGTCAGAGATGGCTGATCTCGACAAACCCGAATCATGCATATGGAAGCGTATATCGGGGGGGTCCAAAAGGTCGGTTATCTCGTTGGATTAGACATCGTGCGATCGACCCACCTGCCGAGTAGTGCGGGCGTGAAACCGGCTGGAAAATCATGCATATTCAGTCTCTCCCTTTGTGGAGCGCTCATTACATCCGCGCGATGACGGTACGTAACTCCAGCTACGGCTCCAGGGACTTTTAACGCGGCGGCCCGATAATTCGTGCACCGATAGTTGGAGGTTACAATCAACCGCAATAATAGTTTTACCAATCGCAATAATTGGTAACGTCTGCTCTCTGTTCCAGGACACATCTTTATGAACAGGAAAGAAAACTTTAGTAATCCCAACACATAGATTTATTATTTTCCGATAGCTGTTTTGGACAGTTCACTGAACTGGAGATAATTATTAAACGAGGCGAATGATCATTATCCATATAGAACATAATACACACCAATCTACAAGAGAACGGGTACAAGTGTTAATTGCGCCCAAAACTCATTAAAAGCTTGGCCAATGGTACATTTCTAAACTCAGAACCTCGCACCTGCATAGTTTGCCTTCTCCATTCTGGATGTCATAAAAATACCCCCACAGGTATTTCAGTACTTGAGATCGATTAGGAACGAAATTAGTCATAAGGGAATTCAGCTTATCACTGACCTCCATCTTGTACCTGACTTCTAGGTGTTGGATGACTTTGTCTTAAATGTAACTCTGTGTACGACGTAGATCCTGATGTCAAAACGTATAGCTCAAGACGCTCCCCACGCGAGACCATGGGTATTCCGTAGCGTCTAACATGTTACGTCGGAGATCGATTCACCTCAAATCATCATGCTACAATTCATTTCAATTTCAGCTTTCTGCGTTGATTGTGGTGGATTTTTTGATGAAAATTGGATAGATTCATTAGCATAAGTTTGGATTTCCATTTTTTCATGGTGTATTTCGTAGAGGATAAAACTTTTTTAGTAATATTCAGGTAAAACTTGTAATTTTAACGTTTTTAAGTAGCTTTTTTACAATTTTCCAATACCATACTTTCTTAACAAAATTCGCAAAAACGCAAAACGAAAGACGGACGAAAATTACAAATATTTAATAAATGTACCAAGATACAGATGGGCATGAACCCATACACGTTTTATTAGCTTGACAACGTCCTCAATAACAATGCACTGCAATGGAATATTTTCTCTAAAAATGGTTCATGATTATAATAAACTGTGGTACCAAAACAGGATAATTTGTAGCGAGGATTTGACCTTGAAGATAGTTCCCAGGTTACGTGCCGTAATCGAGACACGTGTAAGACAACACGAGTAAGATGGGTGAGGCGGAAGCTGCAGGAGGATAATTCCCCTGAGATTGGATCAGGCTTTGCGGAACTGTATAACCTCAGCGCCGTCCACCCGTTTCCAGCAGCGAGACGGGTGATCAAGCTAGAAGGCGAAACACAATTGATGCCACGACCTTATCATCTATAAAAGGTGCCTATGGGAAATAAAAACAGCCTCAACAGGAGGTCTGAGCCAATACCGCTTCCGAAATTGGTATCTGGCACTACAATGGCAGCAGGCAATAAAAGAACCGCGATTGAAGATGTTATTATGGGTTGATTCCTTTTCCAATCTGCCGCAATCATTTGAATAAGTTGAAGGTTAGGAAGATTGATATTGTCCATATCGTATTGACATAAATACCTTGCTTCAAGTCCAAGGATACAAACGTAAGTATATAACTAAGTTGTTGTAACTATTGAACTTTACTTTTAGATTTCACTTCAGACGTTCGTTTTACTCCATCCTGTAAACTTACTTATCGTTCACTACAGCCTCTTTCAAAGAGATCACATTAAATCAATGCACGAAATCAGCTTAGTATGGATTTTAGGAGCCGAATCAGCAGAAGGAATTGAGTTAGTATTTTCTTTCATGAATAGCTGCATACTTACGAAGCAAGTCCAACGAATTACGAACATTCACTGAGCCATAAGTCACATCCTTGTGAAGTCATCAACAGTTAACACGTTCCGTTCCTAGGGAAGCTCATATTAGATATATACAATGTGATAGCAAGCTGAACAAGTGCCTCTCGCCAACTAATTTTTTCGAAGCCCTGAACCCTGCAACCCTTAGGGTAACCTTCGAACACTTTTTTCACAACGTTACAAGAGCAACACATTTCTACTCTAACCAGGAGACCGTTACTCTTGATCAGAACAATGAGACCTTGAAAAGTTCTCACATTTTGGACATTTTCGATTCTTCTTTCTAGTCCGTAAATTTTCCTCAAAATCTTCATCTGCGAATCTCTAAAATACACATGTTTTAGCTCGTCAACATCCAGGATTCAGTGCCACGTGTGATAATGGGTCTTGAGTGTTTAAAATGAGCTAAAAATAAGCAACCAGGAGCTAATAAAGCAGTATGCTCTTATCTTAGTGCGGCGAATCTTTAATGTGAACTTGACGTCAAAATTCGTCATCAGCAAAAACTTACCACAAACCAATATTCCGCACAAGCAAAGATAGACCGAAAATGAACAGTTGAGAGATCCCGTTCTTCGGGAAGCTCTTAGCGGGATGTGATGCTTCTATCAGAGATTTACAATGTGATAACCGCCAGCTCAACAAGTGGCCTCTCGCAGCAGCTACCGTCCGATTCCTCTCTCCCTTTTAGTGTCGTAAAAAAGCTCCCGCCTGCCATCCACAACGCCGCCCATTTCACTGTGTTTTCGCGCTTCACTTAGCGAGTATTTCGGAGGACGTTTTCTCTCTGTATTTGCCGACGTTCCATCGCCGGGGTGAAATGATGATTCTATTTCTGACCCGGAGATTTGATACTTGACACGTTTACTCGTGTTACGTATCCGACCGAAGCACTGGTGCGCAAGGAACCATTTGCCAAGAGCCGTCTAGTACGGTTAGCCAATCTTTTTCAATTTCCCAACCACCATTTTGGGTCAAAATCTAGTTGTGTAACCGATTTTTGCTGGAGCACCAGTAAGAAGCAGGAGAAAAAAACAGGTAACTATGTCAGTAGAAACTTTTCAGCACAGCATTTTGTTTTTAACCCGAATTAAAGCTTTAATTTTGTTTGAAGCAACTTTCTACACATTCGAAACAATCATTTGTTCACGAAAGAACTGGATTTCAACAAAGTTAATCTATTGTTCCAGTCAAACGGATGTGAAACAATTTTGCTTCTTATTCTAGAGTATATACCTGCCAGATGAGTTCTTCATATATCTATTCAACATAAAGGATCAATGGTTTAACTCCGTCAAATCGGTAAGAACGACAGAAACATTCTCCGGTTTCTAATTTTCCTGGTTTCTTTCTCCATTCTGTTTCTTCCGTCGAAAAATCATAATTCCCTGCAGCTCGATCCGTGACATTCAAAATGAGAAGCAATTAGTTTTTTCTTCTTCTTTCCACTCCCTTTTTCTCAAGTTTTTATACTCAAATGTCTGGGAAGACATGTCAAGAATGAAGTACCAGGTAGGGGACATACAGATGAACTAGTAGCACACCAAAAATTTATAATTCGTGAATCACAGGAAAAATCGAAAAACTATAAAGTATAGCTGCTTTTATTGTGAACTAGTGCCAATCGTTTTATTTAATTGAAGAAGTGGATAAATTAAAACCCAGGAGAAAATGCCTTTTAGTCTAATTATTTTCCTTGAAAAATAATACAGTCTAAATAATGTAATGAATTCGTTATCAAAGACAAATTCATAGGCCAAATCAGTAGGGCTTAATTAATTGATTTGGGTGGTGATGATTCGTTTAATATGTTGCGTCCTTAAAAATACATGAATGTTTACTTTATTCACAGGCAATAAAATTACCACTTGATAATTTATTGTAGAGGAAACAAAAGAGGGAGGGTGATGGACAGCTGGAGGGAGTGAGATGAAAACAGAGCGTGAAAGCAAGGAGGATAGAGAAGGAATGATGGAGAAGAGCGAGTGGATGTTACGAGTGAGAAAGAGGGCTAAGAAAAGAGAGTTCGAAGAAGCGAGAAAGAACTAGCGATGAGGGTGAGGGGGTTGCTTGTTGATTACCATATGATTGGGCGGGGCGGGCGGTTGGGCGTTGCCATGGAAACCCGGCGATCCACCCCCAAGCCCCAACCCCCTCGCCGTCCCGTCATCCGTTTCACCCCCGGGTGAGGGTGTGTCCGGGGATTTCCAACCCCCTTTTCGACCATAACAACCCCCTCACCATCATTGCTCCGCTTTCACCCCCCCTGCAGAGTTGCCAACCGTACGTTAACTCTCGTATTTGCACCGTAATTGTTGAGTATGAACGATGAAAGACATTCCATTACCGAATGTTTAAAATACGGTAAAACGCGATGTCTATCATTCTAAATTTTACAACGATCCGATTTATTGTCATTCCTTGAAAACCCATCCAGTCCGTCCCTAGTTCCGCGACCCTGAAGGGTATTCATCAAGCCCTATTGTTTACTAATTTCCGTTCGATCCTTATCTCAATCACAGAAAAAGTATTATCTCTGTTTGAGAAAACTAGTGACGTCACCGAGAAGGGTGAAACTTTCACTTTATATAGACCTTCCCTCTCCACCGCGTTCAACCACCTTCCACCCACGCGGATTCCCACGTATCACATGATTCCCCAGAATTGGGTGGGAGCGAGGCCGCTTCCCAGAACCAATTTTCCCTTAGCGAGAACCAACCGCCGAATTCAATGGAACCCATTTCCTCTTTCCACCGAACTACAACTCAACTTTTCTCCGAACCACGACCGGAACTTAAATCCGACTGTAACACATACCACGCTCACTTCCAACAAGGTCGCGCATATTCACGAAACCAATTTCGAGTAATTTAAAAAGTATTCGGAAAACATATTTTTTCCTTACCTAGATACTTAAATCTTTATTATCTACCCAAAATACAAATTCAGTATAAATCTAATACAAAAAAAAAAAAAAATACTTCTCAAAACTTCCAATAATCCTTGGTAAATTAAGGCCCGATTACAGCAAAGTTTCTAATCGAGTTACACAACTTGAACCGTTTCGGATAGAGCAACGATCAAAAGCGCTAAATCTACGATCAAACCCAACCAACCAAATATGGGTGAGGCGTCCTAAACTACGATTAAGCCCTGCTGTTTCCGCCATTTTTGGGCTATTCGTGTTATTGGTTATTTTGGATAACCCATCCTAAAAAATGAGCTACGGAGGCCTGGTCAATAACTAACTATGAACTATGAACATGAACAGCACTATACAAGAAACCAGAAAACAAAGAATTAAAGTAAGCCAAGAAACAACCAAAGGAAAACGAAAATGGAATCGGTTGTTGGCTACGAGATCACTGACATCTCGTTACCACCAACACTCAACGGGAAAATATCTTCTTCAGGTCGTTTAAATCACCGTTTTAACATTATATCGACGTTTCATGGGAAAAAAACTGTTTACTGAGAACAGTCATCATTGATTACATTTTTGAATCCCGTTTGTTTTAAATAAAAATTCAAATCTCTGGTTTCGTAAAACAATGATCTACTTCAACCAGGTTTACGGCGGAACCGACTCTAACATGGCAAACCCCTTTTTGCAAGACAATAAATATACATAAATCTATAATGAAAATAATAATCTCACATTGGAGTTCTGGTTTTAGTTGCCTATGCTCGTGTGACGCTTAACTAGTGGTTACGGATTAGTGTTTTGCTAAAAACGGCTATAAAATATAGAAATAATCAAAGTAAGTAATAAAGCAATACTTGACTACGTTTTTCATGCAAGAACTGCTCTACAAAATCACAACTATATTGCATTACTGCGGCAACACGTGGTGCATTAAGTAGTTGTGGAATGGGTATCTTCCATTACACCGGGGGGGAAGGACATCCTCTTTTGAAGGAGGGCATTTCCTTATGACCGGACCTCAATCTTATTGGAGAGATTGAAACTCTATCTTGTTGGGGAGGCTGTGATATATCGCCTTACATCGCGCATCTAAGACCTTTTCCCTCGATCAAATGCTTCTCACCTTCCTTTTTGATTGCGTGGCTTCTGCAGGGTCCGATATTCGCTACGTCTTTCACCCTCCCGCGACCTCCACGGGATTGAGTTTCTTATAAAACCGTGTCACGGGCCCGGAAAATGAAATGTATTCTATCTAGTTGCACAACTCAATCGCTGATCTATCACGAACCAAGACAACATAATCTTAATTTACCTCAACTCTAACAAATACAAAAGAGGCAGCCAGAGGAGAATGAGGTCATTTTTGATGAATTTCCGATCACAATATCGCATTAGCAATCAAATTATGTACAAGTGAAGATACATTGATAAGCTAAAGGACTGTTGGGACTAATTTCGTTCCTTATTGATCTGCCTTGACAAAATTAAAATGGAGTTCCTAATCAAGAAAATAAATAAAAGTACGGAGGTAGTGAGTGCTTAGTTGAACTAGCATACCATAGACTATGCATAAAAACCAGAAGACAATAGAAGGGCTATCTAATAATAAACTTCATGTAAATTAGGTGCGAGTGATATTAAAGATGAGAACAAATACTATTTTGAACCATAAAATGCGTACAATGAATGAAAAAGAAGAATATGATTAAGCAGAGATTAACATGGATGTGAAACGTATATCTTGAGGTTAGATGGTGATATACCGATGAAAATGGCCGCCTTTAATTTGATAGAAATACTATTGAAGGGGTTAATTCATTGGTATCAGAGTCTGAAAAGAATTTCATCTTTACTAATAAGAACTGGAAAAGCTAAGCTTATTGGAAATTTCGCGTTTGCCAAGGCAATTCAAAGGACAACGGAGACCTCAACATGCACATTCCACAGCATGTGATCGGAATCAGAATGTGATCTAAAATTAATTTTTATTAGCGAACCCACTGACAGAATCACGGTCATAAAACGGCCGAAAGGATACCAGAATTGATGAAGACGAATGTAAAACGTAAAATGTGAGATGAAACACCGAAGATTTCCCAACCACGTGAGATAAGCAAATTCAATTTATCAACACAAACAAATAGATTGTTTATTATTTAAACTCTGTATTATACTGAAATGCCCGACACGTACTCAAATATTTGAAGATGATTTTATAACTCAAGAAAATAGTAGAAGAACTATGCAATTGGCTTAAATATAGATATTACTAGTAACTTACCTTAATTGACAGCACATCAACATTATATTCTCCTCATTTTCAGATATATTGACAAGAGAAATGAAATATTGTTCGTTATTGTATGGGTGGGGAAGAAATCTCCAAGTTTTTTCGTATTTTTTGACAAAAGGGGTTTGGGTGGAGGCCACGGCTACGCGAGTATTGATTCTTGAAGGTACATTGCTGCGACAGAGATGAGGGATCTAGGATGATAGCGAAGGGAAAAAAGGCAGTCTTCCGGAAAAAAGAAGAATCGGTCTCCACTCCAGCTATCTAGGTAGGTGAGCCTTGAGGTGAGTGGTGGGGTTAGATAAGAGCCGAGCGCTTCAGACCTCTAAATAAATCGAGAGGGTGATGGAGGTGGGAGCAATGGCCCGTTCAAGGTCACGAATCGCCAAGTTAGTGGGAAATCAGCAACGGCGGAAAAATTATGAGCTGCTGAGATCAGACTAAATTTACGAGCGAATAGCACTGTAGAGGAATGTATCACAAAGGTGTCATCGGAAAGCGTAATTACCTTAGTTAATTGTCCAGTGTGTTGACTTCCCTATCATCGTAAGATACAGATAACAAAAAACCATTAATTTTGAGGGATTTTATGTTTGATCAGCGATATCTTTTTCTCAACCAACGGTAACTGTGGTCCACATAGCATGATGCAAGTTATATGGGGTGTTCCAGGAGTTATGCACAATCCGACTCCTACATGTTCTACAACACATTTCCGACCAAAAATGTCTCCTAGCAATTTTTTGCCAGAGGCTCGTTTCCGAGCTATTCGCGATTTAAGATTTTTTTCGTGTTTTCGATCTTAAGTCATTAAAACTGTTATAACTCCCTCAATTGTGGAGATAGCTCAAATTTGATGACACCGTTGGGAAGAGCATTAAATTTTCTATCTATTTGATGTCAAAAAAACTTTTTTTAAATTGCATTGAAGATGTGCAATTGCTGCGCAAAATGGCAGTTTTGTCAAAATCTTGAAATCGCCTGTTTTTCATCTCGAATAGAAACCCCATGAATGCTTGACGCAGAACTGTGTAGGCCTGGCAAAATGTGCGCCAAAATGTGAGCTTTCCAACGGTGTAATCGTTTTGGTTTTAAAAAATATTTTTAGTTAAGGAAATGGTGTTTAACTGCAGAAAAACATGTGTTTTCTGTTAAAATTGAGGTTTTTCCAAAAGTCTCGAAGATGAATGCAACTCATCGCAGTCGGAAATGAGTAGTAGAACACGTAGGAGTCGGATTGTGCATAAGTCCTGGGACACCCTGTATCACTAAAAAAGACCTAATGTTTGAAAATTGGAAAGCTACGGAGGAGGCATTGTGTTGGTCAGGGGCTAGGATATGCAATGACCCGCAGGACCCCCTGGTCTTGAAGGAGGGGTTGCTTTGTGCGCCGTGTATCATCAACTCCAATCTAATTTGGCCGTAGCATTGGGTGTTGCGATGTTGATAATTTGTTGTTTCTGACCAAATTCAGTTTTAGTAAAATGTTTATTGACTCGAACATGTTATCCAGCTGTTGGACAATGGTAAGATATTGGGGTTTAAATCGAGTTCATACAAAGAGTTGGAGTTTAAACAAGATTGTTGAGATTTAAATTAAACAATTAATTTTAAAAAATGGAAAATGAAAATGAATGAAAACGGTCGTTTGCGATCAGCGTCTACGGCATTTCCAAGCTGTCCAGCCAAACTCAGGATAATCGAAGATCCGAGAGACAGCTATTGTTCGTGTTCATTTACGATTGATTGCGATGATTTGCTTGCAGTTGAGTAGCTATACCACAAGTGGGTATGTTGATATGATTTTTGTGTACGGTTTTGCCAATGGTAATGCTTCTGAAGCGGCAGGGGAGTCACACTCCTCCTGCGTACAACTCACACCCTAGCGAGCACATCGGATAGTATGAGGAAAAAATATTGGTAGATAATATTGTTTATATCACTGATCTTTCTTTATCTAGTCAACTATCTGTTTTTTATCTACTAATTGTTTTTTGTAGAGAAAAGTTACGTGTATCCCGCCACCAACCTTTTTTCTTCCAGACTTTTGGAAAAACCTCAATTTTAACCGAAAACACTTGTTTTTCCGCAGTTAAACACAATTTCCTTAACTAAAAATATTTTTAAAAACCAAAACGATTACACCGTTGGAAAGCTGATATTTTGGCACAGGTTTTGTCAGGCCTTTTCAGTTCTGCGTCAAGCATTCATGGGGTTTCTAGGCGAGATAAAAAACAGGCGATTTTAAGATTTTGACAAAACTGCCATTTCGCGCAGCAATCGCACATCTTCAATGCAATTTAAAAAAAGTTTTTTGACATCAAATAGATAGAAAATTCAACGCTCTTTCCAACGGTGTCATCAAATTTGAGCTATCTCCACAATTGAGGGAGTTATGACAGTTTTAATGACATAAGATCGAAAACAAGAAAAAAATCTTAAATCGCAAATAGCTCGGAAATGAGTTGTAGAACACGTATAAGTCGGATTGTGCATAACTCCTGGGACACCCTGTATACACTTATTACATTTCTTTCATCCTTTCTTTTTTCGAAGAAAAAAATCATGACTCCGATTTGCCGAGTAGGTTATATAACATTAACAACTGTAAAGGGAGAACGAGAGTCAATATTTGTTTCACTCTGCAATAATCCAGACGAACATCAAGAATGCAAGAACAGAACAGCGAAACGGTTCTACGGACTTGCTTCAGACTGGGACGCAAGTGGAGGTGTGGTAGGTCCATTTCTTCCCATCCGTCTTTCTAAGTCCGGAATCCCGTAGCGTCATTTAAATTATCTGGACAGGCTAAGCAATATTAACCATAACGAGTGTCTAGAGTATTATCTGTTGCTCTCTTTAGCAATCGATTCGATCATCAAACCATCCAAACACCAGGTTTGAAGAGCAGAATAGCGAAACGGCTCTATTGACTTGATTTCCACCAGCGATCTCTCCTTCCGCCCATTAATTGCTGTGGAAACTGGCGGACCAACCACGACCAAGTGGGAGATGTTCACAAGTTCTGGAGAAGACGCGAACCAATTAAACAAGTGGTAAACTTCCTCCCGCGCCAGCGACTACCTTACCGTCAGGAGGACAATCGATAAAGGGGTTCATCCGGGAGGTTGTATATAGGGCTGGGTGCAGCCCCCTTCGACTAAACGATAATTGCGGTATATCCGCACCTCTTTATTTTTTATCGCCTTTTAAGCCGAAGCGATCCACTTTCATCATCCGATCCTAGTTTCAGATCCACTTTTTTCCAGGAAGATCAATTAGTCGGTATTTCCTGTATGCTGATTTCATTAACGTCGTTTTTCTAGTCTTAACTGGTACTAACACTCGAGCGCTGGAGATATATGATACAATAGTTATCGATGCTATACACTTTTCACTCACAATATTACCAATAAGTTTCCTTTAATTTTCCAATTAATTCAATCCCTGTAACTATGTATTCGGCGAAATCCAACTTTCTATTATTGAAATTAAAATTCCAATTACAATACATTAAAGAACACAAGACTTTTCAAAATCTGAGATTTGTAATTGATCCTTTTGTGAGGTAGTTTTCTGAATACAGGTCATTTTGATGGTGAGGCAGTTGAATAACTTCATCCACAGGAAAAGGGCCTATTGCATGGACAGTAACTCCTCTAGTTGTTGAATCTCATCTAAACATATTTTAGTATACTAAAAGTAGTTAGTAGTTTAGTTTTTTTTAAAGTACATTTTATAAATGCTCACTTGTTTCTAGCTTTTTTTGCCATGTTTATGGATTTATTTATGACTATAACAGTCAAATTCGGAAGGTGGTCGAGAAATGATGGAATTATCATCGCATATCAATTTCAACACTATCCTATCATTAGTCACTACTCCGCAAAAGCAAAGTAAAATCCTGATAACAAGCTCATTTCAACAATTTTCACTCTATTCTCATACGATTTCAACAGTTTTTACTCGATTTTGTTGGAATACTCATGGGATGCAAGGTACAGGACGATATTAGTGCCATTTCTCATGATAAATATTTCAGTCTGCTTTTGCGCAAGCATACAATCAATAAACCATAATTTGCTTACGTCCTAGCTTACCGATTTTGCTCAAATTCGGAAGATGTTCTGTTCTGTATTTAACCATCTCTTACCAATTAGATCACGATCATCATCAACGCATGATTGGAATTTCTTTGTAATACATACGAAGTACTGATAAATTCACAAGTTTTTCCTAACAAATGAACCACGTAGAAATGGGTTCTTGTTTTGCATTGCCACCATCCATGTTGAATATTTTCGGACCATTTCCACTTCTCCGCTCTCAATTGAAATGGTGTTTTATAACAGCAAAAATCATTTGACGAGGGTCGGAGACAGAGAAGAAATCAACGCTAAGTAATGAGGTCTCTTCGCTCCCAGACTCGACTAGCAATAAACTGCAGTCCCCTCGGGAGGGCGCCGGCGCCGCCCTCAAAGCGCCTGCTAATCTAGTTAAAACAGCCACTTCCCTAAATCAGCTTTTCAAGGGAAGATGGGGGACTGATCAATTTATTACGTCGAGAGAGCCGGGTTGCGATTGTATTGTTGCCGAATGAAAAAGTGGCCCAGCGTCTAAGAATAAACTGAGTTGCATTAACCCGATTTCCCGAGAATCGGAATCCAACAATAGTCGGAAACTCACTTGGGAAACCACTCATTTCCTATTCAGAATTGAAACACATTCCTTCGTATTCAACATTTCGTTTTGGTCAGACATGGTAACGCATTCGTAGCCTTGCAGTAAGATCTCATTTGAAATATAAATAACGGACGTGACCGTCTGGAAGTCACCGATAACTGACATTAAGAAAATTATTACCAGGATTTTGGCCGTTTAACCCAAACCTCGACGATAGGGTTTGAAACTCGAAAGACCCTAAGGTAATTTTCGGATGATTCCAATCTTTTCTGGCTTAAACGGGTTTAATTGATGATAAAACTCGAGTATATGAAT
Organism: Creontiades dilutus; assembly: GCA_031894815.1. Classification (NCBI taxonomy): domain Eukaryota; kingdom Metazoa; phylum Arthropoda; class Insecta; order Hemiptera; family Miridae; genus Creontiades; species Creontiades dilutus. The sequence goes on along the minus strand of JAVIWC010006631.1, from coordinate 631,645 downwards.
TGAGAATGATCAATGAACGTATGCTACAAGCAGTACACACCATACCATCATTTCAATGGTGTGACTTGAAAAATGCGGGAAACCACTGCAGAGCCGCTGAAAAGTCAACAGTGACCTATCGCCGGTTGCACGTCATAATACGACTACGTCCGCTTGGAGGTCGGATAACAACGTTCCAACTTCCGAAAAACGGTTTTGTTTTTTGTGCCCGTCGCTCTGTTATCGGCTTTTCTCGAAGCTTTTCCTTCATGTTTCTCCTGGCAACGCAGTAAAAGAGGTCAATCTGACTATTTCACTTACTTTTCCACATGAAATATTTTTGATGAAAATGGAATCAGTCGGTCATGACTTGAAAATGAAATCAGTCAATTTTTAAAGCAACCAGCTATTCCTGCGAAATAGCTTTCATGATTGCCGATCGTGTTTCGAGTGAGTGACTTTATCGCATAACTGCACATTAAAAACTCAATTTCAGGGTAAACTTCAGGAATATACAAACAATCTTGGTTAATTGAAATAACGAACATCTCAGGTAATCGATTGCTGTTGTTCTTCACTATAATCGTATTCACAAGTGGGAAGTTAAGTATGAACTAATTAGTTTAGGTATTCATTCCATCAAAGATCAAAGAAGATTATCACTGCAGTTTGAAACAACTCCCCTGATGATCAGGTAAATTTTTTACCTAAGTGACCGTGTACTTGGTTTTTGGCAATCAGTTACCCACATAAGCACAATCTCCTTAGTGAATAGCTGAAATGTAACTTCTGTCCACAACCCAGCTGATTCTAAGCAAAATCCCCGACCAAATGATCTATGATCAAATAATCAATAATTCACAATCCAGCAGATCTACTATTAGCTATATTCAAGATGATTCAAAATATTCATATTTAAACCAAGTGATTAAATGGGAAGCAATAAATCGCTGATATTTGTACGAAAGAATGAACACATAATTCGATTCAGTGTAGTGCGTTCGTATTACACTAGGATTGATGAATTGAATACTCAGTATACACGTAGATAATAACATTTAAAAAGCTGCCCATTCTCAATCAATAGTTTACAATTTCTATCTACAGCGAAACCAAACAAACCACATGCATAATATTTGGATTAATCTGATTTCAGCTATTCGTTTTTATAGGATACATTCAAACATTCAATAGAATTTGTGATTTGAATGTAGAATATAATTTTGCGTAGATTGTTGAGTTGTGCGGGAAATACTCATGGATGATGGATACTGATGGTATGATGTATTGGAATCCCAAATGACAGTTCGAAAGGATCGTTGAGGTAGTTAGCGCGGGAGGAACCTCAGATAGCAAATTGAGTCAATTAGTACAAGTAAGACGATTAGCGGTTATTACAGTCATTAAGTAATATGCCGGTATCAACCCGATTGTTCATAGTACCATTGATTCTAGGACTGTAGATTGCTGAAAGTGATTCCAAACTCGTTGCAAACATTGAACGATACCTTACGGAGATTTAAAACGAAATTTGAACTGTTCTTCGGTTCCTCTCAAATTCTGGTAACACACCTAGGAACCAAATAGTTTGTCGGGTAAATTGAATGGCTTGTTTGCACAGATGACTTTTTCTGTTGCACGTTCTTCAAAGCCTAAGTACAAGCCTAAGTAAGCCTAAGTACAGACTGTGAGGGTGAACGACTCGTTACAAACGCTTCAGTAGCAGATAAGAGAAGACAGTAAGAGGTAATTTCAGCACATGCCCCACCCAACCACCTTTTGGTAAGACTCTGAACACAGCTGTTAAATTACAGATTTCTGTAACAAGAATGAGTATCAACGACGACAACTTTAATCCCAAAAATATATTAAATACAAATGTATTCGCTATTTCTCGATGTAATATAGAAAGCAAACAGTCTAGCCAGTTGCGCAGATAGTTGTTTCTACGTCACACACTTCGGAGCGAAAAAATAAACGTGGAAAATTCGAGTGATGGAGGACAGTCTCGAAACGGTAAAAACCGAAGACTACCGCTCTGCCGATCAGGAAGCCGGATCACGTAGCCTCGAGGCACCGAAAATTGACTCTACAGCATCACCCTCTTTTTCACTGAGCCTCTCTTATTCCACACAATTTTCCGAGCTTTTCCCGATCCCCAACGGACATCTTTCCTCCCACTTTAATTTCCACCATCCTCAACTCTTTCTGGTCTCTCCTAATTAGGTTTTTAGTTTTTCCCTTCCGAAAAGCTCCGGAGAAGCTCCCACTATATATTTTTCTCGCGGTTCTTCCGCAGGCAGGAAAATTCCTAGATGAAAGGGGAGCACCATTGGAAGAGCGCCCTGCGCTTTTTCCAAATTAACCACCAACGAGACCCAAGAGGGAGCGCGAATACAGACTTCCATTGTGCAAGTAAGCGTGCCTCTCTAGCAACCGCCCATTTTTACTTTTTTATAAACCCGAGAACTTGATTTCACGTCTTGCACTACTTTTTAGCGCATTAAATTTCGCTTCGTTTTTAAAGTTAAATTTCCCTCAAGGTGAACGTAGATATCCCATCAATTTGTCATCTTATTGGAAGATGTATTTTCAGTGATTTGGTATCAAGATGGAACGGTACTCATTTCAAGCTCTAGATGTGGACCTATATTAATATCCTGATACATTCCCGGACAAAGCAAGTTGTACGTTACCTCGAGATATTAGGGTTCGCTATATATTTCCAAACAGAAAAACAAGAACCTTCCTGTGAGGGCAAAGTGGAATGCACGTTCAATATTTTTTACAAAAAGCACAAAAAATGTACAATAATAAAACTATAACCAGCTATACCTACTAGTATTCGAATGGGTCAAATCTTTTTCGTGCTTATTTGGCATACTATAGATCCAGATTTTGTCATACGTATTTGATACATGGTGGGACGTCAAAGATTAGTCATGATTGACCATTGGACTATTAAAATTATCAGACCCAAACAATTCCCAGTACATTCATACAAATACATTTAAACTGAGAAAAGAGCAAACTCTGTTAAAATAGGGAATCTGGCAATTCCACGCCTCATCTCTAGTAGAACATTACCCCACTTGAACCTGTTGATTGCACGTTCAGTTTTTAAATCCGTTTTCTACTTCTCATTGTTTCTCGCACGTATACTAGTAGTTCAGAAATATTTCTTCCTTTTTACCCATAGAACCTAAGAAGAAAAAATACAATGATCTCACACCCTAATACTACTCTCGAAAGCCGAAGACCCCTCACCCGACACGCAACCCTTGTTAAAAGGCTAATTTTACGGTACTTTCCCGACGTCAGATCCCCCAGTTTTGAATTTATGGCCAGGCTTTTGGGAGTTATTTTTGGAGAATGGTTACCAACGAAAACGGAACAGCCTACGATTTCAACATGCGAACTCGAGATGTAAATTTGTGGTTTCTATTTCAGTCCTAATGTATTAGCACGAAGAAACGGTCATCGTTGAGGGAGGCAGTATGGCGCCACTCGGATTAGTCTTTTTCCATTCTAAAGAAATCAGAAAAGAATACACTAAAGCTTGGATAGATGAATTAGTTGGATTATTTGTTTAAGTGATTTAAATCAACTGCGATGAGTTTAATTTAATCAAATAAATGTTAATGTTCAGTTATGTTCACATTACACAAATGTGGTACGGCTGGGTTTCACGAAGCGTGAAATTTTGAAATTGTTCAATAAGGCAATCAAGAAATTATGCTTCATAAATTATACGCCTGAACATGAGCTAAAGTTATCATTGAGTTGGGATCGATTAAGTTCACGGAGGCCATCTACAACCTAACCATACAACTAATGGAAATTGTAAGAAAATGGTAGAACTTTAGTGGTAGTACTTTCTCAACGGTTACTGACGGCACAACCCTAATAAAAGTCGTATGGGGACGGAGGAGATGACGCTTAATGGAATTCACATTTGTGACAGCCAGTGAAGCCCAATAATTTTTCAGTGATTGAATTGGTGGGGGATCATCCCCAGCGTAATCCGCACATTCTCTAAAAATGTCATTGAAATCGAATGACAACTGGGAAAACAAGGATAGGTTTGCGAGTCATGAAACTACAGCCTAACCCGATAATCGATACGAAATGGATGCCGTAATTAAGGTTGTTCAAGAAATTTCATATTCGCGCGTAAGCAGCTGATATTGATAATACGATCATGGTGAAACTGAGATGGAATGTTAAATCGCGTTTCTCTCCATACATACGATGAACATGCAAAATGAAAGTTGTTGAGATAATCTAAAATTGACGAGTCGAATTTTGGTATCGGAAAAAAACTGTTTTTAGAATTTTGAAAATGAAACTTAATATCGTTTTTCAATGCACATCTGTAAGGCTCACACCTATATGGTTCTTTAGTTATATGCCATATGAAAGCTTCACCCAAAAAACCCAGTAAACGTCATGATAGGTCATGAGATATAGACTTTCCGTCAGGTCTCTGTCCATATCACTGATGACGGATTGCCCACGAACAAAGCATGGAATCAACACGCTTCGGGTTCAACATCAGATTAAATTGTTTTTTAAGAATTTTGGTCAGGAAAAATTTCACAGCATATGGAACAAAAGATCTTAGGATTTAGTAGAAACTAACACAAGATCAGTCTTTTAACAATGTCAGTCAAAGTCTAGGAGATGCGAAAAGCGTTTCAAGAGATTACAAGGCATTGAACGGTTCTCTCGCTACCATTTTCTGAAGGGATTAACTCCGCAACTCTTTCCTCACTTTAGTTGGTTTCGCTCCTCACGGAACTTTACGCCTTTTCACGCCACACTGAAAAGGACGAAGGGAGAACTTGAAGAACGTCTCGCAGGAAACCGGCTTGCAGACGTTTCAATTCATCTTAGGAACGAGTTGCAAATGACTCGGAAAAGTGCAAAGCTGAGGGTGGAATAATTTTCTGGAAGCAAACTCGTTTCGCAAGATCCTCAGCTGGAGAGCAGCAATAAAACGACGATTGTACAATGCGATAAATCAAATTACCGTAACATTGTTTCTATGCGGCACTGCATAATTGTCCATATAATAATCTTTTACTATTCTAAGTGTAAATTTTATGTGTATTCGAGAGTGGAGTTAAGACCTACATGTTTTCGTTATTGACACTGTCAGAGATGATATAGGTGCTAGACAGCAGAATCGTAAAAACTGTGTCCACGTGGAATTGTGAAACTGGGAAAAGAGAGTCCGTAATATGGGTCAAAAGCAATAATTGAAAGATTGATCAATCTTTTAGTCATTACAAAAAGTATAATAAAAGAATATTTAGGATTAGAGCTTGTCATATGCCAGATTTCATCTATACTTTTTGTTTGGTATCTATGTAGAAGTCATATGGTACACATTTTGACAGACTAGTGATGGTTTGATTGCAGTGACGAAACGTTGCATGACATTGTGAAAGCTGACAAATAACAGAGCAGTATAGCAGTGGAATGATAACAAATGAGGTGCTGGTAATTCAAACACGAAGAAGTTGTAGGGGAGACGTTGTGGCCATATGGCTTAGTAGCACAATCTTATAACGCCGAAAGGTGGGACTGACATGATGTGATGACCTGCAAAAGTGGTAGGATAGTAATGGAATGCCCGAATGACGGCGGTTACAGATGATGAGGTATGTAAGATGATTGCAAGTCAGTGAACATATTGAATGTTCTCTGCCTGACTGATATTGAAGAGCTCTGGATTATAGTGAACGGATCCGTTGTGTTTGCAGCTCAGCCTGAATCTGTGACAGCCTGAATGGTATACAAATTTGGTACAGTCATGGAATGCAGGAGTATAGGATATTAATGATATGGTTCATTTAGGGTATTAAGCTAAACGATACAGAAGTGGAATGGGTATAGTATGACGCATCGGCCTTTTGCTATTAAGACTCATGCTAAATGAGGGAGGTATGACCGAATGACGCAGTGGTATGGCGGTGGTATGACGGAAGTTGAAGGTGTTTCAAAAGGATTGTCACGAAAGTCAAGAGCACCAGTGCGGAAACGACTAGGCGAAGGGGAGAGTTCAACATGCGACACACGTCCATCCACTTTTCACCGCCATCCCTCACATCACGAGAGCATCATCCGTTTGCTCGGCGCAAAGCAACACGGAACGTCCCACCATATGTCAAGGGCGATCGAATTTACATATCTCCCATGTGGGCAAGGCCGAAAAAAATTGATGACCATATTGTGTTCCTCGGATTCATCGTTGACGGTTTTCAATGTAACATGTTAAGTTTGCCACGCTGCCCATTTAACTATAACAATAAAGCGTTTATAAGAAATCGGCTTAAAAAAACTTTCAGCATAATTTTGTAACACTCCCCAGCGTCAGGGCATCGGAACCCTTTGCTTTGATTCGAATACATGTACTTCTCGAGTTATACATCTACTTCTTGTAGAGCATTTAGAATCTTTCGTATACACCATGGCGCTCTTCGTAATGTCTATCCAAGGTTTGGAACCGATCCGGAAAATTGTACGTAAGCGTATGAACAGCGCACTGTGTTTCACTGTGATTGTGACGAGCAAATTGTGGGAAGTAGCATTCAAAGTAACGATTATGTCGTTTTCAACAGGCTATTAAACTATCATCAGATTGAGATACGATACACGATGAGATCTAAACAGAAGCACATGATAGAACGATTGAAAAGTCTATGGAGTTCCATTCTAATATAAAAGTCAAGCTAACAGTCAAGTGGGCATGCGAGTCATTGCTAAAACGCTCGTGTATCCCCTCTATTGTTATGGCAAATATCACCTCATCTACACGCTCCGTTGCTTCAAATACTCGTGCTATTCTTTTCGCTGGCTGCACAAGCATTTTCCGTAATATTCAACATGTGTAAAAGACTCAGAAGGTTTTCGACAATAGCTTTTTGTCTCAAGATTATTTCAGATCTATTTCATTCTTTTTTGCTAGTAAAAAAATACAGATGATTTTGAGATGATGCTAAGAAAATATGCTGAACCTGGTTAAAGAGAATACAGTTTTAGAAATTCGACGATATATCACAAACTTAATCTATTGGATCGTCGTCGAACTTCAAGGAAAACCAACAGTTGATACTAACTCCTAGGTGTCTTGACTAAATCAAATCTTATAGTTGAAATATGTTGTAAATTGTATGTAATATGCAGGTGCTATTCCATTAACCAGGTAATTATCAAATACTAGAGAGAAATTCGGGCAATCACTGAATGTATCATCGAAGCTGAAATGATGAAAATTAAAGAGATCATATACGGACCTAATGAAATCTTGTATATTTCCTAGAAACTAAACATAAACGGTATAGTCTTGTATTCAAGCCTGTTACGCGGATCAATGACCGTGGACGTAGAAATAAAACCACGTGGAAATGGTTCAGGACTTAATACAGAACATAAAAGTGAATATTTACTTAAGAAGAGTAATCAAGATTTGCTTCTGATATCAACAAAAGGTAAGAGGCAAAATATGGCTGCTCGGGAATGTGGTTTGTAAAGTGGCAGTAGTAAAATTAAATCTACTTTCCCAATAACTATCACAGTGTAAGCACACAGGTTTTACCAGTGTGCCCGTCGTGGGCAATCGATGAGGCCCCCTCCCTGATGAGGTGTAACTGCAGCTTCCTTGTTAAGCGCGACCGAGAGGGGAGTTCCGGCCCGAGTTAGTGATGGATGACGGGGAACAGTCAGCTCCAGAGGGAGAATCAATTGAAAGGGAAGATGAATATTGTCCACGAGTTCCACGGAAGTAAAACGCGCGCATGAATAAAACGGCTGGGGCAGCCTGTGGGCTTCACATTTCCCAACGGACTGATGGGTTAAGAAGAGAGTGACTTAATGTGTGAATAGTTATTCGTCTGAGAACTCAGGAAGTAAGTTGCTTGCGTATAGCTGCTGAGAACTGGGATTAGTCTCTGCCCGGATCAATTCCGACGCCTTTAAATCGAGACATCTCGACGATTTCCTGATTATGTACGGTTTTTTCGACTATTTCTCCAGTATTTAAACATCTTCAGGAAACCGAAAAACATAGATCACGCCCAGAAGGAGGAAAACAAAATGTAAACGCAGAAAAAGCACTTCAATTTTTCTTTTTCAGCCAGAGCGGAAGGTAATTAGGTATTGAGGCATGATTTGTAGGTTTTTCCCTTCGCGTCTTCACTGTTGAAGAACGAATTTAATTTAATGAAATCCTTAACTTAGAAATCAACCGTTATATCAAACGAGGTAAGTTCAGAAAACTGCACTGATTGTGCAAAATAATCCCAATGACTATTAAAAAAGTGCACCAATTTAGAAAGCAATGGGAACTCCTCTTGGTATGGGAAAATATAATTGATTCCCCCCATTAAAACCTTGCAGTCTTTTCACAGACTGAAATGGTCGTCCTTGAGAGGTCCAACAAATCTACGATCTACAATCTACCAAGTCAACGATCCTATAAGAAAAAACCACTTATAATAATAATAATAATTTTTATTATTATTTTTCATCAACTGAGAATCGGCCAACAGCAAACCTTGGTTTCGAAAGAGAATGAAATAACCAAGTTCCTAAATTTTGTAAGTTTTGGATACATTAAAGCGGAGGACGGCGTCAGAACATTTGACTCGTGGGATCAATGTATCTTTAAACGTCAAATGAGAGTAATGTGGAAAGTTTAAAATCTTCAATCAGAAATATTACGAGTTCAAAAAATACAAAAGGAATGAAATAACTCAAAACTTTCTTAAAAAACTCAAAAACTCTTCTCAACCCCTAAAAAAACCTTATTTCACTCATTTCCAGAATACCACACACCCAAAAGCAGCATTTTCTGTCATACAATTTCGCTAGTGGGATGATCCAATTGTATAACCCTTGATAAACCCCGTCTCGCTCATAATCATCCCATTCTGCCACCTATCGCCCTGTCCCAGCTTCCATACCTCGGATATGCATATTCATGCGACCTCTGGGGGCATAATTTGCCACCAGTGTTCTTCCGTTTTCCCTCCGCGTCGTATCACTCACCGCCGCGATGCCTCCACGATTGAAATTCTCTCTAATTGTCTCTCAACCCTTCGGCAAATGACGGCAATTTAAATTTTCATTACATCGCCATTAATCAAAACTTGTTGATCCGATAAAAATTGGTTCATTCGTCAACTTCTTAACCTACTTAGGTATCATTAATGATGAGGAATAAGATTGACAGTGTCTGAGATAGTGGTACATTTGACCCTGCCACATCGAGAACACTCGCTAATTTACGAATAATACAGCTTCATCAGAGTTATTACATACATTTCATTTACATGGTCATATCTGGTGAAATGGTGAGGCGGGTCGTGATCCTCCATTTTAGCCAATTATATAGCAGCAAGAGCATCGTTTTGAATTCCATGCTGGTAATTCAATCCAATAATTTTTGAAGAAGCAACATCTCCCAACCTCCCATCCCATAGCCTTCAGCTTACTATGACGTACTGGGATTCACGATAAGATATTGTAAATTCAAATAGTTGATCCATAACATTTTTGTAACTATCCATCTAACTGAATTGTCACAAGTCACAATCTGAATTTTCAAATTTTTATTCAAAGTAGTCAAAATCTGAAATTGTTATTCAATGTCAAACAGTCTAGTTCATCTTTCGCTTTAAGTTAAATCAGCTTCCGTTCTCAATTTACATCTTATAATTAGATTTACTTAACTAAAGCCATTCCCAATCCATTCTTCTCAGTACAGATTCACCAACTGCCAATACATATTACCAGTATCATTGTTTGAGTACCTATCCTTTGTGGAGGAATGAATTGGAATCCCATACTATTTCGCGTCCACACTCACCGTACATCCTATTCCTAATTAGTGTGTTTTTAAGGAACGGTTTATGACGAGTCTGGTCCAATTAAATCGAAGATTCTTTTACGAGCAGAGCATATACTCATCCTTGAATCGTTTTTAATATGGATATGCTATAACAAATTGCATTTTTATAAGTCTCTTCAAACACTGGTAGCAATAACGTGACAAATCAATCGCCACTCCACCTTCTCCTCTGTTCAAATCATCATGGCTAAAAAATAGATATTGCGAAACGTACTCAGACGAAGTAGAGATACACTTATCGCTTGTTAGTTTCAAAAGTAAAATATTGACAGCAATGAGAGGCAGCGCTTTACTGAAGTTTTGGATTCGAGCGAAATATCCACGAATATCAAGAAGGGTAAACCCAGTCGAACTTGGTTCACCAGGACTGTAGAACACTGAACACCAATTAAACTAATACCAGTTAAATTAATACCAATAAAAGAGTTCATTTGAATTTTCGAGGTTCGTGACATAGTGCAGGAAAACGTCTTGTTGAAACGGTATCTCCTTGTTTCGGTCACGGAGAAAAATTTGTGAAACACGACTCTCTTGTTTCGAGAGCTTATCTCAAATGAGACGAAAACCACTACGTGTAAACTGGGATGCGGGACGGCATTACGAGTTGTTGTTCCCCCGTTCGCTAGGAACTAAAACGAATTGGAGTAGGAAATTTGCGATCGGCTGTGGGAACCCGCGATAAAGGCCGTACCTATTTCCAGGACACGAGGTCTCTTCCCTCGCTCTCTTTTCTACCTGTTTTCTGGGTCCGTTCGATATTCCCCAACAAACGTGTAGAAGTGAAACATTTCTAAACATTGGCTAGTGTATTCGGCTGAACCTCGTCTATAAATGTAAGTGTTATGAATCTCTCTCAAAGCTTTCCTAGTTATGATTAGTACCTATTACCGATTCGTGAGGAGTTAGTTTGATAATGAATTTGTCAGTCGAAAAAAATCTGACGTACCTACTCAATTTAAGTGCATAAGAAAGAAGAACCAGCTCTACACCGTAGGAGACCAGGGAAGTGACAGGTCACGACTGGATGGTTACAGGGAAAAGAATTAAATACATTGATGCGAGAATTTATAATACAAAGGTTTGCAATTCCTTCATCAGATAGCCTTCGTATGCTGATCACTGGTCGATGACTACCAAAACAGTGTAAGAATCGTAACATATTACCTACCTATTAGGGTAAGAAAAAAATTTTTTTTCCATAATTTACCTGATTAATCAACATGTTTTGCGAAGATACATTCTGAACCTTTCGTCTTATCAAGTTCGTTGTAAATAGAACGGGGTTAATCCCAAAAAGCCCAGAAATAGTATTTAGGAAGCGTTCCTCGTGTTTTTTTAATATCACTCCACCTCTGAATTTTTCAATTCCAATTCCGATCAACGTACGAGTAAATAGGAATCTCGGTATATACATAACGGTTCAACACATCAACCGATAGAAGGGGGCTTCTCTTCGAGATCTTCAAGCAATCAAACCACCACTGTTTTGTATGTTTATCTCTCACACAGTTCATAATTTGAATCGATTAGCCGCATTAAGAATTCCGATCAAATCAACAATACTGTACATTATATCAAACAAGTATCCCCATAATTCATATTCACATCAGTAAGTGGTACATGAATGAACTCCGCAATTCGTAGCTTCTAGCGATTGTATTCTAGATGTCGCAAAAGAGCTGAGCATGAACTTGCGGCACGGTAAGTCGATTAGATGAGCAGTCATTTCCCCCAAATCTTTTACATAAACTCTACGGGTTGGAGCGCAACAGTCATAATAAGACAACCCCAAGGCCTTAAATGAAATTAATAAAATTCCTGTTCTTCAGATTTTTAAACAGGTTAACAAAACATTTGAGTTTCAAGACTAGACTGACGTGTGTAGTAACTTAGTGTAACTGACTTCCAAATAAGTTCATCTAGAAATTGAAATTTCTTACGTAATTTTAGGTAAAGACTGTGTTGGAAATCGTGATAACACAATACAGAAGGTGGGGAACATCAAGTCTCAACTTTCCATATACTCATCGTAAAACTACGCGATTAAGGGCCATGGGGAAGAACCCACTCATAAACTGATGTTTAAAAGAAGAGAGAAGTTTATACCAGCTATGAGTTCTTGAAAGCCGCTCATAGTTTGTGGAGATGAGCTCTGCATGAAGTTTAACGGTCGTCGCGGCTGGTTTAAATTCAGCTCTGGGGGTTTTATCAGTAGATATATTTGCACTTCCCACTGTATAAAACGTTAAAATATTGTGGAAATGCAGTATAGACCAGAAGATATTTCCGACTAAGAAGCATGACGACACAATAAAATACAATAAGATTATTTGAAATTCGGCATTTCTCTATCTTCCCCGAACAATAGGGACAAATGAATAATTTTAATGGAAGACAACTGTTGGAAGAAACACTCAAAAGATACAAAACCTACTGATTAACCCGAAAGTGGTAACTCTGATCACAACTTCAGAAACAAACACATTTCAAGGATAACTCCAACTGAAATGTTCTCTTCTTCATCCTTTTTTTACAACTAATCCGTTGTTTCCATAAACTGATAAATACTTGTACTCACGCCACACTTCACTAATAGTTTAAACCAAGATTCGAAATTAAACGACTCAGCGATGTATCCGCTTGCTTGGTTAAGCCCTTAATTTGTACCCCTGCTCCTCAGTGTAGCACTGAGAGTTTAGCCGATATAATTTTTGTCGCTCAACATCTGTTCTTTACAGCTCATGAATCCCCATTCAATGCCTCTGCTACAACGGTACGATTAGTTAATACTGTCCAATCACCGAACCGAGGTTGCACTGTAGCAAAGATGAAAAAGAAGGATCCGCTTGGTAGGGGTTGGGCCCTAAAATGGGATGGGGTTGATGACGTCACAGTTTGCCAGCTGATGCCGATGTGCACCCTCCCCTCGCCTGCCTTGGCGTATTGATTCACCCCGAGGGGGCGTCTGCTACTTTCTCTCTCTTTCCCTTTTTTTTACATCTTCCCAAAAAATCAGCTCTCTCCTACACTTCCTACTAGCTAGGTCATTGCCCTTCATGTCGTGCAAGTCTCTGGTGTATACAAAGAGATCAATCATATAGACATCTATTCAAAGAACAAAGGTATGAGGTTGGTTTAGGCCCTGAACTTCAGGGAATAGGGAAACAGTTCTTATTTGCATAATCCACGATTATAATGCAGAAAGCTTATCTACATTTTCTTTCATCACGACATGAAAGAAATTTTAAATCAAAAAGGGATTTTATGAACTCCTCTATAGACATGACGTCAAGTGACATGCAAGCGAATTCTTCTTCTGGACCGCTCGCCTCGATTTTGGATTCATGCGAAATACTTTAGTTAAATGATTGACCAATGCCGATTTGGGAATCATTATTTCAATTACTAGGAGGTGGCTCTCACAAATGTTTTTTCATGCCATCAACGAATTAAGAATTCTGCAAATTCTGAGAGCCCTAATTTCAATTTGAAACATGGGAACAATACAGATACAAAAAGGAAAGATTCACCAGAATAGGATGAAAATAGGTTGAAGTGGGTTTGAGAAAAATACCAAAAAAGACAGGCTTACTTAGGACAGGAGGAATGAGATGTCCCGAAAATGCCCTTAAATCGTACCTCAAATGTATTAATTTTGAATTTGAGTTGAACTTGAAACATGAGAACATGACTGAAACAACAAAAACAACTTCGACAATGCCTTCATCCAACTCGAATTGGCTTAGAGTTATTTTACAAGCTGTCGTCTCGAGGAGGAGAGGCAGAGGCGTGATGGAGCGCTTTCGATGAGAAGAGACATATGGACTAGAGGAAGTTGAGAGGTGTTACGACACCGACCGACGAGAGAACCGGTTTGTTTAGCAGGAGTTTAAACTGTGTTATTGGAGCACGTTACCAGGAGACGCATTGTGGACGCCGCTCGCTTCGGGTGGGTGAACCAGAATGATGAGGTGAAGGGCGGAATGTGCATTTCTGCGCCCAGACAACGGTCCAAGGTCGGGGACAGCTAAAAGTCTCAATGTTACTTGTCTCGGCACGAAGGTATTTCCATCATCAAATAATTACTATAGACGACATCAATGGAAACATCAGAAACGGAAAATCGAGATACAAACACTACAAGGCTAGTTTTCCGAGAGTTTGAACTAGAGCGATACTAGTAGGTTAAATTGTATGACAAAATTTGTCAATCCAAAAATCCTACTTAATAGGATAAACAGGGCTACTCTTCCAAGACCGAATGGATAACACACTATCAAGCTATCAACATATTCACATGTCCAACATTTTAGCTATATCGATAAGAAACTTAGTGGATATAATTATATTGCATGACATTCATTTATATACGGGCCAGCCCAATTTACAATCAACAATAAATTCAAACAAGCGGAAAATAACAGAAACTAAGAAACAGCCACATACAAAAACATACAGCAGGAAAGATAATTCACTGACTTTGATGGGAGAAGAAGAAATTAAGGATTTTAGAGTCGATAGGGAACTATATTAAATTGGAGATTCACAGAAGGCCGGTGAAGAAGGCGATGTCAATCTTATTAACTGAGACACAAACGATCAAATAGATACAGGAAATTTACAGGAAATTTAATCAAAATGGAACAAAGATTTCGGAATTTATGGGTTACGCAAGTCCGAAGCAGCTACTGTTGCTGCGATATTGATAAAATTGATATGGGGGACACAAATCGTATTTTGTTACTTCCCTCCGAATTTGAGCGAGATAAATTTATGCTTGGATGATTGGATCGTGTTCGGATGAGGCTTTGACGTAATCGTATTTGTGAATAAAGAAATATTCAAAATTCAACTCCTAAAATTTATAATTACGGCACTTGGAAATAGGAGTAGGATTATTACATAATTATCACACTTTCATGAAAAGCTGATGCATTTGTTATGCTCATCAATGAAATAGTTTCCCAAATCTGATTTTCAATGAATCTAAAAGTCCTTCTCTCGTTTTTTGCACTTCAACTGGGTCGTGGAAAGCCTCTTCCAGCTCTGTATCCCCATGACGCTGAATGTATGAAACATGAGTCTAACAGAAGCTCTTGCCTTTGGGACACATTTCCCCATCAACGTTCCGAGCTCGCAGATTCACAAATAACATCTTCTCCAATAACGGGACGAGGAAAGCCGATGAACCAGTCGGAACATTCCCCTAGAGGAGAATTCACGTTGAACGAGAAGGCTCTAGGCTCGTTCCCGTACGGACGGTTTTGCCGCGGCCGTGTAAATTTCGTTTCATTTTCTCCGATAGCTTTTCCGGCGGGTTTCTACGGTATTCTAGCTGAAGAAGATTCTCTTAGGACCTCTTTACTTTAACCACTACCGACCTCAGTTCCTCTCTTTCCTTCTTGACAAATTGGCTACAAAAATTACTTACATATAACAAACTAATGCACTTTCGTTTAAATACAAACGCTGTACAAGTCCGCTTGGTACACATGTCTTGCGGCGAGGTCATCATCATCACTATAGCAATTATAATTTTTTTAAAGAACGTCTTTCTGAAGCTAACTTACATAGGCAAAACATCTTCAAGGGTAACGTCCTAATGGTTTTGATAATGGGCCAGTCAAACAAGAAAAAATCACATAGGTTTTTATATTATCTGACTGTGTTCATTCTCTTTTTGAACACACATTCCTAATCTATAAAATCATGTTATGGATGCAGGAATGATGTATCCACGGTCAAACTTTTCGACTTGACGCTCGTTGAACAAGATCTACCATTGTGTCTATTTAGGAAGAATTCTTGGAGTCCGGTCAAAAGACTAAATAATACTTCAACGATTTCTCTCATTCTATCAAGATTTTTTTGGCAAAGTTCTCGACAGTGACAATGAACCATTTGTGGAACGAAAGACTGATTCTTACGATCACAACATGAGAGTCTTCGGATTTGGTCGGACATTGAAGATTAAGATCTTGAATTTCTACAGATGGGTGCTGGCAGTTCAGGTTATAGTGTTGATCCATTTCATACAGATATAATGAAGTTTTTCAATCAGTGGCTAATGTTGCTACAGCGATTTACTCTTGATCGTAGGAACGCTACTCCGAAATGGTTAATTTTAGTACATCGTTAAAAACTATGTGAATGCTCTCATCCAGAACTAGTAACAAAAAGAAAATCACCGCTTTTTCTTATTCTTAATTATATGTTTCCATAGTTAAGAATTCAGGATTCTTATTTTGACGGAGAAGTGAAGAAATTCTCCTTCGAGGTCGACTGTGAAACTTCTCCTTGAGCCTTAGGGGTGTTGGGAATAAGAACTAGATCGGGGCGACCCATTTTTCACGAATTCTCTCAGGGAGAATCGCTCAAATTCCAAGAGGGATCCATCAATGATGAGCGTGGACTGGCAACTTCGACGAAAATCGAAGGATTCTTTGTAAGGAAAGTTTGACAAGTTGAGGGCCATCTCCGGCCCGGGTCACTGGCCTCCTCGTTCTATATAACTTTCCCAAGTATCTCGCTCCCCTTCCCAAATTTCACTTAAAGCCCTCCACACCTGTCAAACTCAAGTTTTCGGCTTTTTCTTGACATCCGTTTTTTTTTTAAATTCAACGTCAACGCAATTTTGACGACGAGAACAGGGGGTGGTACCAAAAAGCCGTCCTTCGACGTGAGACCTTAAACTCATTAAAAGTTGATTCGATCGATTCCATCAATGACGGGGATACTAATCTACATTGAACAGACGAGCATTTGCAACGCACTTTAGATAATGGAAGAGTCACTGGTTATTAATAATAAAATCTACGGAGAGAGAGTTCCCGACCGATCAGTATTATAAATATCGAGGAATAAATTCTTGAGGCTTCGTACTGAGCCCAACAGCAGCCCATAATGCCGCCTAATAGATGTAGAAAAATTTCCTCGAATTTTCTCTCAACATTCATGAGTCTTTGAGACATATTCGACTAACAACAAACTAAACGATTCGGAAAACAATAGTAAGTTTCTGGATGGCTATCGACTTAGGTTATCGTAAATTTGGGATTTCAGGAACGCAACTCTGCCGTCAGGTCACACAAAAAGGTAACTGGTAACAAACATAACGGTAGAATTAATTCTCAGAGGAAGCAAAAACTGATATTACTTTCCATTTCATTGGTATCGCTTTACAAGTTAAACGTACGTGAACAATTTTCTAAGACGACACCCAGCTATCACAAATGCACAAATTAATTTAAAGGAATTGTACAGTTAATTGACTGTTTCTAGTGTCGTATGATATAACAAATTCTTCTAACGGTACGGTTTTGAAACGAATATAAAAAGAAACAATAAACCACAGTGAATAAATGAAGTTTTAGTGGATATTGGCAACGTTCGGTGGATTGGGGTGTTGTTTTCGGGTCGAACAGCTACTGTCACATTTCCTGGCCAGCCACAATATCCAATTCAATCCCGATGCGATTTATATACAGTTGCTCCTTGTTCTTCCTCAGTTCGAATGAAAGACAGATCTAGCGTTATTGAATTTTCAAATTGTAGTTTCGTCGCAGCGGATGGTGTATTTACTCGCCACTCACCAACTGGTTTCAACAACAATACTGATAGTGCTATTTCGGACGTTATATTATTTGAGGCTTCGATTGCCAGCCCTGGTCCATAACTGGCGAGAGGCCTCTTCCCGTCGCGATGGCAACACCTGCGCTCAAGGAAGCCGAAATCTCCCCCCTTCACGCACACTGTGTTGGAGGGCTCCATAAAACATTGAGCCAACTCACCAACACTCTCGCAGCCGTTGTTCAAGCGCTCGCTTCACCATTTCTCCCCTGGGACCGGGGTGGCTGTTGAATATTGATATCTCCCGTGAAATCCCACCTTGTCGTGTCGACGGCACCGCACTACACTGCCGCTCCTCCCGTCCCTGTAAACGTCATCGTTCTAACTCCGCGGTACCTCAAAATCACAAACCCACCTCCGACATGATTCCAAATTTTACGAATCATTTTGAAGTTTTTGTTTGTTCTCGACTCAAGGAAGGGAAAGCGTGTTTGCGCAAAAAGTTGTTACCCAAAGTAAAGTTGTCCTCAGAACACAAATTTCCACTCGCCTTGCCTTCATATAGCTTGCTGTTCAAATTTCAATGTCTGGCTGCGGGTCTATGATAATTCCTAATTCACCCAGAACTCTCCATGTTCAATTCTGAGGATTGAGGATGAATTTGTCTGTGATTGTGCGGTGTAGCTCCTTGATGATTCCGTTGGAATTTCTTAACTATATGATCGATGTAAACGTGTACATCTGAGCAAAACGTGAATTTTAGTAACGTCATTACTTGTAGTCCATCGTTCCGATTCCGCTCGAACTTTAGACAGTTCTTTGAGTATACTTTTAATGACAGTGCTCTGTACATTTTATTGAGATTGATTCAGGAGTATTGATGACGTATGCAATCGACTCAAATCAACTGACATTGGAGAAACATCGAGACCGATTTTGACGGTTGAACTGTTGCTAGAAAGCATGGATTCACAAGCGTAACACTAACCCTGGTGAAATATTGTAGGTATATCGAAGCATACCAAGATTATCCGTATTATTTCTGTACAGTTTCAATTATGCAACCCTAGCCGAACTTGATAGATAAATCCAATTGAAAAAAGAAAGATCAACTCAAGTTGTCAAACGAAAAAGTTTTCAGTCCATCGGCACCGAGGATCTTTAGATTTTTTAATCATTTCCTTCGAGAAGGGAAGAGCTAAAAGTCATTAGGAATTCCTGAGAACTTTCAGGGTCTCCTTCAGAAAGCCGTTAAAAATATCGGATTATTGAATGAATTTCGATTGGAAAGTAACGCACGATATCATCCAACGGAAGCGGTTAAATGTAATACGAAACACATGTGTCTGCACATCAGCTTACGGAGAAAATAACGACTATTCTCGTGGAAAATTTCTGTCTTTTCTTAAACCTATTAAATTATAAAAACGCCGCCACAGATAAATTAAACGTTCGCTAACCACTCACGAGTTAAGTGAGAAAGAAATATCACTCACATCCAACTGATTTATGGAATTCAACTTTCATCGGTGCCGAATGATTTAAGAAGACTCATACGGGAATGATTGGTAATAAAACCAATCCAATATTCTTTCTGTATTCGTTTTTAAAATCTTGGCGTGAACTAATGACATCGACAAGTATTGTAAGTTTGTAGTCTCAAGTGGTGAATGTGTATGGTGAATGTTATAATACGATTAAGTTTATATGAAATGGTTAAAATGTCTTTCTCTGACTGCCATCCCATTTTTGAGGGAGATCATAGATCTAGCACCTGAGAAAATTACGCGTGATGGATTTTCCGACTGAACAAGCGCAGAATTTCACGACCTTTCCGCTCATTTCTTAACGATTTATGAAAAACAGATTGGAAAAGGAAATGAAACACCTACTTATGAAACTGACATGGTATGTAAGTACTTACGCTTTTCATCACTACCACTCATTACAGTTTGAATGAAAGGATACATTTCTTGAAAGAAATCGAGGTGTGGAGGCTGTAGGATGTCCAAGGCAGAGAGGACCTGTGAAAAATTGAAGAAATATCATTAGTACAAAGCAATATATTCATCAGTTTAAAGCAGATAAGTACGATAAAGACATTTCTACAATTGATGTAATTCGAGTGATGTAATTGATATCCTCATTGGAATCATCTAGAGAAGTCAGGGTTTAACCCCCATGTAAGGTAGGAATTTTCGTTAGGAGTATTGTAAACTTGAGAATTTACTGTGCATTGTTGAGTGTTTGGAAAATAATCAACCCGAGTAGAGCATTAGAACGGATTGATGATATGAACTACAGCTAATGATATGAATAGGATGATACAGTTGTATCATTATGACAGGCAGTTTCCTGTACAGTTAAGGTCGCACGATTTTCGTTTCGCTACGATGTACATTGGCAATCTTGATCCAATCATCTTTTGATAATGACGAGAAGAGAAGTTATTGCATAGCGGCGTATATTTCCACCAAATAAAGAATTACAAATTCAAATCGATTCTTACATTTTGGACATCATTAGAAACAAAAAATAACTGAACCTTCAACAGAAAGGAAGCAGCTAATGTACTGACAAGTGGAAGGGAATCCGATGAATCTCATTGGCCAAGAGGAAGAAAGGGGCCGATGATACAACAATTCAGGTGTAAACTAAGTGAAGGAGGGATTGTGCCTAGTCGAAAATTCGAAAGAAGTAGTTTAAGCTACTTTTTAACACAGAGCAGACTTTACAGAAGTGGATCTACTAATAACGATATGAACTGAGAAAAATCCTCATTCAGACATTTACCAGATCTAATCACCGCTTATCTAGTCACAGGTGCGAGGAAACTCGAATCTCATTAAACAAGGGAATGAAAGATACAGCGATACGGTGATACAACCAAGAGGGAAACTAAGTGAAATGAATAGTGTACCTATAAAGGTAAAAGTAAAGTGTAACAACTAGTTTCAATATTTCAAAGGAACAATTCCAAGCGTAACAGAAATAGACCAATCAATGGTGAAATGTATTCAAGGACAATATCACTCCGAGATTTATCAGATTAATCACTATAGATCATTTCAAAATTGTCAAGTACATTCAATCATGTTTCTATTCGGGACAGATTAATAGATTCCCTGATATTGTAATTTCAACTTTGGACGATTTGGATGTTAGTTTCCGTTTGCGAGGCCTCCTTGATGGTATCCCAAGTTCTAACCATAATTTGTTTGAACAGGACGAAATTACCTCAGGCTGGAAAGACTGAATGGGGGTCTTTAGGCCCATAATATTCGAAATAAATACCATTGTCTCCATCAGAGCTTCTGGCTCCACGGGAAAACCCGATTATTGTCCGTCCCCCAGTGGGTCTTCGACCTCGTTCGCTCCTCTTCAAACCAATAAAGGAAATCCTCTTGGAATTCACCCCGCGGAATACCTTCCGATATTAATGGCTGAAATCCTCCTTCCCCGCCCATCCCGCACCAAATAGTCCGGTCCATTAAGAGCCGGCGGGTCTAAAGCGACTCTGCCAGACCGTCCGGTCCCAGTCTCTCACCCCCGCTTTCCTCTTCTAATAAACCCCGATTTTATCATGCGGGCCGGAGCCTCGTCTTTCTGTGAATGGACCGCGTAATTCACGGGAGCTGCTGTGCAGAATGAAATATTTCGTTTCCATCTCGCTGTTTCCTAATAGAAGTTCCGTTGGACGTTGACTTCCTTATTATATTACCGGTTCAATATACATCACTTCACGTAGACGGTGAAAGAATAATGTTTCAGAGTAGGACTGAAGTTAAGTAAAAAATTAATTAATTTTTCTTTCTTTAAATCTGCCAAGCAAGATTGAACATACAGATGTGTTCTACTGAAATATAATAAAACATATTGGTGAGTAAAGCATGCATTACGCCCCTGTGTCTGGTTTTTAAATTATCCTACTTAGGAGTATAAACATAATTATAACATTTTTTTTTTCAATTTTTTAAAAAACTACTCCAAACTCTTAGTCGAAAAAAAAACTCCTTAAAATTCTAGTAGGTATGAAGAGCGCTTGCATGAAAAATAACATAATTGTTTGGAAATCTAGACTGGAATTTCCAACGC
Source organism: Creontiades dilutus (assembly GCA_031894815.1). NCBI lineage: Eukaryota > Metazoa > Arthropoda > Insecta > Hemiptera > Miridae > Creontiades > Creontiades dilutus. The sequence goes on along the minus strand of JAVIWC010006631.1, from coordinate 610,086 downwards.
GTCTCTCCTACATCCTCTGCAAAACGTTAATTAGAGAACGTAATCAACTCACTAATACTGTCTACCTCTGAGAACCGCGAAAGAGTAACCAACTAGAACACATTCGAAGCATAACAGGAGACACCATAGCGATTGGATGTTGTGTGTATTCTTAAAGCGTATCATTAGTTTTAGTAACAAGATCGGATTAGCTTCGTTTTTTTATTTTATTTATTTTTATAATGAATAGTCACATTATATTTGTGCAAATCTAGTGTTCACAAGCTTTAATACGAATCCTGGAAATTATAGGGGAATCGATTGGAAGGAAAATGACTTTGTAATTCTATATTGCTAATCTTAGTTCTCATCATCACACCACGACTTCATATCAGCACAAACTAAAAGCGCCTTGAAGGCCCAAGTGATTACAAAACCACGATAAACCCACTGACGTGAAGAGCTGGGTTAGTCGTACCTCCGTAAAACGGGTTTATGGCTAAATGACTAACTTCTTTTCTGTATTTCATTATGGGGAACGCATTTCACCCGGACCATCGTATTTTGACGCCCCGTTGAGATGACGTTTTACACCATTCGGCATTTTTCTTCACGGAGTCTGACTTTATGACGATTTTAAACCTTTCCACAGACGCTATCAAGAGGGAATGTCACGAGCCATCCAAACGATCATATTAATTCGTGGAGCGTCCTGCCTTGAGATGGAATCGTCACTTTCTACGACCAGACGCATGTATGAGTTTAAAAAGATCTCTAGCTCTCGCAGATGGATGATCCTACAGACGTATCAACGGTGAATAAAAAGTTTAACGGAGTTGACTGCATCATCCTGATTCAATTGAAAACATTCCACAAAGAAAATAGCTTTGCAATTCTATGTCGACAGCGAGTGGTCTACAACATTCTGAACCCACTAGCCCCAAAACTATTTTTGAAATGAACTATTTGATATTAGTATTGCCAATGTTCAAATGCAATTTTAAGTAGCCGATGCGCAAAAAGGTCAGCTTTCGAATGGTATATGAAAAACAATTTTTACTATTGTATTCGGTCCAGAAAACCTCGTTCGAATGCAAAAAACAGCGAAGCAAGCCGAGGTTTTTGACGCTTGGTTATAGGTTTCGATTAAGTAGGCATTTTTACAAACAAAATTACTCTGTTTTATCTTCTGAGGTGCAGTTTTAAATTTATGCAAGCATTTTCCAATACGTAGTTGCAGTAAAATCCTTTTATGCATTACATCAACACCACTTCGAAGCCATCGTCGGTTTTGCTTCATTTGATCTGCGCAATCCATTATTCTTTGAATGAGATGATTTCTCGACTCAATCCTCACTTCGTAAACTTTTGCTTTGAGATTCCCTCAGAGGTACATCGGAGTTGAGTCAGGACTGCGCTAGTCAACATACATTACCTATTTCCAGCTGTTTTCTCATTCCTTTTGACAGGACACTAAGGATTGGATGGCAGAATGGGATGATGCTGACGTTTTGAGGTCTTAGCACGAACATGAAGTTACCATAGTACGTGAAACCCAACGCAAAGCATACCCTCGAGACCGTGTTCCGGTGAGGAGTGCGACTTTTGGGGAATCGAAGAGCATACTCACTGGCAGCTTCGGACTCGTTTCCATTGGAGAATCCATAGACATAAATCATATTCAAGTATTCCTCCTACTATATCGAGCCACGTTGGAACAGAGATGATAAATTATTGAAAAATATTTTCAATACTTTATTTTTTTCATTTAATTCTAAATGTTTATAATTAAATTATTGAAAAAATACAAAGCAAAGTTATTGACGTTAACATAAGTACTGATTGAGTTTCAACGTGCAGATGACGGACCAGTGAAGTTTTTCGACATGTCTCAGCCTCAACCCGCCATCTAATAAGAAATATCGCATTCCACAAATTTAAAACTGCACTTTAGAAGATAAAACAGAGTAATTTTGTTTGTAAAAATGCCTACTTACTTACCCATTACCAAACACCTCGACTTCCTTCGCTGTTTTTTGCATTCAAACGAGGTTTTCTCGACCAAATAAAAATATTAAAAATTATTTTTGATATACCATTCGAAATCTGACGTTTTGAAGCGCCTGATTAAATACAGATTAAAGTAGAGAACTGAACGTTGGAAAAACTTTTTTTTTTTTTCAAATTTTCCTGAAGTTTGATTTATACATTTTTCTCCAACTTGATGTGAGCAAAAAGAATCAGAAAAAGGTTTGGTGCTTGAAAGATTGGAAATTTAACGCACTTTCCAACGGTATCATCAACTTTTACTTTACATAATACTGTATTTGAGTTATAGCCGTTTTGCTGAGACAAGGTCGAAAACACACAAAAAAATCTTAGAAATGAAATAACTCAAAAACTAAGCGAAATTTACAAAAATTGCAAAGCTGCACTTTTTGTTGGAAATTGGTTGTAAAATACGTGGGTGAAGTACTGCGCACCCTATTTGATACACCCTGTATATTCGAAGATAATTCGCATAAATGAATTTGATTTTTACAAAACAACCCCTGAAGTTTCAAACCGACTACCAGTACTTTTCACCGGATTTCAAGTAAATTTAGGTACTTAAAACATTAGACTGATCAAAGTAAGTAGAAACATCAAGACTGACTTCCTGAGTTTCGAGCCAAATCTTGGAGGTATGTCGTGCCAAATCTTGACGTCCTCGATGAGATTGTATCCGAGTCACATTGTAAGACTCCGCTCAAGGTCATGATCACTGTTTCTTCCGATGCCTTGAGCTTCTATCAGCGACATCAATCGTGTCCTCGAGTAGGAAAAAGACTTGAGATCAGTGTCATTGAACGTTACCTATTCTTATATGAAGTGATTCGCTATCCCGATGTACGGATAAAAAAAGGCAAATCAATCATAGGAAATCAGCAAATTAATGATAGGAGGTCCATTATTTCTGTTTACAATAATTATTGTTTACAAGAATAATTATGGATTATAATCCATCAAAGGTGTATTATACGTAGCCCGCAGCAGCTTATTTATACTCGGCTGGTTAGACATCTTCTAAATATAACTCTCTGTTTAGTAGTCCCTTTGTATAAAACAAGAGATGGTATCAAAGTAATTGCAATGGTACATTCTACAGACAACTGATATTTATCGAGATAAAATAGAACACCTCCCTAAGCTACACTTGTCCATAATTATATAATATAAGCCTTGAAAAACTCGATTTCAAGAGAAACTCTTGCAAACTGAATTCCACTGCAATCATATTCACATTCGCGTAGCCTTTTTTCTTCTTTCTACGGTCAAATTTATAGCCCTTAAGAATTTAATGGATGAGAGTAAAGCGGACAAGAACTTCGGACTCCACATAGATTTTATCTAGAAAAACCCCACAGTGAATTTGATATTATCAACCGCGTCACCCCAATTACACATCTAACTAAATATTATGAAGAGGCATCCATAATGAAATTTCAACAGCTTATTTTCATTATATATAATGAAGGAATATAAATTTTTGTATATTCCCGACTAAATAAATAAGATGAAAGTAAACGATTAACAAAAACGTCTCTCGATGAAATTGGCCTTTGATGCAAAGATTTGTACAGGGTCTCTTTGAGACAAGGTTGATTTAAATTACATTAGCAAAGCCTGCTTTGTGAATTACCTCATATGGGAAAGCTGCACGAGGCGCACTTCATTTACGTAATGACCTCTTTGGCCCAGAATGTAAAGCTAATGCTTAAAATGGATGCCTGACTTTTTACAGGAAGTAGTCAGGTGGAGAACGCACACCTCAACTTTTGTTTTCCCCCAGACAGATTTATAACTTCCAGATCAGAGTGAATCCGAACATTCATTGGCTCAATTTTTAGGAGCTTATTTTTACATATACAAATTGGAAATTAGAAAAACGAATCAAAACCAGTTTAATACTTTTCAAGAGTATCTTTCACACAGTGATAATCCAATGCTGGTCTGCAAAGCAAAGATTATGCCTACATAAGTTGGTATTCAATTCCAATTTCAAATTCAGCAAAGAATTAAAATTAATCAGCCTCACTGCGAATCCTACCGTTCACTCTTCAGTGCACTGCGCCAATAAAGAAATCAAAGACCTCGTTTTCCAGATTAGAGGTAACGTCTTCGAAGAATGGCGTGAAAACCAAAAAAAATTGTTGAAATCCCCGGTTGAAGGAATAAAATCTTGTATTTATCTCTCAAAAACACAAAGACAATTGGAGACCTCGGTACAGCTTATGTTCTTATTCAGCACGTATTTTCCTTCCGACTCAACCCCCAGAAAGAATTTCAGACGCAATTATCTTGGGCAAATATTTGGGATGCGGTTTTTATTTTCACTGTCCAACTCCTATTTCCTTAAGCTTCTCCAGAAATAAAAGGGGAAACCTTAATCCCTTCCAAGAACAGAAGGAAGATTTTTGCGAAATGATGTTTGCCCCCAAGCGACCATTTGGGGCTTCCGCAACCGGTTATTTATTTTACTGGTTATTTATTTTTACAACCCCACCCCACCCTCCCTCCCACTTCGTCATCCATTTCTAGACATATCGAGGAATCGAGGTAGAAATTTAAAAAGTTAGAGTAATGAAGCATCACCGCATGAAAGAATTTTCCAAAAATACCATACTACGTTTACCCATGGTAAACTGAGCTGAAATTGTGTGCGAAAAGAATTTACTGTATTATCAACAACTTTGTTCTATTCAAACAAAGATTTTGGATTCTTTTAAATTTTCAGCTTTTTATACATTTTTACCACATTTTAATGAAATTTAAGTACCATTTCCAATATACGTTTGAGCTTTAATATTTGAATGACCTATTTAATCGTTGAAATTTGACCAATTTCGCCCCAAGAAAGAAGTTTTTGTCTTAATCATATGACGAGTAATCTTCTGGAATGACACAAACACACGCACAAACACTCCCCCCCATGCAATTGAGTGCAAAACATCGACTAGCTAATAAAAATTCTAAGTGGATATTGAAGAGCTATAGAAAATGAAGATCTTTCTAATGAATTTTTGCCTGACGAGTTAGATCAGTTACAAGTTAGAAGAGCACAGAACTCGCCATCCCTAGTCGCTCCTACTCGGTCGCAGCGCAACCGGCGCTCGTGATAACTGAAGATATTGTTTGATATGATGCAGTAGGTTTCCTCCAACACATATGTTGATGGAAATGTACATAATCGTATGTATGACCGGCTTTTTGTAAAGAGCAAATATAACATTCCAGTTCCGCATCAGAAAACCCTCGAAAACTTGGGAATTAAATGCTAACAGATTATCTGATAAGAGACATAATGGCAGTAACGGGAGACTCCAACAAATGAGTTACTCCACGTGAGCGGAAATTATATATCCCTATAATAACTACTCTAATCTTAGTCAATTTACGCCAAATTACCATTAAATACCAGCAGTTATACCCTCAAGCTCAACAGGTATTCTGACTGCTTCCCTACTGCTACTTCAATGTTTGAATGTAAACGCTTGCTATTTCTCAAAAATATTTTAATGTTCGCAAAGCCTTCCAGTGTGTGACGATGATGTAGGAGAATCGATGATAATCACTGCTCCTACTCACTTAAATGGTAAACAAAAAACTTGGAATGGTTAAACAAAGAATTAAAACTAACAACTGTTTGTCTACCATATTTTCTAAATCCTTAATTTGAATTCCTTTGTGATCGTGGAAAGGCTGCGTTTCATTATTTAATAGAGAAACACAATCGGGGAAGAACAAGGATGTTTAATAGTGCAATTTCAGAAACTAAAAGCATGATTTCTCCATTTATAGAACAACTACATACAGTGATGTAACTATTCATACCACTTCAAACTACCCTTTAGTTCATAAATATGACTACTTCCACAGTATGATCAACAGGGCACTGTCCATGCCAATGAATGATCAAAATTTATTGAAAGAAAAATCTCTCGATTAAAAGTATAGCCGTAAGTAATGGATATGGGGAAGAACTTGTTGATTCCATTTGGAATAAGGTTCTTAGGAAAACGAGTAGGGAAGGGGTGTGTAATTCAGTGAGAGACATTGAGTTGGAAGAGAAAAAGTGGATTAGTATACTCTATTAAGGGAAATTTTCAGATAAAATTGGTAAAATTCTGTAGTCCAGAGGTTCAATATTGGGTTCAAGAATAATAATCATTTTGAAAGCTTCTTCGAGTTCGGTTAAGGATAAAATTAGCATTCATGATAATAGTGGGATTAATAAAATAAAATGTTCATGTGGGCATGAGAACTGTGATCGAACTGGTAGGAAATTTAAAGTGCGAATGAGAGAGCATGAAAAGGATTTCAAGGACAACAAAATTTATTCTGCCTTCTCAAGTCATCTGAATGAGTCCAATCACAGCTTTATTTCTGATCTGATAAATACGCAATGTGTCGAATTTCCTCACTTTAGCCCAGAGGGAGCATGTTGGATGTGCTAGAAAAACTCAAAATTGTTAAGAGTGATGGGTCAGAAAAATTTTCAAACGAGGTTATTCCTCAAAATATTTCACCATTGATGTGTTTATTCTTGCAATAAGTTTGGTTTATAAGTTTATTCTCTCTATAATGTTATTATTTGTGCCCCTTGCACTTTGTAAGGCTTAAGTGGCATTGGTAGGTTCTCTCCGTTCCTTCCACTTCCCCCAGCCATGGGATTCAATCTTCTTTCACCTTGGCCTATATAAAATGGCTGATGTACCTTCAGTTTATGTTGGTTATTGATAATGACCTAACCGTCGAGGTCGATTTAACTGTGTAACTTATTATTTTGGAGGAAATAGAGACAACGTTTTATCTTACTCCGTTTTATTGCAATTTCAGTCACTACACAGATAACTTTGCTGTATGATATTAATATGATTTGCAAGACAGAACATCCTGAACTGACTAGGAAATTACAAACAAAAGGTTTGGGTCTTCGTTTATCTTATATACAAACTCTAACAATAACACGTTAAAACAATCGGAATTTATTTAAATAGACTGGATACCGTTTTAACGTTTTACCGTCTTGTTATCAGCATTGAATCAAGAGCCAACGAGATAATTAGTCTTTCTATATCTTCAGCTCACCTTTCAAAAGTGGCGCTTGGTACAACACACATCACTACTCAACATATTAAAATAATTAATGTACTACGAAACATCGATTACTGACGTTTTTGTATGCTGCAATTACGTTACACCACAAAAGGGTTCGAAGCCCAAAAGATGAACAGAGCCGTGGAAACAGGTGAAAGCGTGGCAAATCCGCCCCCTTTGTGATCGAACAAGGCGCCGTAATCTTAATCGTGGGACTCCAACAACTTGGAGCTTTTCATTCAAGTCGATTAAAAGACTTTCAGGGCGAGAGAAAGGTACTTAAAGAAACAATCGATGGTACTTGTCAATGATGTTTTAGGAAATTATAAGCACAGATAACCGATTTCTGATAGCTTTTTCAGAATATATATTGTGCATTTATTCATAAATTAAAAAGCAGGGGTGCCCACGTGAGGGGGGGGGGGGTCAGACGCAGTACTGCGTCATTAAAATTCTTTGAAGGGGTGTAATGGTAGGTAAAAAATACCTTCAAGTTCAATCATTTTAGGAAAACATTCAAAATATTTTACATCATATATGTAATTACTTCAAAAATGTATAAATGACAATGACAGTTCAATTATATACTCACGTTTTGATTATTTTTTTGTTTTGGAAAGGGGCTCCCAACTTACATAGGAAGTTAGTTTAGGATGAGTGATGTTTAATCATTGGTGCCGATCTTTCCTAATCAACTTTCAGAGCTAAAATTTGGAATGGAGCCTATTTGGACACCCAACAAAAATTTATGAGGGACCCTTGAGACTAGTGACATTCATAACACGAAGTTAAAACATGAAATGTAGCCCCTTTCGGACACACCCCTCAGGCTAATTATTTTCCCAATCAAGATAAAGTGCCAAAATTTGAAATAGATGATTGACACTCAACAAACAGATGCCTGGTACTGGAGCGTACTTATCAATAGAGAGATTCCTGAGACGAATTTCTCACCTAACCAATTCAAGTGCTAAACTTCGAATAGAGCTCCACAACATTTGAACACTCATCCTACGATTGCTCGGAATGAAAGCATGAATCAGCAAGAACATCCCTGATACTAGTTACTCTCCTAATCAATCCATATTGCTGAAATTTGAAATGGAGCCCCTTCTGCACACTCGATAAATGAACACCTGGTAATGAAGTGCATAAATCAACTGAGGGGAAGCGTGAAACTAATTCTATTTCCGAATCAACCTACGGTACTGGAACTCAAAATGTAGCCTCTTCCTTATCATTATCATCAGCGAGATTTTTCTGCGATATGATTAAACGTTCAAGATAATACGAGTACACTGAATCAAAGATGGATTCAAAGCCCCAAATGTATACCAATTCTTTAGTTTCTGACGTATTCTTAAGAATTCAAAATAATCATAAAATTCGTGATTAGTCAATACTTTTATCAAAATATCTTTAGGACTCGAGGGAATATCATATAAATTTTGTTTGGACCCCAATAGAAGTTCAACGATAAATTATTTGGCGGCCATTCCCGGAAGGTGTTTTGAATGGGATGTGTATTGGGAGGATTAATTGCTTGAAACGACATTAATTATGTAACACGTAGATTAGGGACATTAGGAGGACACTGGTTTATGCAAACAGCCTCATTCTCCCTATTTCTGTTCCGCCAGACGTCCTGATGTCGATCCACAACGGTTTTTACCGTCTGGGGCAGAACAAAAGCCTATTTTTTTCAAGAGCTTCCAAACACCAGCGTCCCAGCGTTCAATTGATGTTTGCTCTGTGGAATTGAAGGGAGGTGGCGCTGATGGCGGATCACGGAAAAGATTGATGTTCGTCGCCGTCCTCGCCTTTTGTTGTTTCGCCTAAGCCTCCCTCTTTTTCGGGTTCCTCTCCTCACTATCGCTGATATTGGTTAGGGGGAAAACAGTGTTTTCTTCCCGTTTTTTATGTACCGAAAAAATGGGAAGCTTAATCAAGCGGGGTGATCAATTTCACTCCAATATTTCAGTTACGGCACCGTGCAGTTTAAAAATTGCTGTTGGTCATCGCTCCGATTCTTACAAACCAAGAAGTTCAGCATGTGACGGGATTTTTTTCTTTTTGTCATTCTTCATTTCTTTATTTTACAATACAGACAAGTGCAATAAATTGTGACATTCTTATACCCATGCGAAATGAACCAATGAAAATGTCAAAAGGAAGTCAAGTTTGATGAATTTAAAAGGAAAGTTAGGCCCTTGTGGAGGAGGGTTACCTGTGCACAGGGTGGGGAACCTTTTTTTGATACGATAAAAATTTGATAAAAATGTAGTGGACTGTAATATGAAAAACACGTAGGCAACCCCGGGAAGAATATGTCGGAAATTGAATTATACCAAGGTAGGACTAACCTCTACTTCCGAGAACTTGCTCGAAGTCGACCAAGATCTCGACCGGGAAATCTGCGGCGTCGAAAAGGACCTGGAGGCGGCAAACTGGGGGCGGTACGTCATCCGGAACGATTTTAGAAGACTATTTCTCATAAACGGCAATAAACAACTTAATTAACGCAGTAGACGAGACCGACGAACATTGGTTCAAACTCGAAATCTTTCCAGACAAAATCAAATTTCTGAGTTGAAAGGTACGACCCCAACAGTGGTTGATAAGCATTCTAATAAGTTCAGAGCAGTGGAACTTGACCTCGTTATCAATTATTCACGAATTGACTGGTCAGTGCGGCTGAAAAGGTGGTAAAACGACCAATAATAACAACTTGTTATCCGCTCCCACTCAGTTTTGGTTGACACATGATGAACCTTTTCAAAATCATCTATTTGAACAGGGGGTACGTAAAAAGTTTTAAAAAAGAAAATAAGTCAATTTTTAGATGGTTATATGAAAAAAAATACGAGTCACTCACGGTAACTCAGATCTGGAACAAGAATAAATAGGTGGGATGTCTATAAAGGACATCAAATAATTTTTCTTTACTAATATTACTAACATTTCCTA